>JAMPIT010000388.1:11177500-11617500 GCA_026261815.1 Monarcha castaneiventris obscurior
AATTGTATTTAATTTTATTTCCTTATTTAGTTGAGAATATATGATTCACATTTAAGGTCCAACAGAAGCTAAACCCATCTAATTTAACTAAACCACAGTGGGTGTCTGGTACATCAAAAGTGCATGAGTAACTGATGGGACATGGCAGGGATCTGGTGACAACTCTTCTCAGTGCTGACCTCAACAGCAGCTCCTCCTGTTCAGTAGCAGGGACAGAACAATGCTTGAATTTATTTATCACCTTCAGTTTAAACACTGGCAGTATTTCAAATATTTTCCCACATATTGTACTTTCATATAACCAGGTTTGGAGGAAAACAAAGGATAGAGGATTTATTTGAGGAGAAATTGTATTTATCTTAATGAAATGATTTCTAAATGAAACTCATTTTTAAAGATGCAGTTTGTAACCATGCAACATGGAATTCAGTCTTCTCTCACTGAAGGTGGCCACAAAGCACTCCCTGAGTTCTATGTAAACAATGGTTTCCTTGGATCTCATTTTAGGAAAACATTTGTGGTTCCATCATAACTAAAGGTGGGCTAGAGTCCTGTTGTTGTTAAAAAGCCTAAAAGTTGGTGTAAAAGCTTTGATGAATGAAGATTAACTGCTTAAATAGTAGAAGAAAGCAAATTCTCTTATGAATTCCTGGAGCTAGTCACCTTTTTTTATCACTGTGGAAGAGAGGTTTCCAGTTTTCTTTCTTCATATGATCAGAAAAATCTCTGTTTTAGAGTGCTTCTTTAACCATTTAACTTTGAATGAATGTGCATGCCACAGGCAGGCAGAAAGTCGTTGGGCTCAGAGGTGTCTGTAGGCTTTCCTTCTTACCTGTTCTGACAATCAGCTGTAATAAGTTAAGGGGTGTCCATGTGCCATCTGTTCTTTTCCACTGGCCATGTGAGAAAGTTTGCTTTCAAAGCAATTTTACTGCTTTGATCCCATTCCTCCATGTCTTTTACTGCTTCTTACTTTCCATTCTCTATTAATTTTCATTGTTTCCCATTATTAATCCTTCCTTACCCTTGATATGTCCCCCAGGGCTCTTGTTCTGTGGGTGGTGAGCACTGTCCCATGCATGAAACTTCTTTTGTCATCAGGTGCTGACTGATGAGTTTTTTCTAAAATCCCATGAAAGCTCAGAAAACCATCTCTCATGTGAGTCCCTGTAGAACAACCCTGACACCTACCAATGAACTTTTTCATGTGTTGTTTACTCTAGGTATTAATGTGCACAGGGGTTAGTGGCACATCAAGACAAGAGTGGCACAGAGCTTTTCCTGCTCATTTCAGGATCTCTCTCTGTGTGGATCTGGTGTATCAGATGTCACTTTCACCTGGCAGTGTCCTGCCTCCTGCAACTTCTGAGTACAATGTTGGAAATCAGTAGCATTTGAGGCTTTCAAAAAATGAATGGACATGGCTGGACTCTTGATGTTGTTTCAGTGTGTCCTGGGGTTGATCATTCTCCACCTAACGTTCCCATAGGAAATGTCCTCAGCCTTGCTCCTAAGCTCATGTGATTGTTGGCTCTGTGTCGTTCTCTTTTCTGATCCTGCAGAAAAGAAAATTTCTCTCTGCTTTTTTCCTCTGGTTCTGCTTGAAAATATGAAAGGTAAAATAAGATGGGCACACATGATTCCACCCTGAAGAGTGTGGTAACCTTGGGGAGTTATAAAGCCTGATCAGTGACGATACCCATGCAAGAACCTGATGTTGCAGGAAAATGACATTTTTTAGGTAAGTATTTTAGCCTTCTGTCTGTTACAGATAGACGTTTCAATGTCTCTTATAATTGAAAATGTATTGCTTCTCTGTGGTAAGAAAGAGACAAAGGGACAGGTTTTCTTCTTGGGCTGTGTCTAGATCTGTGCTCTCAATTTCAGCCTGTATGCCTTGAAATACTTTCCTGAATTGAAAAAGTCAAGTTCACTATAATCACCTGAGATGCAGCTCACAGGTTCACAGTCCTTCCCTGTTGCTGCCAATTTAAAGATGAGGCTGTGTCCCTCTGTTCCCCTGGGGGCTGGTTTGGTTCCAAGCCATTGCAGCAAATCACCCAAATGTGGGGTCTCTCTGCCTCTTACCACTGAGTTTAATTTAAACCACGAGATCCATTGAAATACCTGACCTCACTCCTCCAGAAATGCAGCCTCTGAACGAAACAATGCACAGATGTGACCTCAAAAATCAAGTTTCATACTCAGAGGCCAGGCCATTCTGATGTTCTCAACTTGCAGGCAAGTCGAAGAGTAGCTACAGAACTGGACAGTGTTGGATTTTGGATGGAATTTGGATGTTGACACATGGTAGACATGCAGAGGTGATATCCTCTTTGCTGATCATGGATCACTCTGCCAAAGCTCCATCCATATGGGGAGTGTCCCTTCAGACTGTATCTCCCATTGATATTTCCAGGACATCAAGGAGTTCCTCTCACATCTGAGTGTAGGAAACACAAAGACATGCAGAAATAAGGATGGATTTGGCAGAGAAGAAGCTGAGGTTGCTCTTTCAACAAAGAATTCTGAGACTGACTTGTAAGTGTCAGCTCTCAGTTGGATTGTAATTTGAAAGGAACTGGGGGCCAGAGATGTCCACCAGCCTGCATGCATGGTCACGTATTCATTTGGTGTAAGGAGGTATTAATAACATTTGTAAATAATATTTTTTTGGTAAATTTGTGGTGAAAGTATCTCCAGCTTTACCTAGAGGGGACATATAATCACACAAAGTCATAATGCTATGTAAAAAATACTCCTGTCAAGTTTTCTGTTTGCTGTGCTCACTGGAGCTCACTGACATCTGAATTAACTTTCCCAGGAGGAAGACCGCAGGCTAAATGGTCTTCTGGCTGGAATTTCATTTGACTCAAATGAAATGGAATGTCCAGGTGAAGCTCTGTGATGGTATAGAGAAGCCCCCACTGCACAGGGTGCCACTTTTGTTATCACTATTAGAATTCACATCCAGGCAAGAGAGTCATAACACACCTGAATAAAACATAGATGGTCTCTCGCTGTGCATGACTTAGAGAACTTCAGTTCAGCTGAGGTCCTCTCAAATGCACAGATGACTGATTCCAGCCATGTGCCATGAATGTTATACCCTTTAAAAATGTCTTCCTCAAAATACATGAGAATATAGAAGAGTATTATAGAAGAGAATACCCCAAGTACTCAAATATCTGGGAAACTGGCTTAGTATTGTTTGACAAATCCTCTCTGCTGAGCTAAATCAGCCAGTTAGTCATGCTAATGCTTGTTAATGGCATTTCTGTTAGAAGAACAGTGAGATTTGGTTCTAAATTCTAGCAACTAAAAACCCCAACACATGTTGATCCTATATTGCAAATGAATGATGTTTCTATGCTACTGAAACTCAAAAATGCGTGATTGGTTACACCTTGCTACCATCTGCCAAGGCAGCAACTCAGTAGTACTCTCACACCTTCCAGTAAAATTTCATGATACAGATCCCAGTAGAGACCATTAAATCAAACTTCATACAGGCATAGCTACTTCTCTGAGAAAAACAGACCAGGCCTAAAGAAGCACCAACAGTTGGCTTGTTTGATCTGAACCTATTAATTGCACTGGCGTCCACCTCCTTTGTGCTCAATTATGAGCCCATTTTGAAAGGACACTTTGTCTTTAATGGGTTAACGGACGCCACATTAACAGAGGAGCTATAACACGATAAACAAATATAGTTTAATGCACCCTACTTTGAATGCAGAGTTCATATGTATTCCAGACAAAAGGCCAAACAAATTTACAACACTTCATGCGTTTCTATAGCTGAGCATTTTTTTACTGAAGGATATGTAAATCCTGCACTAATCAGAGGTTCTGGGATTCCAAATGCCACTAAAGGTTATGACCTGAAGCCCTGCTAATAGATGACTGAGGGCGTAGACTAAGTAGTTCTGAATGACAGCAACCACAGGGTGTTTTGCATGAAAAGTAACCTCTAATAAATGACCTCTGCTTTTTTCCTTTCAAAGCTATGACAGTAATGAATATGAAAGGGGGAGCTTTGTACACACCGGGTGTTATTTACACCTAAACACTGCAAGAGTGTGGATGTATGTGAGGGTTTCAGTTCGGCTGAAAAAAGGAGGAATGGGTGTTTTCGCTGCCTTGACAAACACTGCTGCACTTCTGCTGGCTTCATTAATAATCCCTTTCTTAAACAGTGGTACAAAACAACAAGGTCATGCTGTTAAAGGGAGCATTTCCTCCTTCATTGTGTGTTTGTGCGTGTATATGAACATCTGTGTATATGTATGCACGTAGATATGTTTACTGGATGGATTATAGGCTTTACGTGAATTCTCCTGGATTGCTAGAAGCATTGATGGAAGCATTCAAATTTCTGCTGTTTTGTGACCTTTAGTTAGGCAGAACACTGTGTCTTTGGTGGTATGAACAAAGCAAGGATGGTTTCAATGGCAGAGAGCCGGTTCTCATGGATGATATTTACACTTGGACTTCTTGCAGGAAAACAGTTCTAAGATCTTTTTTCATACATACATGCAGAACCAGAGTTCTGATTTTTTTTTTTTCCTTGAATGAAGGTGATCAATTGCTGAAACCTTTCACATCATGATGGAGATCCTGGAGGGGGAATAGAGCAATTATGAGTGGACTGTGTTGTCTATGCTCCTAGCAGCTCAGGATTGTTCCCAGATGCATGCATTGCTTTGCCTTAGCCATTCTCCACGTAAATCCCTTGCAATGCATTGCTTTGGGAGCTCCCTTCCTCTCCCTTCCTGGTTTCCATGAGTAAGAGCAGACCAGGATAGGGGAAGGCAGGCAGGCAAGAGCAGGCCTGTTCCTCTGTGCAGTTGGGAACTGAGCCGTGCAGGTCTCCTTACTGAAGCTGGCAGAGGGATTGTGGGGACAAAGGAAACCACAAAAACTGCAGTCACATCAGAGGTCCCTGAGCTGACATGCTGAGGCACAGGCTGCATGTTTGAGACATGAGGTGCAGATGTGCTTGCCTGGGACCCAGCACCCTACAGCCAGCTCAGACAGTGCCAGAGGGCACTGATTAGCCCTCTACTTCCCTCTGCCAGCTTGCAGTTTGGGGGCTTGTGTGCTTAAATCCCATTGCAGGCTTTGTTGACAGTCCTGCCGGCGTCATGTTGAGGGCCCGGCATCTTCTGGGTGCTCAGGTGCCAGTCTTGCTGCTGAACAGCTCAGTCCTGTACAGTGCTGCCACTACATGCTGCTGTGCACAGACTGCCTCCAGACACGTCACACATGGCACTAGGGTGGCTGTGACACTCCACTTGCCCCTGAACCCTGCTAGCTTCCCTTTATAAAGTCTGTTTATTTGGGATTCAGGCATGTCAGCGAGCAGCATGTGGCCTACAAAGAGCATTTTGATAGCCAAATGCACTTCATACCCCAGGAAGCTTTTGTCTGATGCACATGTTTTTCGCTTTTCTTAATATTATCCAAATATTTTTTCATTAGTTAATTTTTAATACAGGTGTTTTCTGTGCAGAACATAGTTATGTTTGTTCAGGTATGACTGCCATTTTGTTAGGTGGCAATTTAGCCCAAGTAAGACCAAAGCAGGGCTTTAAAATGCACTCCTCATAAAAAATTAAAGAGCTATTCTTTATTTACATATTTACACAACACTCAATCCATCGTGTAAAGCTTTCTCTGCCTTAAACCCAAATCTCCGGGGTGTACTCTGTGCCTGGGGAAATTGGATGGCTCGGAAAAATGATAAAGAGGTATCTGTCCATCCACCTATCTATCATTTTTTACACCATACTCATTACCATGGTCTCTGAGCTCCTATTACACGTATGGAACCTTTCCCATTCCGGTACAGAGATGGTCAGCAGAGACAGCAAAGCCATCATTATTTTCTGAAGAGTGCGAGCCTGGGGAAGGACCGGCTGCTCACTCTGCAGTGGCCATTTGGCAGCAGCCAGTTTGTACAGAAGACAAATCCCTTTTATTAGCTGCCTGGGAAGTCCAGTTTGGCTTCTGGAAGATGCAGTTCAAATGGACTGTGTGCAGAGAATTAGCCTTAGGTATCAACATTGCTGCTCCCATATTCACTTCATGTCACCTTGAGAGAGAGGCTACCTCTTCCCTGCCTTCCTGACAGCTGCTTACCAGGAGGCGGACTTCAGCTCTGAAAAGGCATCAAAAGACCTGGCAACTTTAACTTAGATAGACTGTCCGAGAGACTCTTCAAATTAACAGAAATAGCAGCATTTCTCATTCTCTTGCATGTAACTGTTTGGCCACTTTCAGGCCATGTCATCACACATTTGTCTCATTGTTACCCTGGGGCCCACCTGTTTCTTTGCAGAATTCACTTATTGTCTTTTGACTTGTGCTTCAATTTCAAGCTCTGGAGGATGGCAGCTTTTTATTAGGTTGTATTCAGGACCAGCCATAGTGGGGGCCTGATCCTTGACAAAGACCTGTAGGCATTCAGCAGACAAATATTAGTTAACAATGATCATTACAAAGAATAAAGTAACATCACCAGTCTGCAGCTCGCTTCAAGGCTGACTATTACAGCTGCTATTGCCAGTGATTGTACCAGCACCATTAGCCATCCTGTTGCCCATTTGTTTTAATCTTTTTCCCTCCTGCGCTAGGAGGAGAAGTTTCAAATCCATCTTAGTTTGCCCTCCAACTCTGTCAGACATGCAGCAGCAGCCAGCAGCCCCCTGTTCTCCCAGGAGGGCTGTTCCTGGGATGTAGCAGTGTGGCCAGGGCATAACACTGGGGTGTGGGTTCCAGGATCTGTAGGGTGGATGGATGCTCCAAACAAATCCATTCTTCTCTTTCCCCCTTTCCTGTGCCATAAAGCAGCAGAACAGCAGGAAGAGTGGTAGTTTTGTTCCTCTTTTATTGGTAAAGGGCAAAGTGGTCTCTCCTAAATCACCAGCCCAAGAAACACAGAGCCTAAATGTCTGACTTGTACCTTCTCTACTGCAACCATCCCTCTCATTCAAGTATCCCTCTCGTCCTAGCCTGGTGCAGGCATGCTGTAGTCTACTCCTGGTTTTATTTTAGAAATAGAAGCAGACTTCATCAGTCAGTCATCAGGAGTGGCAGACGGCCTTCAGTTCATGAAATGAGTCTAAAAGAGAAGACTTTATTTTTGAAATAAATGTAGGGGAAAAATTATAAACGGTAAATGAAGAGCTGGAACACCCCTCAGGCCAGACTCTGACAGGACTTCGCAGATCATCTTTATCTAAAATTGGATGGTTTTGATTCAGGCTTTCCTGTTCTTTTCTTACAGAAACCTTCTGGCACAACTACAGGCCCCCTGAGTAGAACCAGGACAAAACTCAAAAAGGTACTATTAGTTTAACTTAAAATGCTTCATGGAAATGTTTCAAGTTTGACAGATTTGTGGTGGAAGTCTGCCTTTTTTTTTCCTGGTCAGTTGTAAGGACCCTGGGCTTTTGGCCACAAGTTCAGGATTCCTGCAAAACTGGAGTTCTTTGCAGTCTTGGAGGACTTTATGTTAGGACTGATGACTGACTGATACTCCAAAAAGAGTCCATGGGACACAGTACAGTACTTGAAACATTTTATTTTCTCTTCCTTTCTTATTGTTGTCTTATAGAGGCAACAAAAATTAATTTTCTAATAATATGCAATAGAAATACATTTTCTTTTAAAGATTGCAGACCAGATTTTCATCTCTTCCCAACCAGCCTAACTCAATTGATACTTTTGATTTATGGCAGCCTAAGGAAGAGATTGGGCAATTTAAATTTTAACTTCCTCTCTTAGGAACAATCCTTTCATTCCTGAAATCTGCAGATGAAGAATGAAACTCTAAAAAACCTGCTCAGTCTGGCCACAGCTTGACTGCAGGACCCTGACAGCAGCAGTCTTGCTCTGCGGTAAAGAGGCGATTAAAAGTTTTACTATCCATTTTATCATCTCAGTTTTTACAATAAAGAGAGCTGTCATTGTTTTAGGATTATTTTACTTATGTCTATTCATTTTGTTTCATTGTCTTTACAAGTCTCACTCCCATTTCATGCTGCTTTCGGTTCTGCCCTTTTCAACTCCTCACGGATGAGTGGGGAAGGAAGAGCAGGCTGGCCAAAAAATTGGGTAGGGAGAGAGTGTGAAAACTGAGCTTCCATGACAACCTCTTACTTCATTTGGGAGGAATGAGAAGAATAGCATTTTTTTCCCCCTCTCTATTTTTACAGTGCCTTTGCATCTTACAGGTACACTAGAGCATTTTAGTTGCTTACATGGTCAAGCTGTGCAGCAATTTCCCTCACTGACTGTGTTTTTAATGGTCTTGGGAATCAAGGCAGAGGTATGGTCAGCATGCTGAGACCTAGGTGGGGAAAGCAGAAGGTAAGTATTTTTAGTCTGGCATTTGGAGGAAAGTAAGGGAAAAAAGGCTGGCAATGCAAACAATGGGACAAGAGAAGACAGGAGGTGGAAAGCAGAAAGCAGAGGTACAAGCAGATAACATTTTTAAACGCACTTTCATACAATCATGGAACAGCTAAGGTTGGAAAAGACCTCTAAGATTGGCATGATAAATCTCTAACCCAGCACCACCATATTCACCACTGAACTATGTCCCCAGGTGACACATCCACATACTTTTGGGGTGTTTTAAGCAGCTTTGGTAGTTTCAAACATCTCAGTAAACAAATATTTCTATCATTAGATGCTTAAATTACTTCAAAGTTCAGTGTATTGTAGCTTTAAACTTTATGCCTAAAAACTAGGGATAATCATGCTTGAACTTACAGGCTTTTCCTTCTACAGACAGGAAAATTTCCTGAAATACTCAGTTTGTGGAGAGAGAGAGGATGGTATGTTTTCCAGGTGTCATGCAAGTTCAGAACTCTTGCAATTTAAAAACACAGCTAAAAACTGAAAATTTGTTCTGGGAATATTCATTCCAATTTATTAAAGAATTAGGGTCCAGCTGTGCTTACTTTCCACAACAGTTTGCTTTTGGGACATTTTTCATTTGCTTTTCCAGCAGTTTCAGTATCAGAAACATTGTTTTAAATGTCACAGTTGTCAAATCAATGAACTAAAACAGTATCACATGGCTTAATTTGAACAAGTAATGCACTTGGAATTTCAGATTTGGAACAACAGGCTTCCTGATCTGTTCAGTGTCCCTCAGCAGATGAAAACAGAGAAATTGGAGTAAGGTTAGGCTATGCCCTATCCCACAGGGCTGCGCAGAAGAAGGAGGAGGGGAAGATATTTGTGTATGTGTTTAACCTGGAAGTACCTATCTATAATGGAAGTTCAAATCGCAGGGAAAAAAAGCCCTGTTTTGTCTATAACTGTCTGTCTGTCTGTCTATCTATCTATCTATCTATCTATCTATCTGTCTTTAATTCTGTCACTGAAGGTTTTATCCAGCATCCACCTAAGTTTCCATGGACTTTGATTAGAGTTTAATAGGGTTCATGTTCCTGCCCACAGGAAAAAAATAAACCAGCAGGAAAAACTCCCACTGGTATCAAGAGGAGTAATGTTCTTAGCTTTAGGCTGACAATCTGATGACACTATAGAAAGAGCCTTTACACAGAGTTTATTTATTCAGGACACTAAGACGTAGCTCAAAATGGACACACACAGCTGGAGTACCCATAACCTTGTCTGCATCTGAAATCCAGGTAACCAGAGCTGGAGCCATGGCTGCGGGTTGTAGAGCAGTCCTTCTTTCTCCAATTTTCCCCCCACCTAATCCAGTGGCTTGTTCTCTGCCTTTTCTTCTTCCCCTGTTTTCTTCACAACCCTCCTACCCCCCAGCACTCAGTGTTGGTATAGCCCTAGAGAGCACCGGAGATCTTTGAATAGCACCAAAACTGATCAATTCCCTCTCTAAGCTGCTTTATTCTCCTTGCTGAGCATGGCATGGACTCACCAAGGGCAGCTCAATCCATAAAGAAGTAAGGGATGGTGAAACTGGTGGGATGCTTTCAGAAAGGAATATTGCTTCAGGATTTTCTTCTGTGCTACCGAGTACAGATTAAATAGGAAAAAAGTATAACTACCTGGAAAACCAAACTATTGGATAAGATATATTTTTTGGTTAAAGAACCACATCTACCCATCCCTCTGGTTTAACCTTCACTACATAAGGGCAATATCAGCAAAAGAATTGTCTGGTTTCATAAGAAATGCCTATTTTGTAGCCTTTCAGGTTTTGGTTTTGTTTTTTTTTCAGTGAGTATCAAACAAAAATAGTGGAGTGTCTAGGTGTGTTTTCAGACAAGAACAGTTTTAAAAGAATTATTTTAATTAAGATGATAAGGAAGAGATTACAGAACTGGTTTTAAAATTGCAAAGATTTGGATTTATTTTACTCATCTGTGGGTATCATAATCTTAAGTGCTCGTGATTTCAAGCTTTAGCTTGTAGTCATTACAATTAGAAATTTATGTTCAAAAAATAAAGTGTCTGCCAGACATCCTGGCAGATATTTGCAACTGGAAGTTTAAAAAAAGGTGGTGACACACTATGAGTATTGCTTAATTATGAGATGTTGGTGGAAGAGGTTCTTTCACTAAGGAAATGTTGGGAGCACATATTTTATTAGCAGTAATAAGCATACTCGTTACAGTCACAAAGTTTCTCAGCCTCACACTAGTCACAACTCAAATTCATCCACTGAAGAATCAAGTTTGTATCTCATGACATGAAATAACTGAATAAAGCCATCGATCATATCAAACTGCATATTATCATTTTACCAAATTTTCCAACCCCCGTCACCTACTTGCCCTACTGTAGTTACTAATTTATTGTCATTAATCCCTTAGCAGGAACAGGGAACTTTCAGGCTGGTGTAGCACTACTACAGAAAGTATCTCGTGAGCAAAAATGGTGTGGTGTACCAGGATTTTGTTCTGCTGGTACAGCTCCACTGAACAGGGGTTATGGCTGCTTGTGAGTTCACCAAACTCACAGGAAAAACAACCAAACTACTAAAAAGTAGGTTTGATACAGGACATGGTGATAAGGCAGTCTTCTTAATTTGAGGTAAAACTCCTGAAATTTGGACATCAGTGGAGAGAAAACACTTTTATTTGAGTTGCATTTAGATTCTGACTTAAATCTGTAAACATAAAATCATACCAAAGTGACAATCTGGCCAAAATTTTTTCCATTTCTCTCTGTGTCTGCAGTTTGAACAGGCCTTTGACTTACAAAAACATTTTTGCAAACTCTTCTATTTTAAGCAAGCTGTGCAATTAAGGTTTGAAAGGTGGCTAATGTTCAGTCAACTTTTTTATATATATATGGCTTTGGAGAATGGATCATCTTACCAAACTGGGAACTGTTATGAATGTGTGTTTGTGCATTGTGTATTCTTATCCTGTCTCAAGGTAAAAGTCTTGAAAGGATTTTATATTTCCTAAATATGTGCCTAGTGATTAGATCACAATAAATCTGAAAGGATCATAATGTGCCTATTATAAATTATTATGTTTCAAAGGAATTATTTTTTTTAGTGGGTAAATACGTACCAGTGCCTTAGGGAATAACAGAAATTAGACCATGAAATGTATATAACCTTGAAGGTCTGAGAAAAATACAAAACACCAAGAAAGAAGGCTGAAAATTCAGTCTGACACCATCTTTATGTAGCACAATGCTTCCTTTACCTGCCAAAGTTTCCAAAATGTGTGTGATTTAGTTTGATAGAATATAAGGGCAGCTGTTAATTTAGGATTACGACAGCATGTGTTAAAGGACAAAATGTCAACTAGATTGGATTTTCAGTTTTGAACACACTTGAGGTTGTGGTTTTAAGTCAGGGATTAGCTGTCAATCTGATAAAGGACTATATTTTTTTCTGTTGGCATGTTTAATTAAATGAAACCAAGTGCTCAGATGAGGGAGAAGATCTGGTCAGCCACAGAACTAGGGCTGCCTTTATATCCTGCTAAATTCTAGGCTGGACCTAACTCACAAGGTAGTGGCTGTGATCAAGAATAATGGTTTAATTTGCATCTGGCAAACACAGTGCATATAACTTTTCCTTCCTGAGATGGCACGATTGTTGATGTTTTTGACACTTTTGGAATACATGGTATTTAAATTTGCAAAGAAAGCTCAAGTCAGTACAGAGTACTAGGG
The DNA here is from genome assembly GCA_026261815.1 of Monarcha castaneiventris obscurior. NCBI lineage: Eukaryota > Metazoa > Chordata > Aves > Passeriformes > Monarchidae > Monarcha > Monarcha castaneiventris. The sequence continues at coordinate 11,189,642 of JAMPIT010000388.1, forward strand.
GTCTTAAACCATGTGTTGGTAGTCCTGTTGTCTGAGCAGGGATCCAGTCAGTCTTCAGCTAGAGTCAGTATTCTGGCTTTCACTGGTGCAGATCTCAGTAGCTGAGGGGCTTACTTAGCTAAGCAAGCTCCTCAATAAGGAGTAGGATCTTCCTTATGTGAAGATAGCCATGGTGTACCTTTGGGATTGGCAGTGGAGGTGCCACAGCTCTTTAGGAAGGGGAGACAAGTCCAGACTTGGAAGGTTTCTGGAAGGCTCCTTCTGTAACAGTTTTTCCCCTTTGGTTTTCTAGGTTCTGATTTCACTAATCTGAAACTCCCTCCCCATGCTTAGATAGGCAGCCCTCTCCTTTGATGGGTTTCTAGATGTTTCTTAGCAATGGGATTGGAAGAGCAGTGTAAGCCATTTAGTGATCTAGCTACATTGTGATAACTCTGGACATTATCAGCTGTCTGCTTTGAGAGACAGACAGAAGGAAAGAGCAAATATTAAGGAGTTCCTTCACCACAAATCTATCAACAGGGGCTGATTTCATTGTTCAGACTGCCTGAAAGCTCTCATGCCCAATGACATTACTTCAAGCCCAGAACACAAATTCAGGCAGGCTAAGAGTTAGAAGAAGACCAATTACTGAGATGAAAAGGTTGCTCCAGCCCTGTGAAGGCACTGACCTCTAGGCCCTCAACCAATTCCTCTGAGACCTTCCAGAGGAAAAAAACCACTTGAGAGAACCCTGCATTCAATGGCCTTTTGCCCCACATTAGCCACTGAGATGGAGAGCACCATGGAGGAGGTGAGGTAGTGATATCATGATTCATCATGATGTGATTGATCAGTAACATCCTGATTCTGTCTGCAATATCAAAGCTGTCGAGTGCTGATATTACATCAGTATTTGTAGTACTGTTTTGTTTTTCCGTCCTGGCCTTCATCAATCTCTCTCCAAAGAGCTGGGGCAATCATAACTCTATGACATCTCTGCTTTGACAGAGAGGATAAAAATGAACGGACAATATTATTGTCCTCCTCCAGCTGGCCACACTCATCTCTCTACCCAGGAGCACATCAAAGTAGACCAGTCTGGCATGGAGTCAGTGTCAGTAAGGTCAAGAAATGGAGGGAAGAAGTCCCATGGCAGGGGTACCACCACTTTCCCAGGCAACCAGCACAAGCTCCGAGTGTTTGTCCAGCAGAACAGAATTCCTCCTGCAAGAACTCTAACACCTGAGTTACCAGAGTGCTGCAAAACACCACACAGAACAGGTGAATGTGTTCGTGATGGATCCACACGCACCAATGCAAAAATCAATGGCTCTGTGGTACTTTTAGGTGCTGACACTTGCTTCTCCTTTCATATCATGGCATAAACTGAAGGCATTTGCTGTTGTGCCAGTCAGTAGCACAATCACCAGCCAGGGAAGGCAGTGTAACTTCAACTATAATAACATAAGTTCCTATATTAGTCTTCTTTTGTTAAAATGTTGTATTATATGGCATTATACTACGTTTCTTTAGAAGATACTTTGATAGTTTCTCTGCATTGATCCAAAGATGACGTGGCTTTCCCATTATACACCTAGACATTGGGTGTAAAGAGAAGAGCACTGCTCTCAAAAGCCATACCTATAAATACTTCATTATTTTTCTATTTTGTGACCTTGTTTCCAATTTTGTGATCATCTCAACTTACATTTTGATGGACTGAAAATATATTTTGCTGGAGTGTGAGTAATTTCCTTTCTCTCTTTAAAGTTAGTCTGGCAACAGAGAGGATTTGGATGGATAGTGGGTGTTTTGTTTGACCTGGTTATAGCTGGAGGTGGACAGTCTTCTGGTGTCCACAGCTTGAGATGGGGTTTTGATGGCCATGAGATGTCTATGCTCCTTCCACCAAACTAATAAGGTCAGTTAAAGGATTATAAAGGACATAAATGTGTGGAGAAGACTTTTCCATTGCAGTCAAAATCCATGCTGAAGTCTTGGAGCATGAGCAAAGAGGCCTCACTTGTCCTAATTCAAATACTACCCGATTCTTGGTGATCTTCCACATGTGTTCTTTTCAGCTGTGTGCTGGAGATGTTTAAAAGATCCCAGATTTCCTGAGTGTCTGTATGTGAGAGGTTATGAGGAAAGAAAGTTGGGTATGTAGGTGTGATAAAGTTGCCTAAACATCTGTTTCTAGTGTCATTTTAGATGTTAAGCTCTGGGGACACCCTACAGCAGCCTTCCACTTCCTAAGGAGGGCCTACAAGACAGCTGGAGTAGGATTTTTTTAGAAGGGCATGTAGTGACAGAACAAGGGGGAAGGGCTTTAAACGGAAAGAGGCGATATTTAGATTAGATAATAGGAAGAAATTCTTTACTTTGAGGGTGGTGAGACAGTGGAAGAGATTGCCTGGAGGAGCTGTGAATGCTCCATCCCTGGAAGTGTTGGAAGCCAGGCTGGCTGGGGCTCTGAAGAACCTGGTTCAATGGAAGGTGTCCCTACCCATGGCAGGGGTGGTGGAACTAGATGGTCTGTAAGATTTCTTTCAAACCATCCTGTGATTCTATGCTCTTGACCACCTACCTGGCAATCAGCCACTTCTCTGGAAAGATATGGATCTTCTGCAACTCGTTTGTAATCTCTTTCAGAGTCATGAAGATATTTTGGAAATCCCACAGCATGTAAAATAGTGATAGAAATCTGTGTTCAGAAAGCTCAGATTTTCTTATGGTGTTTAATAGAGGGAAAGGCTAATTGGGAGATTTGCCATTATGCATGAAACGTTTATATACCTTACATTTAATATCCTCAGCTTCCTGAGGAGCATGAAGCATTTAGTCCCATTTTTCTACCTGGGAGAACTGGTACAATACAAAACTTTTTAATGCTTTAATACCTCTGGGGAGAGCAGGTGGCAGTACTGAACAACCTCACAAGCAGGAGGTCTATTAGCAGAGGTCATGACTCCACAGCACGCCCTTTCCACCACTGGCCTTTCTCTGTCAGGAGGTCAAAGTTTACAGGCATTTTGGGGGCCAAGGAAAAGAAGGATTGTTTTTTTCTTCATGGCCTCTCCTCGCAGGGGCCTGTTGAAAGCTCATTTCTGACAGCAATTACAACTCCTTTGGCCTTTTTGGCACGGGGATGTGTTGTCAGACGAGGCCTGGAGTTTGGATTCTTGTGCCTGTTCCTGGAAGAACAAAAACATGAGTGAAGACACACTATCTGAAAGACTTGGGGAAGCACCAAAGCAAACAAAAATAATTGAGGACAGACTCACAAAGGCCCAAACCACACGCATTGTAATTCTGCTGGCCCAGCACACGATATCTCATCACCACCTACTCTGTCTAAATAAAGCCATCTCCCCGCGAGGATGTCTGACCCAGAAATGTGCGGGCACAGGCTGGTGCGCGCTGCGCTCCTCTCCTTCCTCCGGCACTTTGGGTCCAAAAGAGGCTGCTGTGAGGAGCCAGGGCTGGGGAAGGAGAACCCTTCCCTCTCCCCGGCCCGCTGACGCAGGGAAGAGCCGCGTTCCTGCACATCTCCCCGCGGGCTCCCCTGCCCGCAGCCGCCTAGCATGGAGCGCAAAGGCAGATGTGTCCCCCGGCTGCTCCCAGAGTTAGTGCAAGGCAAGTTCCGTCTCCCGCACCCATTCAACTTCCGAGCGCAAGAAGCGGGCTCCTCGCCTGGGGCATTTAGAGAGCCCGGGTGCGGCTGTGCCAAGAGGGGCGGCCGAGGCCCGGCACAGGAGGTGTCCCCGGGCCGCCACCTCACGCCCCCGCGGGCCCGGCCGGGGCAGTGCCGGGACAGTGCCAGGACAGTGCCGGGACAGGACAGTGCCGGGACAGGACAGTGCCGGGACAGGACAGTGCCGGGACAGTGCCGGGACAGGATAGTGTCGGGACAGTGCCGGGACAGTGCCGGGACAGTGCCGGGACCGTGCCGGGACAGTGCCGGCGGCCGCCACACGGTGTCACCCGCACCGCTCCGTGCACCGCCGCACCGGGCCCGGCAGAGCAGCGGGCAGCGCCGGGCGGGGACCGAGCTGCTCTGCTCTGCTCTGCTCTGCTCTGCTCTGCTTTGCTTTATTTTATTTTATTTTAATTTTATTTTATTTTATTTTATTTTATTTTATTTTATTTTATTTTATTTTATTTTATTTTATTTTATTTTATTTTATTTTATCCTATTTTATTTTATCCTATTTTATTTTATCCTATTTTATTTTATTTTATTTTATTTTATTTTATTTTATTTTATTTTATTTTATTTTATTTTATTTTATTTTATCCTATTTTATTTTATCCTATTTTATTTTATCCTATTTTATTTTATCCTATTTTATTTTATCCTATTTTATCCTATTTTATTTTATTTTATCCTATTTTATCTTATTTTATCTTATTTTATCTTATTTTATTTTATTTTATCTTATTTTATTTTACTTTATTTTATTTTATTTTATCCTATTTTATCTTATATTTTTATTTTATCCTATTTTATCTTATCTTATTTTATCCTTTCCTTTCCTTTCCTTTCCTTTCCTTTCCTTTCCTTTCCTTTCCTTTCCTTTCCTTTCCTTTCCTTTCCTTTCCTTTCCTTTCCTTTCCTTTCCTTTCCTTTCCTTTCCTTTCCTTTCCTTTCCTTTCCTTTCCTTTCCTCTTTTGATTTTTTCTTTTTTCTTTATTTTCCTTCTGTAATATTTTATTTGATTTTTTGTTTATTTTTGGTTGGTTGGTTTGGTTTGTTTTTTTGTTGTTGGGATTTTTTTGGTTTCTTTTTTTTGTTGTTGTTGTTTTTTTGTTTTGTTTTGTTTTGTTTTGTTATAGTTGGGTTTTTTGCCTCAGCCCCAGTATGTTTCAGTCACTGCCAGAGCTTTCAGGGCTAGAAAGGTAAACCTGCCCCAGGAAAGGTAAACTAGAGGACAAACGTAGGGTAGGGTCGTTGGTGCCTGTGGGACAGTCACAAGGGGGAGAAGACACAGGTTCCTACTGGTTAATAAAGTTTATTCACAACCTTAATTCTGGTTTATTAACTTTAGGTATAACAAGTTGTGCAGTAATTGTGGTTGTTAAGGGAGCACCAGGCAGTTTTTTCCTAGAGGGTATCAAATTCTGTGTTATTATTATACATGCACTAAATCTCCATTAAAAGGCTTTCTGTAAATGTTTCAAGGCTATGCCAGATAGAAGGGTACTTCATCTTGGTTTCCAAACGAGGTATTATCTATTTTAAAAACCTTGCAATAACAGTTGCCTTATTTGTCTCCCACCAAAAAATACGGTGGCTTATGAATGCCTTGTTTTTTGGGGAAAAGAAAGACATAAATTGAACTTTGGTGACTGCTGTATCAGTCATTAGCAAATCTGGGTTCAAATGTGCACGCTCTATAGAGCCTGGCCGTGGTCTTTCACAGCCTAGCAAAATAAGGAAACTACAGGATGGAAACTCAATGAGCTTAACTATTCTGCTTCCTTTTATTTTTTTCTCCCTTTCAAATAAATCACACTCTTTTGAAGCTGCTGCTTTTCTTTGCGGGCACAAACCCTCATCTTTTAAAGTCTGTCTTTCAAGCTAATTGTTTCAACAGGCCAAGCAACTGGCAAAAGGCAGCTCCAGCCTATCTCTGTATTGTCTCCCCAGGACTGTTTATAAGAGAAGTACACGTTTATTCAATAGACGCCACTGTTTAAAGGCCGGCTAGTGAAGGAATATTTTTAACGAGATTAGTTAATGGGGTTGTTCAGTGCCTCGAAGGAAGTGCTCACTGCTGGCAGGGCAGAATTGCTGTGGTGGGGCCCAAAGCCAGCAGCAGGTATTGGATGGGCTCCCAAGGATTTCAGTGGTCTTTGAATGAAGGACTCAGCGACAGATAGAAGAAGTTGAAAAGTGCAAGCGGCAGCGCGGAGAAATAAAATGGAGAGCAGCAGGACAGATGCAAGCGAAGAGCAGTGATGTGTGAGCCTCCGGAGGTGCTATTTATGTTTGTGAGGAAGGTCTGTGCTATTAAGTTTCAATTTGACAGTGCGTTTTAACAAACAATTTAGAGAAATGTGTTTGCAGGAAAGATTAGAGATACCCAGATCTCTGACTACAGTGAAGCTCAGCATCTTAAGGGAGACCTGGAAAACTTGAAATTAGGAAGGAAAAAAAGGACTGGGCAAGATTTTATGCTATTTTTGCAAAGGCAGTAAGGTGAATGATGTTGTTCCTGTGGGATTTTAGACCTATCTGAAACTGAATCTACCTGAGTCTCATGTATGTTTTTCAACCTACTTTTGGCATCCCAGGAATCCTCAATCCCTTAAAAAAAAAAAAAAAGGAAAAATAATATTTTTATTTTTAGAGATATCTAACTAAAGGTTTTAGGATCCAACTCCATCACTCTCCTGGCAGTGGTTTTCACTCCTGTTGTTGAGGCCAATGTTCTGCTCGTGCTCTCAAAGCCAATATGATTACTCACCCAAGTAGGACCTAAATATGTGAATCAGCATGGTAAAATGCGTCCCGGAGTCTGTAAATGGAAAACGTTTGCTCCAATAGGCAGGGCTCCGTGTCTGGTTTAGCTCTCAGCTCCATTAATATGTCCATTACTTAAATGAGTGAGATAGCAGGCCTGCCCTAGAGTAACAACTTCCCTGCTATCCCATTACAGGAGGCCTCAATGTCTTGTTTTCCCCCCCCATTCAGCAGCCTGTGCAATGTGGGATAAGACTGCCGGTGATACGGCCGCGACTTATTTCCAAGGAGCAGGATTTTCTAAATGTGTCCACTAGATAGCACAATAAACTTCCTTCTTTTCCTGTTGAAAAACTTTCTCTCCCACCCAAAGAGCCATTAGCGCTTCAGTCTCAGAGTAATGGTGCTTCAGAAGGAGATCAAAGTTTCTCAGATAAGTGTTCCTTTACACAATGTTACCAACACTCCACTTTGTAAACAGGCTTCTTTTTTATGGTTAAGAAGGACATATAAACATGCCAAGTGAGATGGATAGACTGCCACTTTTTCTTTTTCTTTTTCTCTTTGTGTTTGTGTGTGTGTTAACTGCTCAATGAGGATCGTGGTTGGGTTGCACTGATACCGTTGAATGTGGTCTGTCTTTTGTGTAAACAGAGAGAGAAAAGAGACCGGCAGGAAGGAATCCCAAGCTTAGATTTCTTACTGGAGGCACTGCAGCTCCAGTCCCACTTTCTGCCACCTTTAGTGAGAAAACAGTGGTGTGTCGTTCTGAAAGGCGATGGAGACTCAAATCCATGTGCTTGTATACCTGCTTGTATGGACATGTTAGACCCAGGTTCTGCTTTAGGATCCAAGATAAGTAGTGTAAAACCTAGAAATGAGGTTTCTGCCTCAGTTAAGATTTCCAGACTGCCTCAAGTCCCCTTTAGGTTGAAGCAAAGAAGAGCATGAGTCCCCTCTCAAGGCCTTTAAGGAAAGCTTAAGTCTCCCAAAATGGACCTTACAGAGAGAAGGATCCCTGCTACAGGGCAAATCTGCATGTCTCCATACTCAAGGGAGGGCCAGCTAGAAATAGCTGGTAGGAAACGCAGGAGGTGGATGGGAATGTTCCAGGTGAAGCACTGTGAATACCTCCTGTAAAAGGCACAGTGCAAGACATCTTTTACTCAGTGACAAAACCTGAATACAAATTTGCATTTTGACTCTATTTAAAATTAAGTGAAATCTGCAACTGGGATGCCCCCATTCTTGCTCCTTGGGGCAATAGGGTCTTGCAAATGTAGATTCAGCATTTTCAGCTGGAGAAAAACATGTGCTTTGACCTCTGCTCATGTCTTGTCTTCTAGGAAACTAATCAGTACCCTCCCTTGTAGCTTGGTTAGCTGTTATGCTTCGGGTAACAGCTAACCAAGAGGCATGTTCTCTGTCATGCATTGCCAAATGCCATATATAAGGTATTAAAAGAGGAAAATAAAAAAAAACAAAAACAAACAACACAACAGGGAGGATTCAAAGAAGCCTCCCAATGAGATTGTTGGCTTCCTACCCAAACTGTGAACTCTTTAGGGCAAGGACCAAGACTGTGTGGCAGCCATAAGCAGTGCCATTGCAGTGTGATTCCCCATTGCATACATGGAAGGTGCAGAGCATCTGCTTGCACCTCCCCTTTCGAACCAGGGGACAGAGGTTTCTGGATTCCTGACTTAAGAAGGTGATGACAAGGCCCATCTTGTCTTACACGTTTCAGAGCTAACTGTAGGAGTGTAACGCACATCTTTTAAAACAGGTGACACAAGGGATTTTCCATGACAATCTTTCAAACTAAAGCAAAAACCCTCTGTTCGCGGGTTGAAAACACTCTTAATCACGGTGCACAGACTCCCTCTGACATGAATGTGCTCCAACTCTTCTGATTAGACATCCCTGAGGGTTATTGTTTCAGTAGTGGCATCTAGAAACCGCAGCTGTGGGTTTGGGCCTCAACCTTCTCTCTGTTTCAGAAATACAGGTAAAACCAAACCAAACCAAAAAACGAGAGAGCAACAGTGAATATAAACAGGCCTTAACCTTTGCCATCCTTTGGGGAGCCCAAGTGAAAGTGAGACACCAGTGGGCAGCGGACTTGGCTCAGTGGAGGCTTAGTCACTGCTCTGGTTTTGTAACAGTCCCAGGGCAGGGAGTGCTGAGAAGCAGAGAAGGAGAGCTCTGGAGCAATTTGCAGGTGACTGTGGAGAAATCTACCCTGAAGAGCCCTGTGGGTTTTATTTCAGATGCCTGTTTATAACACAGCATTTCTTAGTTTTCCGTATTCTTTAAGGAAAAGATTTGCCTATTTCCTTTAAGCAGGAAGAACTGTGGTATAACCAGCCCAGCCAAAAGCCTCCTACAAACCTGTTTTCTTCTTTTCTTTTTCCTACCCTTTTGTAGCCACAGGCAAGACTGCCTCAGATCTCATCTTTTAAGTGCTGCAACCGATCCATTAAATGTCTTCTCATGGACATTTTTTTCAGCTCCAAGGAGTAGAGTTGCTGAGTGAGAAAGGCATGAGCCGGGCTCTCGCTGCTGGGACTTCCTCCAGACCAGCTTGCAGTCCTAAGAAAAATGAGTTGGATGGTCTCAGTTCTGTCCCCAATGAGCAGCAGCAGTAGATCACTTTGCAAAAATGAGCCACGCGTAATTTGGCACCATTGACAGAAGACTCACTCGCAGCAGCTCAGGGCCTTGCAGGCTTGAGATAATGTGCTGCTAAAATCACCTCTTGACCTTAACCCAGGAGGTTCCTCCAGGTCACAAGGGAAGAGGGGGGTAGCAGGCCACTGTGAGATACCTTGATAAATGTACAAGCTCCTACAAGTCAGCCTGGCACGCCTGCACCAGTGTGAGCTGCTCTGTTTATCACAGGAAGAAGAATATGTTTCCTGGGTTGTGTTAGAGGACTCCAGACTTCTCATTTCGGCTGCCTCCTCCTTTTTCCCCTCCAGTGCAGTGAGCCCACTGTAGTGAACTGGTGGCCCTGACAGAGTGCAGAAGCAGGCTGCATGCATCTCCTTGTGTTGGACCTGGCAGAGAAAATCGGACACTGGGACAAACAACCATAAATCAGGACTGTCCTGATTAAATCAGGCATGGCTGGCAAGTAAGTTATTAGCCGCCTGTGAAACTAATTGTGATACTGATACACTCAATTTTGCTGTGTCTTTCAAACACCGGTTGTGATGGGAAACAGCTGTTAGAACCTCCCCCCCCCAAAAAAAAAAGAAAGAGAGAGAAAGGAAAAAAAAAAGAGAGAAGGCTTATGATTCAGAATCATAATAAAGTCTGTCTTCTCTATTCCCTTGCACAAAAGCTCTTATATTCTTCTATTCTCCTCTAGACAATTACTCCCAGCAGGCAGGGTCACTTAGGATGAACACTATTGCATTTAAAGTTCATCTACTGAAGGGGGGAAAAAGGCAGAGAAATAGGAAAAAAAAGAAAAAAAATTTCTTCCCATTAATGTGTGAAAAAATGGCAGGATTAAAACGGGTTAGAAATTCAGGTTAAAGTAAAAAAAAAAAAAAAATTGTCGCATGACATCAGTAGGAGAAAAGATTTTATTCAGTGGTATTGTTTGACTGAAAACTTCCTTCACAATAACACCAATGCCAGGATAAAAAAAACCCCCAGTGTTTATTTGATGCCTGGATGGAGCAACTGTTATAAGCAGTTAGCAGAGAAAAAAAAGGGATGTTTTGAATTCTGTCAGAAGGAGAAAGGGCCTAATCCTGCTTTGGTGGAAGTTGGTGGTGAGCCCTCCACCAACTCCCATGCCAACTGGCAGGCCATGCTTCACTGGACACAGGGGGCTGGGCAGGAGCTGGCAGTGTGCAGACCCCTTGTGAGGGCTGCAGTGGGAAAACTGTGTGGTTTGGCCAGCTAAAACCTATTGCTGTCAGGAGTTTGCTCAGTCACTCAAGCCAGTGGCAGGTAGTTCGTAGTGCTGTGGTTGTTGTAATGGCTTAAGGATAGGAGCCGAGCAGGGTTTGTGGAGAGGTTGTTACTGGACTGAGAAACATAGCTCAAAAACCAGACAGGATTTTGAGTCTACAGACCCTTCTTCAGGTCTGAAAAGGAATCAGCAAAGCCTAGCTTGAAGTCTGTTTCTTGGTTTAGCCTCAAAAAAGACTTTTGAGACCCAAACTCTGCATTTTTTTCCAGCAATGCTTAGGCTAGTATAAAATACTACCTCTCGTTGTACCCTTCTAACGACCATGATGACTACTCATGTCTGAAAAAAACCTCCCATAAGGCAGAACATACCTGCATATGCAATATGTGGAATTTGAAGATGCTTCCCTCATCAGAATATTAATTTTCAGTGATTTTGTGCCTTGGCTGAAGCCACTGCAATGGGCCAATGTTGGAGATTAGACTCTTCCAGCATGTAGTTTGAATCCCTGTAGCCTCAGATACTTTATACCTCCTATTTTAGCTTTTTGCCACTTTTCCTTCTTATCTTGTACCTATTTAGTCTGTCTTTCTATTGCTGTTCATTTTTTTTCCAAGTTATATTTTAGCTATAACAGTGGAGAGAAAATGACATGCATTAGCTAATAACAATATGACTGTGCCATGAGTTTGGGAGAGATGGAAGGAAAAAAACAAATCACTCATGTTTCAAGAATCTAACCCCATCCTCTCAGCTTCCACAGTAATATCTCTGGCTTCCTGTTTGCAAACCAGAAATGTTTATTTACAATGTCTTTCTAGACAGCTTTTCAATGTATAATGTTCATGTCATTACATAATGGGTCATAAATGATGCTGGTTGTCATAGAAAAACACAAAGTCATCAAATATTTTCTTGGTTTTTTGTTTGCCTTTTGTGGCAGGATTCAGAGTTGTCTGTAGTTGGGAAAAAGGTAAATCATCATCTTTCCAGTAATTCCAGCCCTGGTGTACTCAGTCTGTCAGGAGTTTATGAGTGAGGTGATCCTGATGCTGAACGTTCTGGTTGTATTTTTTCTCAGTGGCCCTGCTGTTTTAGACAGCTCATCAGCTGTGTGCCCTGAAAAAGCCAGGCAAAGGCTTGCTTGTCCATGGCTTTGTGAGCAGGATTGGAACACTACAATGGAAATACGAAATACAAAACCCCGGACCATTTTTTTTTTTCATATATAAGGCTATGTACTGGATCAGATCCTGGAAGTTCCTACTCTTGCCCATGAAAAACTGACAATGGTTGCCAAAGGTGTTCATTAATTTTTCTGATCTGAACTCTAGGGACATTATATGAGTGCAATTTTTTTTTGCAGTGTTGAGATGAAGCTGCCTCGTCTAGTTTCCCTTACCTGGAGCTAAGGTGGGGACCAGAGAGATGTACACAATATCCCCAGAGGATGCAGTCCTTATTCCTGAATTAAACTAAGACCTGGCTCTCCATTAGACTTTGAGGTCTTCTGGATTCCCATGCCCTCTCTTTGTAGGGGCTTCATCTGGCAGCATTACAAGTTGTTCCCTGTCTTGGAAACCTTTGAGGAGAAGGAAAGGAACCCTTAACCCAGGATACTGGGTTGAAATTTTGCCTGTCCCTACAACAGTATGTATTGGATACAACTCCCCTGAAGCTGCTATTCTCTCCTCTGAACAAATCAATTCCTATCTCTAAAAATAAGTGAATTAGAAAAGAAGTAAAGCTACCATTTATAAAATAAATGTGTTTATTTGGTAAACATTGTATCCTGTGTATGAACTTTATCGATACCGGCTCTACCTAAATTCTTCTTGATCTTATTAAGGAAAAGGCAGAAGGATTTTGCATACTTTGGCTAAATCAGGAGACCTTTTTATTCTCTCTGCCACAATAATGACAAATAAACCACTTTCAGGATAAAAGTCATTGACAAAATATGTCCATACAAAAGACACATAAAACTTCCCACTTTTCTTTTTTTTTATTATTTGGAAGGGCACTGAGAGTCATTTCTGAACTACCTGAAATAGATGAGCCTCCTGGATCAGAAATACAACTCCATTAATGTCAGACAATCCCCATCTTTTGTACATGCCACCTAGAGAGCTTATGGGTACCTACGCAGAAAGAAGAGGGTTTCCTGTCTAATACTTATCAGCACCAGAGGTTATTTGCTGTGGTCCTCTGCATCAATGCACAGTAGGGTGTTGGTGAGCACCCGATAAAATTTCCAGCTACACACAAGGAAATTCTGGACTAAAAAGTGTTCTTTTAGTGAATTGCAGAGACCAAAGGCTTTATCTTCCCCTCTGAGGAAATATACAGCTGTCACAAGTAATATTGCTGAAAAAGTTTTCAGTTACTATGCAAGGTCAGATTACCTGCATCTTTCATTATCTAGGGAGGTGATGAAAAGTCGTTGAGATCTATCTAAACTGAGGCCTCAATTTAGCAAGGTGGCTAAGCAGGTAGCTGGCTTTGCTGGGCCTCTCTGCCTACACTCAACCAGCCGTGTGCTTTAGTAGGCTGCTGAATTTGAAACTAAACTACAACTAAAGATCTTGAATGCTGTCTTGGAACACTTGCAACCAGCGATTGTAAACTATGTCAATATTATGCACAAGTGTGTTGGTGTGAAAGGAGAAAAAAATATGTATAGAAGAGCAGTAGGAGCAAACGCTCTTCTGCAACAGTGTGCATTTTGCACGTGTACTTTGCATTTATGCACTGTCTGAAGAAACCTTCATAGATGTATATTGCATGAAACCACTATGCATTGTCTATGCTGAAATTTTTTTGCATAGCTCCCACTGCTAGGAAAAAACCCCAAATAAATCTAAAAGTACCAGCCCTGCTATGAGTTCCAAACACAGTTCTGATTTCAGGATCCTGGCATGCACTTGTAAAACATTTAAATACCTACTGGTGGATAAGAAAATCAATATACTTGTGAGGTGACTAAGTAACAAAATATATTAGAATTGATGTTACAATTAGGAAAAAAAGAAATAAATTGTTTTTCTGCTCATTAATATTTGGATAAATATTTATGAATGTATAAGACAAGCAAGCACAGCCAACACTAGATCTTTATTATGCCAGGCATGGGAATAATTCAAGCATTTAGGCAGCTGCAGGTTGAACTTAACCCCACTGGCTGTTCAGCTGAATTTGATCTGGCCCCAGGAAGACATTGGTTTGGAGGTGGCTCAGGCTGTGTGGTTTTTGTGTCGTTTTTGTTTGGAAGAAAAGGAGTGAGACAGTCTGCAGGTAACAGGCTTCTGACAGTGAGCTGTGTTTGCCTTGACAGATGTGTGCTGGGCACAGCGATGCTCAGGGTGGAGTTGTCTGCTCCCTAATGGAAGGGTCAGCCTGAGAGGAAGGATTTGCAGGAGTTTCGTTTGCAGGGTTGGCCAGGGAGTTATATCCAGCCTGGAAGCAGTGGCAGGCACTCCCTTAGGACAGGTTTTCCACTGGAGTCTCGTTTTTGTCCCTTCTGTTTCTCATTAAGGTGCTCAGATCCAGGCCCCTCGGTGCACATGGTGCATAAGAACCCTTTTGCCCAGGGCTGTGTGCAAGCCTGCTTGCTCCTTGTGCAGGTGAATCTTTTTGCAGAGGGCAAACCCTGCTCGTCTTCCCCCTGCGCAGGCAAACTGGACACTCTGCTGTCCAGTGAGGTGGCTTTTGTGGACTATGAAGGGAGGAAAGGACATTTCCTCTATACAATGCTGCCCTATACTTGTCAGAGAGGAGAAGGGGTCATGGAGAAGAACTGGGATGATCTGACCACCCACAGCCATTTCTCTTTTCTTCATGGTGAGTGAGAGCCTGATGTTCACTTTTTTTTCTTTTTTAAAGGAAAAAAGAGTGATGGCTTCATTATGTTCAGGCGATTTTTGTAGCCCTTGTCTCTAGTTCAGGGTGCGAACCGGAGCAATAGGTGTTCTGAAACCTGAGGAAGAAACCGGCTGTTCGACGTGGCTCAAAATGTAATTTTGTGGGGGCACGCATCAATAACGCGACTGCGACGCGGCACGGATATTACGCAGGCAGCCTTAATACGCTCGTATGGCATCCGGATTGACAAGACAGACCATGATGGCTCCAAAGGGTCAATAAAACATGCGCCATGAAGGACTTGCACAATAGACAGTAATGGCTTCTTTGGAGCTGTTACGCTCTATTGGGTCAATAATAATCCACTTTTTAAAGAGTGCCAAAATATGAATTTACACAACAGGCCGTAATGGCTCCTGATCTATCAGATAAATGATATGAATTATCAGCATTAGAGCCCACACTGCAACGCACGTTTACCTATTAGAGTGGATAGAACAAATATTACATGCTTCAAAATATACTTTCATATTCATAGGTCTGATTTCTTAAAAACATCTGTGGGAAAAAAGAAAAAAGAAGGAGAAAAGCCCAAACTCCAGTCATTAAACCTGTAAAATAAATAGCACAGATCAGGAAATTTAAGCCTGAGACTGTCTCTAGAAGGTTATTTTAAGTTTTCACTCGACATTATTTTTAATTAAATATTGCAGCAGCATTTGCCATGTATATTATGTTTTTTAGTTATTTATTTTTCTGTTCAAGTTTGTCTGTGAACGTTTCCCCATACTGGTAACCTTTTCTATGCAATTGCATCTTTTCTCCTGTATTAAGAGCTAGTTACTTGACTAATGGTTTGCAGGATCCAGATTGCATGTTATACAAACAGGCTTGCTCTGAATATATGCACTCAAGACCAAAAATCTGTTTAAATAACATATGTTCTGTTTGTGGCCACCTATCTGTTTCTATCAAGGAAGATAAAAGTCCTTGTCTACACTGTTTTAGCTGCACAGTCAAGACAGAAACCCTCAACTGATGTTTGCCAGCAGGTGGTGACACACAGCAACAAGCTCCAATGGCAGCAACATTTCCCTGTAAAACTTGGAGAAAATCCAGGCTTCAGGAAAATGAAATATGCCTTCAGTTTGGGAAGAAATAATGATGAATGTCCATCAGCAACATGTGCGATGATTTAGTCTTGCTGCATGGCAAGAAGAAGTATGTTCAGTCCACAGCAGGTCAAAAGTTTTCCTTGCTGTTTCTCTGCATTTCCTTCTTGTTATTACGAAACATTTGGCTTGGCTGTGAAATATACTTTTAATTAAAAGATAGGAAAATCATAGTAAGACAGCAGCAGCAGAGAGCTGTTAGAAAGCCTGCTGTCTTAGCTCTCGTAATAAACATAACGCAAAGGATAGGTGCACACAAAGTCTGAAGTGTTGTGGCGAGAATATGTATGGAGCTACCTGTCCAAGTCCTTTCAAAGAGAAGTGCAAACAGTGTTTTCTGCTTGTCTGTGATTTCCCCATGCTTTTTAAAACTTCACATGTTTTTCTTTCTGGCCTCACACCCAGGTAAACTTGTTTGAAAGACCTGCTGCTTATACTAAATACCACCACTCAGTTTGCAGTAGGTTAGTCGGCAACTAATTCTTCTGTAATAGACAAGATAAAAAATTAGTACAAAATCGTAGCTGGATCTGTCACCTTTGGTTTCTATCATGCTGTGTTTTCCAGGCATTTAGAATTCCTTGGATTTCATGCATACATTTTGTACACATGTTACTCCACCTTAAACAACATGCCCTTGAAAAGAAATTGGGGTGCTCACAGCATTTGAAGTGCAATAACTTAACAGAGGAAAATACAAGTCTCATCCTGCTTAGCAGGGAGCTGAGAACAGGATGAAAATATAAAAATACTGAGAATTTTTTTCCCCTTTGCAGTATCTGTTTCCTGCAAGTATCTACCATCTACAATATTGACTAGTTTATCAGGCAGCAGGTATCTCTATCAGTCTATCTTGAATTGTCATCCAACAGGAGATTAAACGCTGCCTGCCTCCTTCTTGTGATTTTCGGTCTTCACATCGCAAAGTTTTCAATCAAATTTCAGCGGTGTACATTTAGCTTAGAGAACTCGTGGTACTTATCTTCCCAAAGCAGGTGATTTAGACCATGTTTACCTTGTACAGTTCCAAGATATCTCTCGGCAAACCTGTCCACATCTCAGGCCTTGAAATGATTCCTAAGTTAGGGGTTTTTTTTTTTCCTTTTCTCTGTTTCCCTTTCTCTTGCCCTCCACAGGCAGGCTACCAGCGGAACAGCACAATAACAGCACAGGTCCCGAAGAACAGATATGCACCAGTTTTCAGAAGAGTTATATCAATGTGGCAACTTTCTGTTGTTAGCTTTTTTAAAACAAAAGCAATGTGATGACTTACAGCCTTGTTCTGAGGAGCTTCCTCCTTAGTAATCTTTTCAGTGCACATATCACAGTGTGGTTTCACCCCACGAATCAGCTCGAGCCCGGGAGGATGTCAGCTGGGTGATCATCTCGGTTTGCATCAGATACCTGAGGAAGTTGTGGGCTGGGAGGTATCCTGTAAAATAAACTACAGCTCCATTTGTAAGGAATCCAGTGTGAGCAAGCCGACACTGAAAAAAGGGCTTCTCTGCCAGTTAGCATATTTTCCGCATAGGATTTTGATAAACAGACTAACTAGAATTTGAATAAGCATAAACTTGAGACTAAAAAATGCTGGAAAGGCAATTCAAAACAATCACAAATGCCAGACTGGATTTTTGTGGTTTATTCTCCATGCAAAAGAGATAGAATATAGTATAACTAAGAGTGATTCTGCTAAAGTAAAGGAATGAAGAAATTGGAAATTATAGTTAGAGCCCTAATTGGTCTCTCACCACCTAATACTTTGAATAAACTGGCATACAGCACTCAAGACAAGGTCTGGGAGCAAGGTCTGTCCACCTATTCTGTCCACTTAGAACTGTATAAAAAGACCACAGAGCAGTAAAATGGTCCACAGACCAGTATAGACCATGTTTTTGTCTGCAAAAGCAATTGAGAGTGCAAGTACAGTTCCAGAAGGTCAGAGGCTGCCTTTCAATGACTTTCTGCTTGGAGTGAGAGGAACATGCTCACTTTTTTGGGTATGGGCTGCTCAGCTGCCCAGACACCCAGGCAGCACCATGAGCCTAGGGCTGGCATTTTGGGTGGATGAATTCCCACAGCGTGACACAGCCCGGCTCCATCTGAGTGCTCACCCTAGGGGTGGGATGAATATGAGAAATGCAGTTCTGGATACAGTCTATACAAACAGGGTGGGAGTTTAATCCTGAACTCCTACTTATTCTAGAAGACCCGAGAGGCTGTTACAGTAATTTGATGCCAGCTGGGAAGAGGCAAACACCTCCCAAGTCAGTGCTTTGGCCAACAGCCTGATGACAACAGAGGGTTCCCATCAGGCAAGAGAAATATTCCAGAGGGTGATACCCACTAGAGTTCATCTGCTTCGTGCTGTCAGGGCAGCGTGAAAGAGAGTGAAGTGACAGGCGAGTTGGCCCAGCTGCTTCTTCATGAATATCTGAGATTCTTGCCTAGTGTAAGTGGAAGCTATATGAACACATCAAAGAGGAAAAGACACTGGAAATTGAAAGGCAGTGCCTAGATGATTTTTAAAAGAGTGAATTTGCCTCAATCTAATTCACTTCCTCCATATGTGAAATGGAGTAGATTGAGGTGGTAGGAGTGAAACAAAATTGCTTTGTTGTTGAATGTGGAAATTAATTTTTTTTTTAACCTTCTGCCTGCATTTTGTGCTTCTTCCTTCCCTTTCCACAAGTACAAGCAAGCAAAAGTGCCTGGGGCCAGGCTGCAGGGAGAGGATTATGGCACAGTCCAAGTCAAGCATCAGCTTGGCTGAACTCTGTTCAGGGGTACCTTGTTGGCAGGGGTCCATGGGTAGGGTGAAGGGGTGTTAAATGCTGATGTTTATGGTCCCATCAGCTCAAAAGAGAGCACAAGGTGTGAGCTGATACACAAGATGTAGATTACCACTACTTTTAGAAGTACTGCCTTCCCCTTATCTGAAAGCTTCTCCTTACTGAACCAAAGTCCTGCTGGCAGGATTGTAATCTCAGAGTTTGGGAAGTGGTGAAGACATTTTTGATTCCAAAAGCCCAAAATATAAGATTGTGGAAAAATAAAACCCATTCTTTGTCACCCATTCCTCTCACCAGATAATGTCACAGAAGCAGAGGCCAGGGCAGTAGAGATGCTTCCTCCATCAGATGGGATGGATGGATTGTGCAAGGCAGAGGTGGGGGAAGCAATGGGGCACTGGGAAGAGCCTGGGAGGGGAAATGAGCCGAGAGCAGATTCTGTGAGTTGGGAAAGGTCTGCTCTGGACTGGCACAAAAGAAAACGTTGACAGATATCAAGAATGGAGTAATAGTGTATGATACATGTGACAGAGTCAAATTTGGACATTTTTGGGTGCCTGCTGTGCAATCTTGACTTATTTAATATTTGCTTATATGTATGAATGGGATACAGAGAAAATTAAATTGTTATGTAGGTTGGTATTTTAGCACTTAGCCTATCATTGGCATAGGGGAATATCCGATATGTGACCCCTTTAGTATGCTTAGACCAGAAGATGGGTGTGATTTCTATTGTTAGGATGTGTCTGAGAGCAAAAACTTTAAGAAATCTGTGATTTGGGCTACTGTTTGTTTTTTTTTTTTCCTTTCCTGCTTGTTCTCTATGTTAAAGTAACAGGACGTTTCTCATATAAACAGAGATTTTTGTGGTTTCAAATTTAGCTCTTAATGGTAGCATCATTACCAAAGTCCTCAAGCTCAAGCCATGGAAATCCCGAGATGATTTCCATTTCAAGTCCCATCAAAATGCTAAGAGCAAAGTTTCCCAGCACCCACTGCACTGAGCACATGGGGCAGCTGAGGGACACAGGCACTGCACTGTTTCCTTGGAACTACAAACCCTCAGCTCAGATGCAAGCACCAAAGAGAAATGCTGAGAGAGGGAGGAAGGGATGGAGGGAGGAAGGGCATGAGACCTAATGTGCAGAGCCAGCAGCAAGGACCATTTTTTTGTAGCAGCTTTCCTAAATTTTGAATGAAAGGAACATATTTAACAGGCTATGTTTTATTCTTGTTGAATCCTGCACTTGTGTCTTCCAGTGCTTCAGAAAATGCATTTGAAGGTGGCTGAGGTATTTCAGTTTGACAAATAAACTAAGCTGTGGTTACTTTCTCAGTATGTTTTGTGTCATGGTGCTAATTTCCCATTCACTTGATTGGGATGCAATGATTTCACGACAATGTCAGTGCAGGTCTATGGAAAAGACATTATGGTGTCAAAATGAAATGAAACAATGTTAATTTGTCTATGGAAACGGTGTTCCACTGCCAAATTGAAACATAACCCTCAGCTCAGCCACCTTGAGACTTGGCACTCCTGCGCTGTCGAAGGACCCCGCCACACTGGGTGATTTTACAGCGGCGCACTGGGAAACTACAAATCTGGATTAAATATTAGAGGAGGTAGGACTATTTGTTTTGTTCTGTGAAATCACAACTGTATAGCATTTCCTTGTGTTACAAGGGCCTTCCACATGTGCTGCAGTACCTAAAGCCCAGGGAGAGGGTGGGAATTGAAGGGAGAAAAAACACTTTGGCAACGTTTACTCAGATTTCTTTTGGCTTCCATTGGATCTCAGCACATCTCATTCCTAGCGTTATATTAATGGATTTTTTTCAGGTGAAAAGTATTATTAGATTTTACAGTGTTCACAGCACCTAACAAACATCTGGGACACTGAAGCTCAAATTAAGCAGGATTCGAAATCCAATTTGGGTTTTAATTCCACCAGGATGTTGCATTTCTAGTAAAACAAGAATTTGAACATAAACCAGAATCCAAAGTGTAAGGAATACAATAATGAAAAAGAATAATAAGCAAGCTGAAATCAAAAGATGGGCTGAGAGAGGAAAGAAGCAACATGTAAAGAGACAGAGAAAAACATAAATAAATATTTTCTCTGTTGTTAGGGGTCTGTGGAGTGACAGAATCTACTTATCAATCACAGTTTGTCTTTTGTTTTATGTTCCTGGACAGTATGATCACCTTTGAAAAAGGGTGATCTTTGATCTCCTGCCCGGGGGCGAGCACCAGCAGATGTTCTTTTGTTCTTCTCTCCACATTCAGTGTCCCTCACCTCCTAAAGCTGAAGTGTGCTCCCCAAAACTGACAGGTGTTTCTCTGTTTGATTGCAAAAAGATGGATTTAGGCTAAATGTGACCTGAAACCTTCAAAGTGGAAGGGCCTCCCAGCATGATTGTGAACTGGTGGGAGGGAAGGCTGCTGTAACATCTGTGCTTCTGGGAATATTAGCAAATCACACACAGATGTCAAGAAGAAATAGGCTTGGCCAGTCTGTTAGGAGGGACTCTAGCACCCTCTTTCATCCTGGGTGAATTTCTGGGGTGATTCCGTCTGCTGAGCTTCTCAGTGATTTTTTTTTTTCCTTATTTGTGAGATGTGTGTAATGGCACTTCCCTGCTTTTAGAGATATTAGAGGGAAGAAATAAATTACAGGTTTTGTGGTGCCTGAGCAGTACTATAAGACAGTCATGTGAGTACATAGGGCATCATGAGCTGGGGTGGGTGGAAAGGCTAATCACATGAGCACTATATCTTAAACAAACCAATCCTTTCTTTACCTGTGCCTCAGCTGGCATAAAAATCTGACACTGGCTAATGAAAGCAATAAAGCTATCCAATCTTATTGATGGCTATGGAGATTTCTTGGACATGAGGAGCTCTGTGTTCTACTCTTGTGTGTTGATAAAGCTGTCTCTGGGCTGTGCACAGCATTTCTAGATGTTCACTGAAGTCCCAGAGCTACAGGCCCTCCTGAGAGTCCAATTACTGCTTCAATCTTACTGTGTGAGTGGTGCGTGTTCCTTTTTTTGCATAAAGCTCCTTCCACTTTTCATCATTCCTCAGGTAGGAAGCACGAATTTGTTGAATCTGGTGGATGTGGTCATGCTGGTAATTTCCTGAAAGATGCCAAGTGCTCTCCTCAACTTTGAGAGGCAGACTGAGAATGGGCATTAGTGTTCACATGAGTTTTTAATGCTCAGTTGTCTTTCACAGGCTTTCAAGTACCGAACTATGACTGGTATTGCTGCCCCAGGACAGGATGGCATGAGAATCTCCCTGCATCCCACATCCATTGGCCCCCCTTCTCTCTCCAAGTGATACCCATCAAATCACTGTTGAGAAATCACTGTTGAGAAATCCCTGTAACTTCTCCATGCGTTGTATGCTGCCCCAGTCACAGTTTTTCACAGAGATTCCCAAGCTATCTGAATGCCTAAGAGGAAGCTTTTGGCTCTTCAGGCACCATTTACAAATTGTTTTGAAGTAGTTCACATTGCACTAGTTATAGTTGTAAAGATGTGCAACCCACAGCTGCAATGTGCAATTCAACTTCAAATTTATTGGGGAGAACTACAACATGAAATACTGCAGACCCCCCAGCTTGTTTCAAACAGTTAAGAAAAGTCATTGAAATATCCTGCTATACAGGATAAAATATAGGGATTAAAATATAGGATATTGGGATTAAAATATAGGAATCATTTGTGCTAAATGAGGAAGGAAAATTCACCATATTTTAAGAGTGCTTTATTCAATGTGAGGCACACCCTCATTTTTTTTTTTTTTTTTTTTTTTTTTTTGTTAAAAGGCAGGAGGATTTCTTCCTTTCCAAGGTTTTCTCTCTCCCGCACATACACGTGCTCATGCACACAAGCACACACCTTCTCTTTCTCTGGGTGTAAAGCATGGTGGACATCTGGTTTCCAGGCTCAGTCTTCACCCCCACAGACAAAGAACAACATCATTGTTTGAAAATGTTCTTTAGAGATTGACATTTGGGGAATTTATCTGCTATCCTCCAATAAGTGACACCATTACAACACTTTTGTGCACTGTGTAAACTGCAGATTAATTGCACAAATTATATGAATTATCCTAAAATTTTTGGGTAATGTTTGCCCTGTCAACACTGTAATTGAGTTGACTGGGCATGTGGAAAGCCTGCATGCAGCAAGCAACAATCCATGATACAGATGGGGAGGCAATTTACATCTACCTCTGCTTAGAACAAGTCCTGCAAAGATGGTATTCTACAAGTAGAATAGGTAATGTGAGACTTTGATCAAAACAAAAAAAGTCTTCCACAATGTTATGGAATATGGAGGGGTCTGCAGCTGTCTTCCAAATGCCAGGTGAACTTCCAGTGTGTGTGGTGGTGGTGGGGGGAAATATTAAAATTACAGATTTTAGTGTTTCAGCAAAAAACCCTCTTCATTGTGAAATCAGACACAGTATTAAGGGGAAAAAAATCCCAAGCTCTTAACTGCTTTGTGTCCACATCAGCTGAACTCTACTGTCTGTGGTTTGGACCAAGTGGTGATGCCTCACACAATGTATCCCACAGGTCACGTCAAACCTGCCTTTTCAAAGAGATGTTAGTGTAATATCTGAATTTGTGATAGAAGAGATTAGATCAATGACCCAGAGTATTCCTTTACATCAACAAAGAGAAGCAAAATATCTGTAACAGTGGAATAATGTCTTAGAGGTTATGTTTAAAGTGCTGAGAACTTCAAACATAGGATTCTCAGGCAATCACATCCCTTCTCCTTCCAGTCAAATGGAAACCAGAACAGAGGATGGTGAAGGCTGGCACCCACTTGAGCTCAGAGGGTTCTGAGGATGCTGCAGTTCTCACTTCATATTAGCACTGTGTGGCATTGCTAGCAATCCCTACTTGCTTTGAAGTAAGGGCAAATCCAGACACTTAGGCTGATTTAGCCATCAAATGTGCTGTCATTGTTTCAGTTTGTACTTTTTTCCTTCCCAAAGACCCCTAAATACTCTAGTGTTTCCAGTAAGATTTAAATATGGACAAGAGGATTTTAACATGGGTTTATTTCTGGACCTCCCAAAATTTTCATTCAGGTTTTCCCAAGTCTGTATAAGTGCTCAGTGTCACTGGAATGGGCTTGTTACCAAAGTTAGAGGGGTGTCGATAGTTATTCAATGCAATTTGTATAAATTAGGTGTTTGGGGAATGAGTACAGTCTCTGACTTACAGGGAGAATTCCCTTCTCTTAGTTATTTGAGTAGTGAAGGAACTAAGGCTTGGAGCTCTGGAAGACGTGGAGCAGAGTGCAGGACAGGAAAGGAGTGTGAGTGTCTAAACCAGACAAGATTTGTTTCCAAAGAAGAAATTCCAGTGTGCCTCCACATGCTTTTAAAGTGAGGGGCAAGTGAAAAGTTGATTTTGTTAGAGCAAAAAGAAAAATTCCCATTGTGTTCAACAGGACTGGGATTTCATCCAAGACCTCCACATCATTCTCTGACGTTCATGTAGCCCATATTTAATCTTTTAGAAAAGTATTCTGTTTCCAGAAATTATCAGTGTTTTCTAATTTTCTGACTTCATCATTTGCAATGCCCCTGTCATGACTTCTTTTTATACAACACATTTTTGTTCTATATTTTTTCTTTCAGTCTTGCACATACCATCCTTATGCCCCCAAAGATCAAAGATTCATAGCATAAGGTAAAAATAACTACTTGCAAATAATAGATACATCCTTTTTAATAAACTTTATTTTAGTACTTAATGAAGTAAAATACCTGGATAAAATCTGGAAGTGGAAGAAATACCAGATGTGTTCTTGATTTGACTTGGGACAGGATTTCACCCCACATTTTTATGAGGAATATTTAGCACACAGGCATTCCACCCCCTTGTATCTCCAGCCCCATATATTTCAAAGCAAGAACAGAAGGCAACGCAAAAGTAGCTGCCACCATGCACAAGATAATTCTTTCAAACATCTCTCAGCATTCTAAACCATAATCTAAACTTATGTCCACATAACAAATAACAGCCCTTTGAAATGAACTGAGAAACTGTAAAGCCATTAAGAAAATGTGCCATTAAGAAAAGGATTTCAGCATTTCCTATGAAAAAGGTTCCCAATGTATGTATTTCCACATGTTCAGAGAAATGATTAAAGTGTTTATAGCTTTTGTAATTGGTCTCTCTCAATTTAAAAATATAGGCTTTTTTTTTTAACGTTACATTTCTCCGCCGCTCTTTGTCTAGAATAACATTAATGAAGTCCCATTTTCTAAGTTGCCGAAGGTAGGGAATAGGGAGGCGATGTGTTTAAGGGAACACGTTGCTGAAGCACGCCGTCTGTCTGCCCATATTCCAGCAAGCACGGCCTCCCGCTAATGTGTCCATTAGCCGCGGCGCGCTCGGCGGGCTCTGGGGCTGCCGCGCTTCACGCCGTGCCGCAGCGCATATGGCAGCAGGAAAGGGGCTCATTGCCTCCTCCAGAGCACCCTCTGCGTGCTACTGCCCAAGACACCACAGGGTGTTGGGAGGAAGGCACGCCATGGTTGTTCCCTGTTTGGATCCAGCGGAGGGTGGTCAGCACCCTGAGAAAGACAAACTCCATTGATGCCTTTCCTGGTCTTAAAAATCAAGAGGCGAACGCGGTTAGAAGGGGAAAAAGGGTTTTACCTTGGTATTTATTGTAAGGATCCTTAGGTGCACCACAAACAGGTCGAATACACTTCTGTGCACCCCACCCCCGCCGCCGCAAAGTCCCCCTCTCCTAGCTCTGGTCTTACTTTCCAGGTCTTACTAATTAGCATATCTATCAAATATTCCCCAATGAGAGGCTCAAATGAGCCCCCTCTCCCAAGGAACCTTCCCCTGGATGGTTCTATCTTAGTTTACAAAATGTGTTCTGGAGAGGACCTTGGGGTCTGGGCGCCCTGGCACCCTAACTACAAAGCCTCTAAAATGTTTAGTCTCTTAGCTTAACAAACAAGTCCAAGAATGTAGGCAAAAAGCACCGAGAATACAGAAGTTGCAGAAAGGTATAACAGGGGTATAAAAGAAAAGACAAAAATTCATCATGGCATCACCATCACCAAATCCCCAAAAGCAGCGAAAAGAAGGAGGGCACTGCTAAAGCAGTCCCTTTCTGAAGCATATCCAGCCCTTTCTATGAGAGCTTTTACTCTGCTCTGGTAAATGCTATAAACATACTGGCTGCACTGATAGAAACCACATGTATGGCCTTGTGTTCAATGAGTGAGTGAATCAGTAACAGCTTGGTCCTGGAGGCCAAAGCCACTTTCATCACCTGTAGATCATGGCTTTTGGAGTGGTTTGTGGCTCCTCTAGGTCGGTCCAGAAGAGAAAGAGAAAGATTTTCATGCAGATTCCAGACGAATACATTTGTTTTATAGATAAGGATATATGCATAGATACAAAACTTTTTTTTTTTGATAGCAACTGTCAGTCAGGTCACATGTAATTTTTTTTCATTCCATTGTTTTCTTTTATGCTGTTAATATAAAGCTTTAGGTTTTGTTCCATTTGTAAAAGCACATATCAAATGTTTCGTTATTTCTTTTAATAATACCCCAGGAGAGGGTGTTTTACCTTTCCTTTTGTAAATTATCTTAAGTAGAAATTGTCAATCTGGAATTGACAGGTATTTGTTACAGAAAACAAGGCATTGTTCCCACTTTGCTTCATCCACCAACACAGGTGCTGCTGTCATATGTCACAACAGTGGGGAAACTTAATAAATTATAAAGAGCAATAATACTATAATATAAAGATATGAGGGTGAAAAAGCCTTATGATGTGTTTGCTGGCTGGAGGTATGAAATCCTATCCTTCATGTAGTTGATCTGACAGTGCTCTGACACTCCCACAAGCCTCTTCTTTCCTGGCTTCTCCTTCCAGGAATGGCCTTATAAGCTATTGACAGTCCCCCTCTCCCCCTCCCCAAAGCTATCAAATAACAGTAGGACAGAAGCATAACTCAATCAGTGAGGTTGTTCCTCACCTGTTGAATTGCTGAAGGAGAAAGGACATGGATTTTGTGGGAGCCAGGATTACTCAGGTTTAATTACAGAAAGTCTGGGCCAGTTGCTGGATTATATTGTGGAATGCGTTGTGACCGATGCAAATATCCACAGGCAATTCTTCTGTCAAAGGCTGGCTTAGATACAGGGAAATTCCTAAGTAACTTGCTAAAGAGTCCCTGTTTTGTGAGCCTGTCAAAGGAGGCGACAGTGGTCTTTGCTGGGCTGGTGGTGCCACCGACCCTGGGCTGTGGCACTGTTGGCTGGAGAGAGCTGCAGTCTAGAAAAGGCCTGAGCTGCAGAATCTGGGACAGGATTCAACTCACATCACCCAAATTTGGGGTTGAATGTGAGCAAATTAGAGCATTGCCATCCTCTGACTGGCAGCAAATCAAATGAGTTCTTTGGGCTTTTTTCCTCCACCACAAAGAACAACAACAGCAACAAATGCTGGGAGAGGAGAGAAAGAAGTGACATCATCTGCAGAAAAGTTTTCCTTTTTTTTTTCTGCCTGAAGGACTGTTTTGATTTCCAACTGCATCTCAGGTAAGAATGAAACATGGTACTGGATTAAATGCACCAGCTGAGTGTAAATGGAAGTACGTGCAGTTGAGGTGAGGAAGAGACAACACTATGCTGCGTTTTTGATATCTTTTTGATATTTATAGAGACCAAGCATCTCCTGGCCTAGCTTCAAATAGCTGAAACATTGGTCAAGTAATTTTAATTGTCTCAGCCTCAGTGGGATCGCTGTGACTGGGGTTATATGGAATGCTCTGTAACCTTCCACTACTCCCACCCCTCTGTACTCTAGCCCTTCCCCTAAACCCCATCTTTCCTCTTCTGTGGTATGGGAGAGCTGGTGATTTGGAGCCAGCTACATATGCTTTATGTTTCCTGAAGATTAAAACCCATGTGTAATACTCCATAGTCTGTCAACAGCCAGCTTGGGAAAGAGACCAAGGACTAGAAAGCCAAAACCAGACTGTTAGATCAATCATGGCCAAGATGTGCTTCTCACTTATAAAAGCTAAAAGAAAACCAGCCAGGCAAGAAGTTTGTCCTTTGCAATATTGGAAGACTGCTGCCCCCCATCCTGTGTCTGATTCTCTATGTGTCAGACTACACAAATCTGCAAGAGAAGATATTGCGTGTGTGTTTAAAATACTTCTGCCATCAGATGGGGAGAAGACTGCTGTCTACAGTAAGTATCCAGGCTTGGGATAAGTAGCCAATGATTTGTGTTCCCTTTGTGTTCCCTTTTTTCTTTTTTTTTTCCTTTTTTTTTTCTTTTCCTTGGGGTAGTATTAAATAGTAGTCTGAAACTATCTGCTTGTACAGAACTGAACAAAGTGGTATGTGTTCCCAAACACTAAAACCAAGTTGTCAAGACACATCCTCAGAGACAGAGGGTCTTTTTTGTTGTTGCCCAAGAATGTCTTATTTAAAATGGCATTCCTTGTAAAGATGCAAATGCTATTTCTTTTAAAATGTACCAGTACTGAGAATAAAGCAAGCAAAAGAGGAAATTAAAACAGTGACAAGAGAAGGAGGTCTGGTAAGTTGGCTTTCAACCAAATGACCTCTTGATAGATCAGCTGGGAGCCAGGAATGCTGAGATTACCATGAGCGAGAAAGATTTATAGTTCTTTGTTTGGTCTCTTGGTAAGTTTTCATGTATATTCAGCTATATGATGGGCAGTGATAGGGGAAAATGGTGGGCAAAAGAAATCCGGAACCCCAAATATTTATTGTGATTCCACAAACAAACATGAAAGGAAGGATCTATTTAAAGGTTTAGAACATTTGTTTATTTTGATTAACAACAAACACCCTTACTAAGGAAAAATTTTGCATAGCCCCCTAAATCTAGCTCTCTCAGGAGAAGGTATTTGCAGGCTGTAAATTTAGCTCCAATTGCTTTAGGCATGTACAAGTAGCACAAGAAACACCCTGTCATGGGAATGGGTGTCTGGGTTTCTGTAATCACTGCACAACCTTTCCTGAGCTGACCACCTGCAGAGGGAACATCCTGCATGTGCGGATGCACAGGGGACTGCACTGGCTAAACACATCCACAGGGCTTCTCAGAAATTTCCAACTCTTGCAATTTCATCTTCATGAGTTTGAATGAGTGTTTCTATTTCCTCATCATCCAGGTGATCAGGAACATCCGAGCATTTCTAGTTTATGTTCTCCAGATTAAAAACTAATATTATGGTGCATTAGGTGCCAAGGACATTAAAATGTAAAAGCAAACAGATTACAAAATCTAATTTATGAAGCACTCTGAGATTAATAGGTAGCGCTATCAACTGGTTGTTATGTACTGGTTGTTACACCCAAGTGTATCCTGAAAATCTGACCAGCAGAGTGAATGCAGGAAGATGGAATGACACCAGATATATATACCTTGTTAAATAGCACACAACTTTACATAGGGTTGCAAACCCTTTTTGCTAATAATGGGACCCTAGAATTCCAAAACAACAACAACAAAAAACCTTTAAGCACAAGTAACAAGAAGACCTTTAGGCAAAGTAGAGATTCTAGCAACACTTGGGTTTTAAAATAGAATTATTTGCTTCTTTTCCCTATGCAGAGTGTATGCCATATGGGCATGTGGCATGTTCACTACATTAGTTCATTATTATTACTTATTTATTTCTTTTTAACCAATTGAGTTGTGTCCTTGTGTCTGTACTAGGTAAAAATATGTATATATAATCTTACACCCCAGGACAATATCACGTGTAGCACCGCAATGATGATGTCTGTAATGTATCATTTACTAGTGTCTTTACATGTTAACTTATTCTTCCTTTCTGTTAAACCAAAGAATTATATTCTTTTGGTAATTTATTCACTTGTCAAAATTGAATGTTAAGAAACCCAGAGGTTTGCCTTAAACTTATAATAGAATTTAAAGGGCAAGTATTCAAAATTCAGCTTCAAGGTGTGGACCTTTTGCACAACCTTACAAGTGCTTTCTGAGTGTTATCATTTTGTCAGTACAATTCTGACCCGATTTGCATTCTTCACATTTCTCTCTTTAACAGGCTTGAGTTTGCACATTTAAGTTGCAAGTTACTACAGGCAACAGTTGATTTGAAGATACCTTGCTAAATGCAAAATAGACACCTTTTGCTGAAAGTTCATCTTTGAAACTAGAGGAGGACCAATAAGACAGAAAGGCTTTGCAGACAGAAATGTCATGACCTATGGCTTGGGGAAAAATTTTCAAAAAAATGCCACTAATTTCTGATACTGTCGGTTTTTGAGAGTCCTAACTGTGGTTGGGAGATACTGAATTAAAAAAAAATATGTTGAGAAGTCCAAAAGGAGAATATGCTTTGAAAATACTAATTTGTGGGAACTGAATGGCCCAATGATTTGGGCAGCTTTGGATGTTCTCTTCACAGATCCCTGGAGAATTCTGGCTAGTATGAAAGAAACCATTCCTTTCTAAGGAATCTGGAAATAAAAGGAATTTGGAAATAAAAGAAATTAGAAGTTTAGAGGATAGTGAAGGCCTTCCCACTTAGGAGAATGCAGCCATAAATATTCAGGAATATGAAGCTCATCTTAATATATATAATTCATTCTATAATTCTAAAATTCTATAATTCATTATAGAATTCCAAGCCAGAAAGAAAACGAACTTCTGTATTTTTAGTCTGATACTGTGTACGACCACATACTGTATTTTTATCTAGCAAGGAGTCCATCAAATACAAATGTAACATGTACAATGATCCTTCATTCTAGCTCTAACACAGATGGTTATCCCTATAACAAATAAATAGGAAGGCTCAGAATCAGGAAAGGATAAGAAAAATTATAACCAAGAGAGAAAAAGACCCAGTGCAGATGATCTTGTGAGACACTACTTGATCCAACTCCCCTTAAGACCTCATATCTCAAAATCACAGTGGGATAGCAGAGCCTAGGAGCACTTACTGGGGAATACAAATATGGATAACTGCAACTCCAAACTACCTGTTAAACGCAGTCATATAGTATTCTGTCAGGCAGGTTCAGGGCAGTTTGGAGTGTTTTGCTCTGCAATATACTCTCCAATTTCCTCTGGAGTCCTCCAAGTCCATGTCTTCCAGTTCCTTGAAAACCTAGGCACTCTTGAGCATCTTTTATTATTTTTAAAATATAATTGCTCTTTATGGTTATATTTGTGTTAGGAATAAAACTAAGCGAAGAAGAACAGCTTCCCCACTTTTATAAACTTGGACATTTTACTGTTCATTTTCCTTCTGCACTGAAACATATCTGTGAGGTAGTTTTATGTTGGACCTGCCAATGCTGGCAATCCTGTGCTGTTGGTGCAGCATGGAGAATACAGAGGTTAAAGCTTACACTCTGTCACTGTTCCTTCACGTGCCTCTAATTTTTCTTCCCCATTCATCCCATGACTTCTTAGCGTTTTCATCACCAGAATTATTAGTGTTTATTCCTACTGCTCCACGAGTGCTGTAATAAAAAATGAGATGAAGATATTAACATCTTTTTGGATGGTGTTGGGGGAATCAGGTAAATGTAAAGGAATGCTGCATGAGAAGTCCTTTCTTTTAAGCCAGGTCTGTAAGCTCACAGATTCACTGGAATCCCTTCCTCAGCTCCAAAGTATTTAAGGCAAATCCAGGAACCTTGTCAGCTCCTAAAGATTATCACAGTGGGCTACAAGGCGGGTGCATAGTTAAAGCATTTCCTGAGCTTCTGGACAAGCCAGTCCTGTCCTTTGTTGCCAACTTGTGGGGTGCCCTTACATAGGTTTTTTAAAAGATACTTTTCAAAGGCTTGCCTGGAAACGTGGTGACAGAGAAGGGTATTCATCCGGGAATGCTTAGAATAAGTCAACTGGAGTCAGGATTATTAAATTCTCTTGCTGTCAGTGGCTTGCACTGCATAACTTGCACTGATTTGAGTAAGCTGCTTCCTTGTGGCCTCTGTTTATATTCTGGTCTTCTGAACCTTTAAGACTTTTATTATGCAAGTTTCATAACATTTAAAAGGTAAATTAGTGATAAATATGTCCACACTTAATAACATTGAAGTAATATCTTCACCAAGCTACAAAGATTGCAGGGATAATTCAATCTATAGATTTACAAATAATTTATTCAGTTTTCCTTTTAACTAGTTTTGCTGTATGAATGAATTAAACAGCTGGCAGCTTGCCTGTCTGTTCATTGCTCTGCTCCTTTCTCTCCCATTTCTAATGTTTTTCTCTTGCCCTAGCTGCAAATATGGCATCCTTTTTACTTCACAAACATCCTCTCCAAACAAGTTAGACAAGGGAGATGCTGAAATGTGAGGTGATGTTTCAGGGCAATTCAAAGGCGCATTTTCTTATATGATTTACTAAGTGTTCTCAGAAATATTGTTTCATTGGGTAACATCTCCAGTTGGGTTGTTTTTTTGGTTTTGTTTTTGTGTTGTTTTTTTTTTGGCAATCTTCTTCCCTAGTACAGTGGAGCAGATTTCTGAATGAGGCTGATGAGATTTGTAATATACCCCAAGTTAATTTAGACAGCAGGTTAGCCCCTCAACAAAACTGTGGCCCATATACAAGTCAAATCTGCTTTTTTCCTTGGGCAATGATTTATTTCCCTCTTAAATTGGCTGGACCAGTTAGTTTTTTATTTTTATTAAGTCACACTATTCTTAAATGAAACTATTGATTTAAAGTCAGCTTAGTGAGGATTTAATTTGTTTTCAGGGGATTAGAGCAGGTAACATGGGATAATTTTACAATAAAGTGGAATAGAAGCATTCCTTCACATTACCCTCACCTTTTTTTCTTGCCAGGCTGCACAGACATTACAAATTTTCAAGTGAATTGTGGAAATACATTCATAAATCAGGCCTAATTCCTCTGCCTGCTTAAAGGCTATTCTAAAGAATATTTTCCTTTGACCTTGTCCATGTTTGTCCTTCCATGGGTGGATGCATCTGATAGTTCCACACAAACACAAATTCACACAAAATATTTTTGTGTCCACAGTAGGAATTGTAAACAGGGACATTTGTTGAGAAGTACAAGACCAGACATGTCTTTTAATACAGTGGCTAGAGTGTTTTAAAACACCACTGTATTGCTCACAGCAGGGATAGTTATTTTTGGTACTCCTTGATAGTGTATATACTGGGTATGTTTGGGTTTTCTAATATAGTACAGTGATTTTAATCTCTGCTCCATGTAACTTCATGAAACCTCTTCCTTCTTTGTCATTCTGTCTTTCAATCACATCTAACACATGATCTAACAATTTCTGGGATTTTATCTGGTGTGATGCAGCCTGCTTTTGCTGCTTTGCACCCAGTGACTTGAATAGGGGCAGGTTCTACAGCTCTTAGCAGCGTTACCCCAAGGCCTGGCATCTCCCTTTTGTATGTTTCTTCTTTTTTGTGGCCCTGCTTGTTTTTCTTTGCAGTCCTCTGCTTCTGGTGACACATCCTTGCTAGGAAATATTTGAAAGTTGTTCCACATAGCAAGTTTCCCACTGCTTACACACGTGGACCACGTTCCTCCCATCTCTTTTTTTTTAACTTATGTGCAGCACATATGTGCTCCACCAAGTTGTGAGAAAACACAAGACCAGCCCTCACTGCAGCACTGAATATCATTTCCCTACCTGGCCTCTGTCACTTGTGTTCTGCCTCAGTTTACCAACCCCAGGAAGCTGAAGGGAGCAGAAGGATAACTCTACCAACTGTACATCTTCCTCTTCCATGCTTCTCTGTGGTCCCTGTCTCCCCATCTGTCTTGTGAGGCATGAGGACTCTTTCTCTC
Organism: Monarcha castaneiventris obscurior; assembly: GCA_026261815.1. NCBI lineage: Eukaryota > Metazoa > Chordata > Aves > Passeriformes > Monarchidae > Monarcha > Monarcha castaneiventris. The sequence continues at coordinate 11,222,710 of JAMPIT010000388.1, forward strand.
TGCTACTACTAAGTGTAGTGAGAAAAAAGGTTCAAATTTTGTATTGTGTCCCTACTGAGGGGAAACTGTCCCCCTGTTACTTGGCTCCTGGGAATAGAGATATTTTTTTTTCCTCTCCCTGGAAATCCCTGGTTTCCTGGTAGACATGGAGATGGATGTAGATGGACTTACCTCAAACATTTATAAGGGCAAAAGAGAACAGAAAGGAGAATTGGAAGAGCCAGCACAAATACCTAGTTACAGAAGGGCAGCCATCTTCCCTTCCCCAAGGCAAGACAACCCAAGAACAGGAAACACCTGCCCTGATGATGGCATTATGTGGTTTCCAGGTCTCTGAGGGTTTTTTTTTAGAGTGGGAGTACTCTCTTCCTTTCCTCTCCCTTTATTTATCACACAAAGTCCTCCTGCAAAAGAAGGCTTCTTTTACTCTATTCCTCTTACAATGCCTGGCCTTTCAGGTTTTTTTCAGTCTCTGTTAACACAGTTGGCTTCTGATTAGACTTTCTATTGTAGGTGTTGCTGATAAAATTTCAGCAGGCACACAGACTCAGCTCTACATATACATTAAACCAGATGCAGCTCACTGGCTGGTTTTTATGGTCATTGTTTTGTTCCTTTCTCCTGCTATATAAATGTGAGACCATAAGTAGTAGAGAAAGAAGATGGAGGTATTTCTTGGAAGACAGAGGAGAAAAAAGCATATACTCTCCACTGCACTGCTTACAAGGGCTGTGTTTTATTATTATTTATTTAATGGAGGGAAAAAAGGCAAGGGAAAAAAAAAAGCTTTGCACACACCACACTCTACAATTTTATGAGATCCACATCTGGAATCCAGAGCATCTCAGGAATCAATCTATCAGACCCTAGTCAATTGTAATAATGCACCTGGGGTGAAATTCTGGCTCCATTAAAGTCAGCTGGAACTTTGCCATTGCAATGCAAGAAGTGATGGCTGATGTAGGCTACTCCGCATTAACTCTCGGGCAGAGTGAGATGGCCTGTAAGTTGCCAATATTTCCAGATTAGGCTTAATATTCAGGAAAAAAACACTGTCAATCCCATGTCTCTATACAGAGAGAAAAAGTACGAGTTATAATGAGGTCACAGTGCTTGTACATTTTGGCTGTTACTGAAATAAATAGTCTAAGTGCTCATGAACTTTTTTTCATAGGTAGAGGCTTTTAGGATTAAGCAGAAATATTGTTTGTTGTGCCTCAAGGTCAACATATATATTTTTGTGTGTATGTAAGCCATCCAAAATCCTACTTATAAATATCTACTTTGTTGTGCTTTTTCAAGTCCTACCACTGGAAATGCATTTCCAACTGTAAATAGTATATTCCCATTACCTACCCATCAGTCAAATCAACTCATTTCTGAAATTCAATTAAAAGGATCTCGTTGCCATAAATCGAAAAGGATATTTTATTGTTACTTTGTAATTTGGAAGAATGAAAATTAAAACAGTAGCTCTGATGGAAAGAAATGGCTACTAAATCATAATGATATTTTGCAGTTTATCTGCTCATTGCTATTTTATTTCAGCTATTTCAGAATGGAAGGACGATGAAGTGACTTGCACACTCTATACCAGTTTTATTTATTTTTTTGGCTACTCCAAGCACTTGTCTAAATCTTTTTTATGATTGTTTATCTAAGTTTCTCCCAAATGTTTCATCAATTGCTATCCCCGTTCTTTTATTCCATATGTTAACTGCTTCCTGTGTATAAAAGACAGTTTGCTTAAATTCCTTTGGCTCTTGACCTATTCTTACCCTTGGCAGAGATGCTCTGTAATTTTGGGGATTTTTTTTTATGCTGAGCGTCAATTGAATTGTCTTAGAGTCATATAAAATGAACAGAAAGGCCACATATGTGTCATTTAACTTGTGAATTTGGCTACAGACACAATAGATTTCATGAAATGGGTACAAGGTGGGGGACAACCAGAGGTTGAAATTGAGGTTCCCATGCTCTGACTACTGATGAAAATTGAAAAGAATAAGCATGTTAAGAGGCATTTATAACCAGACACAGTGACTAGTAGTAAATAATGAAAATACTGCTGCTCTGAGGAATATGCAATGCCAAACCTGTGAACCCTCTTTAAGATTTAGCTGGAGTTTTACTAACTGGGGGGAAAAAAAGATCCATTTCAGTTCTGTGTTGCTTCAGTATAGATATCACGAGGGGCCAAACTTGTTCTGTCTCACTCCCCTATTCCAACCCCATTCAAAAACCATAATGCTGAACGTTTTACTTCAGCTGGACTGTTATGCATTCTGCCTAGAAACATCTGTGGAAAAAGAAGAAGAAAAGAACCACTGGAAACATGGAGTAGAAATGAATTTAGCAGCTGGCAAAGTGAAAAATCACACATACCAAGGAGATTTTGTGCGAGGAGAGGAGATGAGAGCAGGGCATATTTATTTAAACAAAAAGAAAAGAAAAAGGAATGAAACCACATATAATATACATAGAATAATAGTGTGCCATATACTATATATATAGAAAGACCTCAGCCTGTTCAGTAGAAGATGTTAACCAGAATACTATAAGTAATTAAGTTTTCATTTGAGTTGAATACAAATATTTGCAAGCATACACATATGTATAACATCCCTAGGCAATGAAAATCTAGTTTTAAATTTACCCTGGAAGAAAGATTTATGCAGGCATCTCTCATTGGTAAAAACTGGTGCAGAACCACGTAAAAACCACCATAATATTTGATTATATATAGATACACCCCTCTTGAAAGCAAGATCTTTGGCAGTCAGGCAGAGCCTGAGACACCTCTCTGTTTGGCTCCATATACCAGAACAATTCCTTTTGACTTTAATGGAAGCTGTGCCTAAATTAGGGCTATTGCTCAGCCCCTAATGAGGACAGTGCTGTAACTTGGGTTACTTGCAGTGCTTGGCACCACAGCTGAAGTCTGTGACTCCCTTCCCTTCCCTTCCCTTCCCTTCCCTTCCCTTCCCTTCCCTTCCCTTCCCTTCCCTTCCCTTCCCTTCCCTTCCCTTCCCTTCCCTCCCTTCCCTTCCCTTCCCTTCCCTTCCCTTCCCTTCCCTTCCCTTCCCTTCCCTTCCCTTCCCTTCCCTTCCCTTCCCTTCCCTTCCCTTCCCTGTCCCCACAGCAGGTGAGGTTTTTCCCTTCCTTTGCTCAGAAAATTAAACACAACAAAGGATGTTTTCTGTAAAGCGAGGTACACAGTGCAGTTTTGCCTTCTCTCTAGTTGATGTTCTAATGTGTAACTGTAGGGTTTAATTTTACTTTACATTAATCAAAGAACAATAAAGGCCATAAAAACCCCACTAAGAAGCATTTCAAGTTAAGATCCAAAGCTAAATACCATGGGATTTTGCCTATTGTCTTGTTTAGTCCCTCTGTAAAAAGAGCTAGATAGCAGGAGAAAGAAAGAAAAATTGAGCCCATGTTTTTTGCATAGAGATGGAGAAAACACATAATAAATTAGGGGGAGAGAGGAGTGAAATAAAGGCCAGAGGTAAACGACGTTTAATTGTGTGAGCTGCTCTTCCTCTTGTGGTTCCTGCCAGCTGCTGCTGCTATTGCTACCTTCCTGTTTTAAGATGAAAGCAATGATGGTAGACACGTGCAGACACACAAAAGAACCTATTTGGACTGGTGTGTCAGCTCATCTTTATCAAATGTTGCACAGGTATATTTTGTTGCCATGCTTCATTACCCCAGAATGGCGTGCCTGAAATGTTTGTCTCTTCTATAAACCCAATAGCTTTCCCAGCGAGTCACATTTGACAGAGCAATAGACAGGTATTCGCTTGCTGGCATCCGTTTATAAAGCCTGGGCAATTATGTATGTATTATCCATATATATATATACACATATATACACACAGGGGAACACACACACATATATGGATATGTATATAAACACGCATACATATGTATATATATGTCTGTAAACACAAAGAACATGAGTGGGAGATGTACTGTTATATTCTTTGTATATTGAGGGAGACTAGAACTCTACGTGTGCAATATGAAAAGGATGCTTGGTACAAAAATACATGCACGCTTGTAGTGAAATTAACATATGGACTTGGACAAAATTAATAAGAGAAAACAGGAGTTTTAATACAAATTTCTTGTTCAAATACAGACAAAACTTTAGGGAAGAATACAATATTGGAAAAATAGGTGGATCGCCTCTTATGAATATTTTATTTCTAGGGTTTTCCACTGAGGGAAAAAAACCCCAACGAAATATGAGACACGTCACTTTAGCCTGGAAGTAGTGTTAACAGTAACACTGTTCAAGAGAAGGAGGAATGAGAGAAAAAGGAAGAATAAAATGAGGCTGGGTTTTTTGTTGTTGTTGATGGTATATTGGGTGGGGATTTTTTTTTGTTTGTTTGTTTGTTTTTGGTTTTGTTTTTTTTCCCCTGAGGAAAAGGCATTATTTGGAGGAAAAAGGTCTGAGGGGAGAATTCTGCCCCAGTGTGTGCCCTGGGGCCCTTCTGCTCAAACAGCCAGCCACGGAGGGTCTGCAGGCACATCTGCAGAGTGAGAGGAAGATTCAATAACAGTGTGGCCACCTTCATTAGTTTTAAACTAATTCACATGCTAGTGCTTGGTGTATTGCTTAAATGTGCCTGATTGTTCACCTGTAACATAATATTTTCTCCCTCATAGGAGGGTGAAGCTGAGGGCTCACGATCTTCTCCCTGACAGCTCCTGCTCCAGCTGTGCTGAAGATGTGCACACACCAAAATGCACGTGTGCTTATAGCTGAGGAGGGAGGACTAACTACCCTGCCAAATACTCTTTTAGATGGAAAGAAAGCTGCAAGCTTGGGAATTGCAAGGTGGGTACTGCCTGCCCTGCTGTCCAGAACAGAGCACTAATGGCATGGGGGTGGAGGGAGCCCAGGTGTAACCACGCAGGATTTGCTGGATAGTTCCATCCCAGGGTGGTAACAGCATTGAAATTACTTGATGGATACTATTTTCATTATTATTACTTTAATGCACCATTGTGGACACGGTCCTGTACCGTAAAAGAGTAACGCAAGCAAAACACAGGCCTTATATATGCAATTACATCCACTGCAGCTCCAAAAGAAGACAATTAGTGGAGTGCATTCCCCAGAAAGCCATCCACGGAGGTCAGAGTTCGGGAGTAACATTTCCTTTCTCATCTCTCCCCCCAGAAAACCAGACATTATCAGCATCAAATCATCTGCAGAGCACTCTAACTAAAAGGAGAACATTATGGGTAAGTAGCAGGCACTGTAATTGCCTAAACAAACAGAGTTTAGACAGAAAAGCTGTGATTCTAGTGTTCCTAACATGGTTGTGTTTGGGGGTTTTGTTGGTTGGTTGGTTGGTTGTGGGTTTTTCCTCTGTTTTTTTGCATATTTTTTGTAAGTTTTGGGTTGGGTTTTTCTGGGGTTTTTTGCTGTATCTAATGCTAATAAATAGCATAATGCAGAAAATGCTGCCTTGATTTATTGCCAAAATTAAAATATGAAACTACACCTTTTAGTAAAATTACAGTGCATGCCTGCTAACAAGAAAGTGAGAAATAAAAATGATCTGGACTCCCAGATTTGAAATGAATCTCTTATTTTGAGTATTGAAAACATTTATGATGCTGTCTTTTCCCCCATTTTAGCATGTGCTAGTAATGCCCAGCTGGAACTGGAAGTGGCTCAGACAGCCTGGGAGATGCTGTCCTTTCTGCAGGAGTGGAAAGGGGGCCAGAAATACCAGCGCTTCTGTATCTCTGCTGAATTTCCAGTCCATCTGAGCAGCCAGACATAGTTGAGATGGGGTTTGGCTCAGTGTTTTTGGGGCACTCGAAATCAGTGATTACCCCCTCCTCTCCAGCTGCCATATTGCAGAGCTCCTCCAGAAACACGTGGAGGAAGCACTACCTGTTACTAATGATTGCTAAGCAGCTGCTGCCTTTTACTTCTTGGTCTGCTCACCAAGGGCTGGCTCGTGTGAGGAAGGTGGCTTGTCCACACCTGGGTTTGGTACAGGAGACCCCAAATAGCTGGGGATAGATCTCTCTTTTATGAGCACATCCTGCAAAAGGACATTGTGGCTCTCATGTAATGTTGGCAGCAAATGCGTTGCTTGCTGTGCTTGGAAGTTCCCTCCATCATTTTGTTTCTCATGTCTGTTTTCATTGCAAGATTTTCAGGAGGCAGAGTCAACCCCAGCCAGCTTATTCCCAGCACCAAGGCTTCTCATTTTGGCTGGTGCTCAGGCATTGCTGTACTTTATATGATCAGTAATAGTTTAATAAGCCTCAGAAACTTGAAACCCCCTCTTGACCACTGTGGGGCTTGGTGTCACTTCAGGAGCTGCCTCACACCAGTTCTAGGTTTGAAAGGGGTGCTACAGCATCCACAGCAGATAATACCCTTAGGACTCCTGCCCTGTGTAAACTTCTCATCTAAACTGCACAAAATCAACAGCAGGGTGGGTACGGGAATAAGGGGGAGAAGATCATGGGCTGAGGGGCCAGGAGGAGCTGCTGAAAAGCAGCAGCAGATTATGTGGAGCTGAAAGCTGGGTGGGACCTTTGGGTAAAATAATAGCACCCACTGTGTTCATATCAAATACCATGGGGATTTTCTTTAATGAAAAGCCACATAGGTTCCCATTTTTTCGTTTGAGGAGATTTTAAAGAGTGTGCAGTAACTGAAGCACTGGAATCAAAGGCAGGGGAGCAAGAAATACATCTGTAGGTGCCTTGCAGCTTTTTGGTCCAGTCTATAATATTGAATGCAACTGTGCGACTCTGTATTACCTTCTCTCTAATGATACGTCTTGTGGTCAGATTTTTGGGGAGCATGATGGAAATTGGTGTGAGCCCCTTCCTGGGCATAGATAATGGCATAACCAGGTCTGCCTGTTGTTAGTCATCAGCCCTGTATCTGACCTCCATGCATATGTGCATCTAATAAGAAAAATGTGTGTTGATAAGCAGCGTTTTATGAAAGAATTATTTGCTTAATATATTATTCTGGCTTAATATCTGCATGTGGATTGGAAACTGTCAGAGCAAACCAGAGTAATTTTAAAAGGTATATGACAATATAAAGATGGTGTGAGGTAACCTGCTGGGACAGTCGTGGTGAAATCAGATCGGCAAAAATAAGGGTTGACCTGTTACTTGGAAGAAAGAGGCCAATTTATAACTGTGGTATGTTACTGTGTTAAATCACTCAATTTACTTTTATTTTAATCTGAACACTTGAAGGTCTTAGAAAATTAGTTAAAGTCATTTGGTCTCTCTAGTTTGTGCTAGTTTAGGATTTTTTTGTTTCTTTTCTTTTTTCTTTCCCTCTTTTTTTTTTCCTTTTCTTTTTTTGTAAGGCAATGTTGGTTGAGTATCTCCAAGAAAATGAAGTACCGGCAAGGGGGCAGAAAATCGTGCCTGTTATTTCATGTAGCCAGAGAAAGAAGCAACACCTTGGAGGTGAATGATAGATATTATTATAAAAGAGTTGTAGCTCAGGGCAGGTGAGCAGTGTGTTAATGAGGAGCCACCTCCTGCTTTCTGACAGATGACTGTCATTGTTCAAATGCTGCCATCAGATTGATTAATAACTGGGTCATCCTGCCCTGCAGTTGGAGTAGACTGTCTTCATTCTTTTGCTGATTTCTCTAATATGCTGACCTGGAGGTGACCCAATAGAGGTGGAGCTGAGATTAGCATTTTATTTCTTGTAGAACAACAAGAAAAAATTCACAAGGAGGTGGTGGGTGCTGGGAGAACACTAACCAAACACTCAAAGAATGTTCTTATCCCCAGAGCAACCCCCAAACTTACTCATCATGTGCAAGAGCAAAAGTCCCTGCTTTATGAATAGGCAGTTTTAGTATTTGATGCATTTGTATTTTTAATAAAGATTTAAAATAGTCAGGTTCATTTCTGCAGTGTCAGCTAAACCTAAATGAAAAGATGCATAAGGTCTCTTCAGAAAATGCAAAGAAATGTAGAGACCTGTGTATTGAGGAGCAGGGGAATGAGCTGATATAACATCAAAATTCCTGCTTTGCCTTAATGTCTCTTAATGTTCACTAAATTCACTATTAAAAGACCAAATAGTAAACAGCATGCTTTGACAAGTGAAATACAGGCGTATTATCCCAGATGACTGTTATTATGTGGAAAGAATGGCAATTCTCCTTCAAGATTTGTGTAATTTTCTCTCTTTTCTTGATTTAAACTCTTCTGAAAGCAATGGCATGGTGAGTTTACCTTTCTCCTTGTCATATGTTGGCAAGGTGTGATGGCTCTCATCTGCTTCAGGAGCATGGAGCACAATATAATAGTCAACTTGAGCCAGAGGGATACTTGCAACTAATTAGGATTCAATTTTCAGACTTTTTGGAACATTGCTTTGGCTAAAAGTTATATGAAAATATCCTTCAAATAGCTTGTGAAATTGGCTCATTTCTGGCACTCTTTTAAAATTACCGATCCTTCTATTACATGGACCAGCTTCGCAATTTGAGACTTTTCTATTTAAATGCAACATTTGTAACATTTTGCAAGAATACACGCTATTCCTTCCATCTCCCTGGAGAGTCCCCTCCCTGCTCCTTTCTCATTACTTGCAAAAGCAACCAAGCCTTTTCATCCCGGGACCCCCCAGCAGAGCAGAACTCTCCTATGGAACACAGCTAACCAGGTGAACAGTCCTAGAAGTGCTCCCATTTGATCACGTGTGCTCTGTTCATGTGCCCATGCTATGTAGAGTACCTTCAGCTCAGTCAAAGCATTAGCCCACCTCTGAATTAGTTGTTTTGTTTCCCTAAAAAGGGCCAACCTTCCCTTTTTAAGTGAGGCTTATGCTTTCAGGTATAAGCTGTGAGCAGCCAAAGCCAATAATTGTCAGCTTCGAAAACAACTTCAAATCTCCACACTGAATCATGATTTGTGTTTTAAACACACTCGGCCTTACAGCATGTGAGATTACTTTACACTCACAAAATACATAACTAGAGGCTAGAACAAAACAAAATCCCGTAGGAAAAGAAACAACAGGTTTGTGAAAAGAAAAACGTAGCCAGCTGTTCATTTTTAGTACTTAATATATGTAGCACCATAGTTCAAGCCACTTCTGTACTGTTGGAGCCATTTTTGAACAGTTATCTCTGCCCGCAGAATGTACCTTAAAACAAGAAAGAAAACCCTTAATATAGGTCAACTTCTACAATAATTAGGGGATTTTGAGCATGGCAGATTCCAAATAGAAATACTAAATCAGTTCCCCTTTACCTAAAGCTGCATGTCTGTAAAGTATTCACCACGTCCTGTGCAATGTATAGAACCCGGTTCTTCATTCAGTGCTGTAAGACCACCCCATGTCCAGACATGCAGTTTTGGTGATCTGGTGTTATTTTTGAAGTAGCTTCAGCTTGGAAACATTGGATCTGCTCATTAACAACCAAATGGATGAAAAATGTGAGGCAGGAGTTGCTGTCCTCTAGTGCAAAACAGTGGGTCCCAAATAACTTTCAGTTTGTGTAAAACAACAACCAGGGCAGTAGTTTTGCCATTATAAGAATAATACTCAGCAGAGGCCTTCTGTGAAAGTGGCTGCCCCCGGAGTCCAGGAATAAGCACATTATTAGGAGGCACATTTGAAAGGGTGCCTTGAAGTTCTGTAGGGAAGGTGAGCTTCTGAGCCTCTTGAAGTAACTGCTATGGAGATTCTCCACTTAGCTATAGCACACTGTTAAGTCTATTCAGCTACACAGAGCTCTGTTTGAGTAACATTAAAAGTTGACATTAGACCCAGAAAAGCCAGGAAACTCAGTGTTAAGGCTGAAAATCCTGGCTGCAGCTCTGGTCTCAGCACAAGGCCTTATGCCAAAATGATAACAATAATGCAAAAAAATTTGCGTTGAGGCTGCAGTGGCATACTAGATTCGGATTCCACTATGGCCTTTTTTCTTTACTGCACCCTTCTCTTCAGTCACGTTTTTTTTAGTCTTTTTCATTGCAGCAAACATTTCTCAAACATTGCTTCAGATACCTGCGGTAACCAATGCCTTTCTTTAGGTGGAAGTGGTGATATCACAGTAATGTAATCGCCATGAAATGGCAAAATATTTTTTCAGCAATACCCACTAAAAGACCTTCAAGATTCCTATCTTGGGATATGTGTTGACAAACTGGTGTGCCATGGTATCTGAAGTGACAAACTGGTGTGCCGTTGTATCTGTAAAATGCTTCTTTATGTTATCTAGTTTTACTCCTTCTACTTAATCCATAATTCAGAAAGGAAAGAGATCATTTAAGAGTTCCAGAAGGCAGCAGAGAAAAAAAGAAGTTTTCAGGGAGATAGCTGAGCTGTGGGTCGCTGGTAAATAGGAGACTTGTTTGATTTCAGAAGTGGGAGTGGAAAGTCAGTACTGGGTGTAGAGCAGAAGTGGCAAGACGCAGGCAGCAGAGGATTCAGAATAATCTTGGGTCCCGTTTAGACCTAGAGCAGAATCACTATTGACTTCACGTGGGTGAAAATTTCAGCTTCAGATCCAGAAGTTCCCAAACAAAATGGTCAATGTGGATTTTGTGTACAGGCAGTCTTGTGGTCCCTCTCAGCTTGTTTGACTTCTCTTATGGAAAAGATTTTTATCCAAAGAAATACAGGAAAAAATTTAACAGACAATTTTATCCTCACATCTTCCAAGATGGGTTGTTTAACCTGACACTTTCTATATAGGCATTGCAAGCACAAGTTGAAATGGTGTAAATGGGGACAGTGTGTGGAACCTGACCTGGACATAGGAGTCTCTTGTAATAACTAGCTAAGTATTTGTTGCTGGTTTCATGAGGAAATTGATTTGGCATATTTAACGTTGTTTCTTTATTTTATAGGTAATGGACTATTCCCATAGCTCTGTTAAAAAATAGTGTGCATATATATATATATATCTCTATCTCACAGATTTACAACTCTGCTGTTTCACTAGGGATACACTTAATGTGACATAAGTCTCTGGATATGACAATTAAATTCACATGACCCATGGACTACCTCACAACCCAAAATTGCCCTTTGCATATTATGAGGGAATAGTGATTACCCTCTAATCACTTATTAAATCTGCTTTTCCAATGAAATTTTGTCTTTCCAGGGCCTAAAAAATGGAAGGAAAAGAATCTGGTGTTTGTAACAAAACCCAGTAATGTCACAGTGCCCATTATCTGTACTTCTGCTAAATATGCTCAAAAGAACAGTTTAATGTTTCTTCTCCATCACAAACTTACTGAAACAAGAGAACCTTTTGTTGAGAAGAATCTTATATGCATATGAGTGCTTAAGTAACTTTGCAAGTGGATCATTTGGTGTGGTGAATAACACTGCACTGTAATAGCATTGAATTAGCATGTTTGCTAGGTGTATTGATATCTTGTCCCAGATAAATGTGAGTGTCTGTCTCAGTGATGATGAAAATGATCTTTTTTTTTTTAAGCTGTTGATAGGGTGTGGATGAGCAAAATTAATAGGGAGAATCTAAGCTCTGAATTTGCCATCACCTTGTGGTTTTGGAGAGCTCAAGTTTGAGAAATTCAAAGTCCTGCTTGGTCACTGTTTTGTTGCAACTTTTTAATATTATCGCTATAAGCTGTAAGTGCAAGAGCATGGTCTTTTCTGCATTATGCTTAAAATGCCCAGAGCTTCTAAAATGAGAGATTGAGGCTTGGCTGAGTCAACTCAACATTTCATTTTGCTGAAGCAGATAAATACACTTTCATTTAATTTACTGTGGGAAAATCTTTCAAAGCTATGTCCCATGGCACTTTCGATGGTAGCAGATTTCTGCACATGAGTTTTTGGCCAAGGTCACTGTGTTCTAGCTGTCCCCTTGACTGCCATTCTTCATCCCAGAGGTGACTGAATTTCAGTGATGGGTGAAGTAATTTTTCTGCTTTAACTTAGGATATCTTTGGGCACAAAGTCTGAAATAAATGTGAGATATAATTAAACAGTGCAGAATTCTGTTTATGGGGGAAGGGACAGATAACCTGTCTGTTTTAACCTAACTTATAAAGTATGTTAAGCCATGCTTTCTTTCTTCCTTCGTTTGTGTTTTTTCAAACAAACCCCACTATTTTTCTAAGGGAAAAATAAACTACCCCCACCTCAGCAGATCTTAAAATTAATAGGGAGATCTCCTGATCTGGAATGCAAATAAAATGGTTTTGTTGTCCTTCCTATCTCAGGGATAATTATGATAGACTCTACTTTCCCCAAACATGTAATTCATAACTAAATGAAGGTCATCACCTGTGTCCAGAAGTCCAGACTGGCACCTGCTAACAAGGTCTTGGAGGTAGAGCACTAAATCCCTCACCAGCCTCTTAACTTTGCTTTCATCTTTTACCTGCAGGTTAGATCAGCACTGCAGCCTTTACAAACAGGAATGGGAAAGATGATTCATTATTAAAAGTAAAGGCAAAAATAGAAGTTGTTGTTGGATGAACCTACTGTGTTCTGCAGGCTTGTTTGGGACTGAGCCAAGGGTGGGAAATCTGAATATGGCTTTTGACCCTTCTCATACCTACAGGGGGAGAAATGGTCTTGTAAATAAACATAAAACTCAGGAGAGCTCCTTGTCCTATTACAAACTGCCTGTGTTACACTGGATAAATTCTCTATGGAACCATGCACCAACTCCCTGCTTGGAAGAAAGGGAATGAAATAGCATTTCCCTTGTCTATAGAGCTGAGGAAAACCACACTAAATACACCGCACCTTTGGACACTTATGAGGAGGGACAAATGAAAGCCTATATTTAGAATCTTAATGCTAATGTGACTAAGATTAACCTCAATTGATGTTTTAAATTGGGATCATCTACAGCTGCCACACCTGGATCACAGTTTCACTGGAGTTCAGGGCTTGGGGGAATCAGACTGCTTTGGCTTGGGCTCCCTACTCTAGCATAGAGACTTTTTTACTAAGCTGACCCACAGTCTTTCAGGCTGGACCCTCTGTCACTCTGATTTCATGCTGTGGCAGATGTGATGATGCAAAGCTGGACAGCACAAGCACATCTCAAAAGAAGGAAGTTCCCTAAACAAGACATGCTTATGCCTACATACTTACATTCCTGGTAAATCGGGAACTCACAGCAGCCACTATCTCAAAGCAGTGCTAAGAGCATATATTTCACGTTGGAACCATTATTATTAATAGGAAATATGAATGAGGAAAAGGATGGGGGCACCAAGCATACAACCCTGCTATCAACTCACCCACCTCAGTCTTCTTTTTCTTGAGCGAGAATTCAACTTGAACCATTATTTTGAAAACTTTTGAATTTAACCCCAAACTCACCCTTTCTATACCCTTTTGTTGGTTCATGGTAACAATTCAAACACAACCAGTGATCCCTTGGCTGGGGCCTGTTCAGCACAAAGTCCATTTTCACACATCAGTCTGCAGGGCAGGGTTAGACTGCAAGTCCCCTAATTGTCCTTGTCACATGACTTGCCAGCACCCATGTTAAGTATCATTACCTGTGTTTACCTACACTCTGCAAATGTTTGTGGGGACTCATCCAACATGGGAATGAACCATGCCTGTGCTGAGTTTTTACTGCTGGTGGGAGTGTCCTATTTCTCTCTTCCCAGGAAGAAGGAAAGGAGATCCCTTAGTGAAGAACTGTGGGCTTTTTTGTGCCTGGAATTTGTCCTGCCCTACTAACATTCCATGTTTAATGGCCACTAACAGAAATCCTGTTAGTGGCCCATCCTGTTTCCCACTTCCATGCTGCAGCACAGACACTACTGTGCTGCCAGCTCTGCTTCTTGAGATAGTAAAAGGAGTGGAGGTAGGCAAGGAGCATGGGATGACATCCTTCATGGCAGAGCTCTGCCTGCCCACCCTTGCCCTCTGACAAGCTGATTTGGCATTGCCAACCTGCTCAACACCCTGGGTTTGATCTGAAGCAATGTAGAGCTGAAGCATGAAGACACAGCTCAGCCTGAACCCCCAAAACAAAGCCTTGGCTTTGGCAGCCTGGAGGATGAGGCTGGCACCACATGAGTGAGTGGAACAGAGACACTCATGTGAAGCCATCCATGCTGTCATCAGTCTGGGGTTATCCAGGGGAAATATGCTGGAAGGGCCCATGCCTCAAATACCTTGCAATTCAGATCCACTGTTTCGAAGTCCATAAAATCCTCCTCAGCCTTTTAAAAGTGTACAGATGGAGCTCTTCTCTAGGACGTGGGAGTTCCTCAGTGCAAGACCCCTCTAAAATCAGGAAATGCTCTATTTATCCTGCTCAGTGGTGGGGAAGCCAAGACAGGAAGACACCAGGGCCAGGAGTCATGGTGGATGGCTGTGAGAGTGCAGCAGTCCTACTGCTCACTCAGCTCCGGCTGCACCCCAGCAGCTCCCAGAGGCTGATCTAACCTGGCTCCTGTCCCACTGTCTGTGGCCAGCGTGCCCTGTCCACGGGCACCGCCCCTGAGCCCATGGCAGCAGCTGGCAGCAGGCACTGCTTACAGGATCTGGATCTTGTGCTCTACCCAAACATGGCACGGATTCATTTGCAAGAATCAAGCAGGAATATTTCAGCATTGGCACCACTTACTGACAGGCTTTCAGAAAAGAGATTTTTCCCACCTGCATGTTATAAAACCATAGTAAATGGAGACTGTAATCTCTCGACATTAAACAAATGAGGAAGCCGCATTCTGAAACTCATAAGTCACCACCAGCCTTTACCAAATAATAACAATTGCTTTGCTGATGGCCCTGTCTCTCGCTGTTAGCACGCTGAATGACAGGGAGTAGTGTGTGCTAGTGAGAGTATCTCATTTGTTCCAAGTACTGCAAGCATTCCTGCAAATCCACAGAGGCTCTTCATAATCTTTTGCAGGTGGTCAGATTTTAAATATTAGAAAAAAGTGAACTAACATATTAAAACAGGAAGATAAGCATTTCCTTTGTTTGTTTTCTATTCATTTGCTAAAGCAATGCATCTTATTTGTGTCACCTATTAGCTGGTTTCATAATATCCTGATGGACTGATGAATTTAAATATTTTTTAATTCTCATTTGCAGCTCCACAAAACCCTATCTGTAGCACAGTGAATAGATTGGAAAAGCAAGATAACTACTTCCCCAACAAGGCCTGATAGCTTCTAGAAACAATGACAGTAAGATCTAATCTGAATAAGTAGCAAGATTTTAAAATGTGGGATAGAGGTTATAGTGATAAATACTATTTTCCCCAGCAGGTATGCACAAAGGAACAGGCTGCCTATTGGTAATTACTAGAAAATTGCAATCCAGTTGATGTGGCTTATGGACCTCTACCTGATTCACACACAAAGGAAACACACAGGCATTACATGTCCAGGAGGCCATGCTGAAATCTCATTTAAAGGGCTGTGACTTGGGTACAAAGAAATCTCTCAATCTCTACCGTACCTCTGCAGCAAACTCTGCTTAAAAAATCTGCCTGGGACAGATGATCCAATGCAAGGCCAACATGGATGGAAAATAGAAATGACAGTGGTTGATTTTTCTCTTTGAAAATGCTTAAAATATAATCCTTAAAAAATATCAACTTCACCTTCATGGAACAGACCTGCTAGACAATTTTCAGGATTTCTGGTTAGTTTGCACTTATTTTCATTCAGCTGCTAGCTATGATGTCAAATATCCTCTCTGTTTATCTGTGAGCATGGTTTGGTCCATGACCGGGGCTGCTGATGGGAAGGAGTCATTGGATGTGGATTTTGCATGTGATAGTCACAGGTACCCCCTTGCTGTACTCTTTACCTTGATCACACATACCTGATACATTTGTCTCTCTAGTCTTTCATCTAACGTGTGATACACCCCAAAAAAGCTCATTAGCTCAGAAGTTGGTAAGGAATAAAATTTCTGGGACAGTCAAACAACAAAGGGCAAGCTGAAAAAAGATGGCGCATTAACAACAACAACAACAACAACAACAACAACAACCAGGATTAGTTCTCTATTGACACAGAAAATGGAAAATGCTTTTCCCCTTTAACTGATGATTTTGTACAAACCCTTCCCATTTTTTTCATGCAATTTAACTATGAAAGGAAGGCTAGAGATGTTCAATGCTTGCTGTACTGATTTTTCCAGAGATTTGAGTGACATTCCAGAGCCCTGAGAATGGTTAGCTTCTCTGAGATTTACCTGGGCGTTTGCATGCTGAGGCCAATGCACTATATTGAATTGTTGGTTTTAAGTGGAAGCTGGCAACGTACGTGTGAGAAGCCCTTTTCTGAAACCCTCTGGGCACTTGGGGCCTGTTAAGATCTTTCTTGTTTCTTTCTGTTCTCATGTATCATCATTTGGGGTTATACAGGATGCTCTGGGAAGGCAAACCTCGGGCTGAAGGTCAGGCCCTCCCTGGTGAAGCAAAATTGTTGCTGCCGCTGAGGTGTTCGCAGGAAATCAATATGGCTGCTAAAGTGTCTTTGCTTAGGAAGGCTGCCTAAGTAGCCTTTCCCTCATCTCTAATGGCAAGTAACCTTCAGTTTATTAATCTACAGAGCCATCAATATGTCTCTCTATGTCCCTGTGATTGATCTATGTACCCGATAGTGTGTGCTATTAAAATCCATGTTTTCAAGCTTTCCTGGTCACCTGGAATGAGTAAAGCCAGTTTGGGCATCCTTATTGTGGAGCTGGGAAAGAAAAGCAGGGGAGCATGCTTCCTTTTTATCTACCATTACTAATTTGTCTTTAGGACTGGATTATTCAGATTAGGCCTTCCCCTCCCCTGACCTCCGCACTTAAATGCCAGTTCTGTCGTGCTTTTGTTGGCAAATACGGATAATAAAGCTTCACCTTAAAAGCTGGACCTTTGAGGAAGTGTTTTATTTCTTGGTCCTCCTCTAGGCAAGCCATTTAATCATTCTGTGTCTTCTCACTATCAAATGGAGATACTACTTTACTCCTGGCTTTAGTCTGCCTGGCCTGCCAGGGAACCATTGGGAGTATGAGTTACTTTTCACTGTCTCTGGCAAAAGAGGAGTTGATTTTCAGGTAGAGCTGTGTGGGAAAATTAGTCTTAAAAAGTCTCAAATGGAAAGACTGAAGAGCAATCATTCTGGCTTTGTTCCTTGGTCTGTGATGGGCACAAGCTCTGTTTGCAAAGCAGGAATTGAAAACCCCCTGCTTGGAAGAACAGCTACCCACATCTGAAACACAGGTTGGGAAAGTCATCAAGTCCACTAGTGCCTCTGGAGCAGGCATATGCATATGGGGGTACAAAGTGGGGGAGGGAAGAGTCAGAAAGGTTATTTAGGATGTTGAACATATTAAACATGCACCTTTTAATATGTGCTGTAGCATTTCAGCAGATGTGGAGGAAATTTTGAGGTCAGGAAAGAGAAGACACCTCCTACTCTAACTGTTCTAGTGTTTTAGAATTGATTAGGCCGCACACATTTTCTGGAGGTGAAGGTTAGTGCAGCTCTGCCAATCCTCTGGCTTTCTAACACAGTCTCCCACCTAGAAGGAGACTTCCACATTCTGCGGAATAAAGGAGATAACGCTGTTTCAGCCATTTTGTTTTGTCTCTAATCTGGTCTCTTATGAGTGCTATTGAGGGCAGTTTAAAAAATTGGCTTTTAAAAGGCTTCTTTTCATGATATCTCATAATTAAACTTCAGCAAATGAGTTGAGCAATAACAGGGGAGTTCTGGTCTGTTTTATGAGGCAATACTCTAGTTCCTAAGTGGGTGAACTAGGAGACCTTTCTCTCTTGCATGGGAATTGAGTAATTGCTGGGAAAACCAGACTTGTGCTCCTCCTGTTAGTGTACTATAAGCTCTTTAAAATAAAATAGCAGAGCCCTAAATAATGACTTTCATGGAAATGCTGGTTCCTAAAGTAGTGACCTTCAGGCAACCGAAATCCCAGCCTGTGTCCAGATCCAGCTTCCACAGCTGGTCAGCCTGGCTGTGGCTGCCCAAACCTCTGGATCCAAATGCTCAGGAGGTTAGAAAGGTTAGAGATTTTTTGCTACTAAGACTTACTTCTAATTAGAAGTGAAATACCATAAATAGTTTTTAGGGAAGGAAATGGAAGCCTAAAAGCAAAATGAAATTAAAGGTCAATCTTCAACTTAGCAGGCTGATGTGGAACGTGGATTTAATAACAAGAAAATCCATTCTGAGAAGGAAAGAAAAAAAAAGTCAAAATTACTAGACAGGTAAAAGACAGAATGGTTTAATATGTAACCTCATCCTCCGAAATATAAGGCAGGTGGAAAGCGTGAGCAAGTTCAATAACAAAAAATATAAATAGAGCTAATAGTTGAGAGGCACTGAAAGAGAAACTGGCTACACTTGGAGGCATCTACAGTGAGGTAAAGCAGCAATGGAAAATTAAATATAATATAGAATCAAATTTTGACTATATAGTGGTTTTTAAGAGAACAAAGAAACAAACCTGCTCTCCAGAATTTAATTTGAATCCTTCTTGCTTCCTTATAGCATTTAAGCAAACCCGATACAATTTCCCATGCAGAGTTCAAACTAATCAGAAAAAGATTTATTAGGTATTTTAAATATTTCTAGATTCTTTCGACATTTTGATAATATTGTTTTCCATACCTATACAGTTTTTAGTCCAGAGGGTTTTTAGGTACCGAACTTCTAATCAGGCTTTAAGTAAGTGTGAAGCCAAAAGAATGTAATTATTTACCTTTATTTTTCCTTTAAGGACAATTCCATCTCCCTTTCACAGCTGGTGAAGCAGCATTAATAAATTCAGAATTCTCTGCATTTGAAACAAGCTGTCATTGCTGCCCAATATTTTCAGGGATAGGAATTTCCCAGCTCTCCTGCTAAGCCACATGCTGCAGCCTCATGAACATTTTTTGCTGTGGCCTGTTAAACCTCCCTCCCTGTTCCTAGGCAGGGCAGAGAGCCAGTGAGAAGTGATGAGTGCTTTTCATGGTAAGGAACAATACATGAAGACTTTCCAAATTAATTTAACATTCACAAGGAATGCTGTTGGCTGCATCAATTTCAGATACACTGGCAAGCAGGAAATTATTTTCCATGTAGATGATGTTTCTATCCCTTCCCCCCTTCAGGACCCCTATGGTGAGAAGGAGGAAGAGAGGTTTTGTCTTTTAATGAAATCTAATTGTGGAGCATGGTCGGGGAGGGGAAAGGTCAGGGGAAGGGCAGCCACATGAGCCTCTGCAGCAAGACATCTCCTGGAAACAGCTGATCCTAGTGGCTCCATTGGGCACCTTTGGTCCCTGCTCTCCCCTCAGAGACAGGATGGTCTGAAGGAGGAAGGAGGTGGGAGCTGAGCTGGTGGAAAAACGTTGCTCCCTGCTGCAGTCTCTGGAAGGGGACCTTGGATTTCATCCGCTGCTAAAGCTCAACTCACTAAAAGCTTACTGGTACAGATGGTTTAATTTCCTT
Source organism: Monarcha castaneiventris obscurior (assembly GCA_026261815.1). NCBI lineage: Eukaryota > Metazoa > Chordata > Aves > Passeriformes > Monarchidae > Monarcha > Monarcha castaneiventris. Next base: position 11,242,174 of record JAMPIT010000388.1, read on the forward strand.
TATCTCCCCAAAGGATCCCTCAGGCTTTGTTAACTAAACACACACAGAATCACAGAATGGTTTGGGCTGCAAGAACCTTAAAGACCATCCGGTTCCAATACCCCTGCCATAGACAGGGACACCTGCCACTGGACCAGGTTCCTCAGAGCCCCATCCAACTTAGCCTTGAAAACTGGCAGGGATGGGGCGTCCACAACTTCTCTGGGCAACCTGTTTCAGTGCCTCACCACCCTCACAGCAAAGAATCTGTTCCTAGTATCTAATCTAAACCTATACTTTTCCAGTTTAAAGCCCTTCCTGCTTGTCCTGTCACCGTGTCCCACAGTACTGCCAAGATTTGCCACAGTTTGTGAGATTTCCATTCCTGAGTAAAGTGAACTTCTGCATGCACTGAAGAGCCACCATGGACATGGCTGACATCTGTACAAGAAGTCTGGAGCTCTTCTGGTGGCCAGGGTCTTGTGTGTGGGATGTAATGACTTCACCATAAAGCAAAAATGGAAAGCAAGCTTAGCTGAAGCTTTGCAAAGTGAAAATAGCAATGATCAAAGAAGAAGAGATCTGTGCAGAAGGTCCAAAGTGTGGAAATTGTGAAGACCAAGTGTGAAATGTCCCAAGATTTCTAGGGGCTATTTTATGACAGATTTTATCTCCAAAATCTATGGAAGATACCCCCTATTAGAGCATTAGGGCTGACATAAAATACTCCATAAGCTGGATCAAGAGTATTTAAGAAATTTTGAGGAAATCTGGTATGTAAATATAACGAAAATAAATAATAATCAGAAAATCATTTACTCCTTGTAAGGATGTAGGTATGTGTGTATTTATACACCTGCTGCCCTTTATCCTGTAGAACATACAGATCTCAAGATACTTATGCTCTTCCTAGTCATCCAGTCAATGAAAATATCAACAGATATTACATAATCAGTCAGAAAATTGCAATTTCTAGATCTTAGCCCTTAATCTTATTCCCCCCTTTCTTCCCACTATTTCTGTCATTCTTGTCCTTGTAATAGTGCAATTGCAGCTCAACTTCAACTAAATTCTGTGCTCTCTCAAAAGCTTTGCATTTAGTTCTTTGAGTCCTGCAGACCATGAAAGTTTCTTGAATTGGCAGTGGGAGCATTTCAATCATAAGGGAAGAAGACATAAAAACTTCAAGTTTAATTCAAATGTGGTGCAGGAATTTCCATGCCTGGTTCAGTCAGACTTCAGTGAAACCACGGGGCTTGTGCTCATGTTATGGGTGCGTGGAATTGTTAAGGTTAGTGAAAAAAACCTACTGAAAAGTGACATGCTTCATGTCAAGCGGTTCAGCCCCTCTGAATGACTGCAGGTTAGGGCTCAGGCCTGCAATTGAGTTACTGCAGTTTAACAGGTTACCATGCATCAGCTAAGCTGCAGAAACAGTCGCGTGTGTCCTCCTTGCCTTTGACAAATGTAAGGTGATTTGACTTAGCTTAATCTATTTTCATTGCAGGCTAAATTGAATTACCTCATATTTATGATGGGCTATAAGGGCACTCAGAGAGAGTTATCTGGGTTCAGCTGATCTCTGGTAACTTGCTTAGCCATGGTAGCTGGACTGTGGGCATAAACCCTGAGCGGCCTTGTGCTCACAGGAGAGAGCTGACGTGAACTTCAGCAGACACAGATTTATAACTCACAATGAAGTAGTTTGGGATGTGGTAAGCCATTGATGGAATAGCTGGAATTGGCTTTTAAAGGAATAGAGCAGCTGGCAGGGCACTTTCTCAATGGGTTTCTGATTCTGGAATATAGTTCCTTTCCCCTTTCAGAGTCTGTATTGGTTTGAGCTACAGCAGCACAGACGCTTGCTTGCCATTCCTTTCATCCTCAGTTTTTTTTCAGGCAGACGTGGGATGGAGCTGGGATGATAGCTTTAACTCCCTATGGGTTTTCTGTGAGGGTGCTCCGGTAGAGTAAATTAGTTTTAAATTTGGTTGTTCTACCATAACCTAAGTATTCTTAACTGAGTTGTAAATTTAAATGTTAAGTGTTGCACTGAATGTTTCAATAATTCTAAAAGCACTTGGAGCATGGGATAAGTGCTGTAAAAATCTGAATAAATGAGTAAATTGTTTAACAGCATATGTGGTAATGCAAAATACTACATGTGTGCAAAGAGTAAGAGCTGTGCTTGAAATGGTTGCCAGAGCTTAAATTTCCTTGCTACATGCAAAACCTCTTCGCATTAACAGGGTGCTTTTTTCATGTTTAGCCTACTGTATAACTGGGAGAAGAAGATGAAGTTGGCAGTTTAGACTGTCAAACAGAGGTTTCAGCTCAGCAGTGAGGTTCAAAGAGATTAATTTGAACTCGACTGTTTACGTTACTGATCTCATACCAGCTGGGTTTGTGGCATTAAGATGTCAATAGTACAACAGAATTTAACTAACAGTTTCATCATTGACATCATCTTCTGAAGGTACAGATGATTGCCTCCTTATGTACTAGGACATATTTCTTTAGGACAGGACTCTTTGTATGCTTTCATCTGGGAGGGTGAAGAAGGAGAGGGAGGTGGGGAGAGAGCCTTGAAATGGAGCTAATTAGAAAATGTCTTAGTACGTAAGTGGTTTATTTAAGCAAGTTCCAGCAAAAAGGTTCCCATTTCCATATGGCATAAAAAGCTTTATTTTTAATTTTTTTTTTTAATTTTCCCTTCTTTCTTTCAACTGGCACCAAAGCAGAGAAGCTAAGGTAATAATAAACTGTCCTATGTGAAGTGGCATTATTATTGTCAGTAGTTCAACCTTGAATGGAGGAGAGAAGCCTCTTGGAAGGGCAGGAAGAGTTGATAATGGAGATTCTTTCACACACCCTCTGCTCCTCCCAGCTCCACACAATAATTATTAATCAAAGATAGCTGCAATGTCTTTCACTGAGGCTCTTTTGGTGACTCTCTTGGTCAACCATAGGCTGTACAAGGTTCAAACTCGGTTAAGATGTCATTGACCTGGCATGTTGATCACTGGTGTTCTTAAAAGGACAGGAAAAGACAGGGTGGGGATGCTTAAAAAAAATAAATAAAGTAAAATGCATCTGGCTTAAGGACTTGGGAAGTTATTTCTTTGGGGGAGATGTTCTCATTAATGAAGCTTACGGGATTGGTCCCTTGTTGAACAGGCTTTTCTACTGTCCCTTGGTGCTGTGGGTCGTGGTGGGGGACAGATGAAGGGGGGATGACAACCTTTTGGGGAACATAAGTAAAGAATCACTAAAAGTGAAATGGTTTTGTTTTTCAAAATAATGATTCAGCTAAATTTGACTTAAGCGTTCTGTAAAAGCCTTTCCTCCTGTGCTCTAGTGGCTGCTGCACCCCCTTGAAACCCTGTGCCTTTGAAGGAAATCACAATGTAATCCTTTGGTTTGGCACGTATTGTCCCTTAATGACAGGCATTACATTTGCACAGTACCATAAATCAAAGCTAGGGGCTGTTTTAAATAGGCTGCAGATGCATGTGGACGTTTGCTAAGTGGCACTTCACTGGAGGGGGGGGAAACTATCCCACTGCTGCAGCTCATGGTAGAGCAGGGCCAGCAGAGGGGGTTCCCATGTCCACAATATTTTCGCTTCACCTGGGATTTAGCTCTACGTGAAGGCCTGTTTAGCAGAAGGAAATGTTTTTTGAGCACGCCTCTGAAGGGTTTAACTGGGATTTAACTGTTCCTATTTTTTCCACTCCATGTGGGAGTCTGGAGCTCTGTTTACAAGGTGTGTCATATCCTCTCAACCCCAGAGTCCTTCTCCCCCTCCTTTCTTTTTATGTTCTGGACAAATAGGGAGAAGGATACTTTCAAAGGAAATGCACATAGAAAAACCCACAATTACTGTCCCTGATTTCTCTGTGAAAACTTTACAACAGCAGTACTGAAAAATCTTCCCCTACCCCTCCTACTTCTTCTAAGAGAACGAAAAAATCCATCAAATTAACACATCAATGAGTTGATTGTAATCTCCAGGGTTCAGTGTAGCACTTTCTAGCCTCTCAGACAGGAGGCCAGCATGATTTATCAATGCAAACCTAATAGCATCAATATGAATCTAACTAAAAATCAATATTTCATTACCAAATTGTTAGTGAGAATGAAGAAAAATTGCCAGAGTCAGAGCATTCTCTAGGGTAGGAGCATCTGGAGTTCAATGTGACAAGATGAGTGATGCATGACTCGGGGCCTGGGGAAGGACACTGGGAGGACAGGCCACTACGTAAGGCCGAAGATTCACGAAGAAAGCACTTTTTTTTTTTTTTTAAAGCTTTCTCTAAGAAGAAAGAAAACGTCTGACAAAATAAAAATGGAAGGCACGCTGCTATTTACCTAAACTGATGCAAAGTAGCTCAAACAACTGAATCTGAACAGATTAGTCTCTGCTGTGGACACCTACACAGAACTGGATTTCACAAAAGACAAATGGGGAAAATAAATTCAGTGGTCCAGATCCTGATTTCACCTACAAAGGACAGAAATTTATAATAGCTGGCACAGTGGAAATACTTTGGTTTCATGTCCCATGTACCTGAAATTGGGTTTGGTAGACTTTGGATTTTCTGAAATTTCAGATTTGTGATGGATTTCTGTAGATTGCAACTGAAATGTGGACTGAAATCTGCTATCAAGAAGGCAGCAGTACTCAAAATAGTGTGTTTGCTTGGAATGCATCCTAGTAATTAACGTGCTTCTTATTAAAGAAACAGAACAAGAAGTGCATGGAAGAGTGCCAAAAATAGATTCAAAGCATAACTTTATAGTACGTTAAGTCATAGGTCTATTCTGGCAGCATGGTGAGAACTTACATACTTAGAACTGTGGAAAAATAAGAATGAAAGCACTGAAATGTAACTGTGATTCGAGATTCTCAGAGAGCCTTGTTATTGCTCAGGTTCAACATATATTGGAGAATGATGGTGGGAGTTTTTCTGTCCCAGTACCTTTTGTTCATTTGGGATACCAGAAAGTTATTTGAATGTACAGCTGCTGTACTGTTTAACACCTGCATCTGTTTGGGTTTGGAATGACCACATCGTGGGACTTATGGAGTCCTCAATATTTGGGGTTTTGTAGTCTTCTGAAAAGTAGCGACCTTTCTATGACCCTTAAATCTACAGCTTCTGGAATCAGATTATGGGTGACCCTCTCAGCTTTTAGATTTTGAAGAAAAGCATTTTAGCTCTTGCACTGAGAAAGAATGATCAAAAAGTGAATTGCAAAGGCTTGGAAACCAGGAAAAAAACCATAACATCTCTAAAACTACTGTGAAAAGAAAACAAAGTACTAGTAATACTTTACGCTTTTTTTCTTTAATGGAGGCCTGCAATGAATAGTCCTGAGGTTTCTCCAGTTCTTTTGTGTCCTTGTTTGGCTAAGCCTGCTCCATATGGCTCCAGTCAACATTTTTTTTTTAGAGGGAGAGAAAGAGAATTTCCAGGTTAGTTGAACTTATTGCTTAGAATAAAATTTCTCCTAGCCCCTGTGTTTCTAATTCTGGCAGCCTGTGATACATCACTAATCTCTAATTCCCTTACTCCCTAGGAACTGTCATTATTTTATGTATTGACTAATACAGTTGTCTCAGGGTAAATTTCCCCTGAAATCGAAGTTTACTTCTTGCATTAGAAGTGAAGCCTACTCCCTTTTATAAATGACAGACTCCTTTTATAACTTTGCATGTATTGGAAGCAGTCACACCAGAAATGTATGGGATTTTGTTTGTTTAGGTTTATGTTTCTGTTTTTAATGAGGTATTACCTGTACTTTAGACTGAGAAAATTGGAAGGCTAAATACCTATGTAATGATTTCAAGCTTTTTTTTTCTGAAAAAAAATCTAATGCAACTTGAAGGTATCAGTAAATAGGAAAGTTAGTGTCTATGTTACCAGGAATTTCTTAAAGGCATCAATAAAAGATTCTTCTTTGTTTCCATTAGAAATTTATGTAGGTTCAAGCACTGAATGCAAACTGCATTTTATTTAAATATAGAGAAATTACAACAAATACTTTGCAATACAATCAGTGAACACATTGTTTAAGTAGGCATGCCATGTTAACTGAAAACACCCTTAAATGCATTTTAAATGTAAAGATGTAAGTAATACCACCCATCCAGCACCCAAGCAGCTCGACAAAATTTTGAGGGGTAAATCAGTTTCTAATATGTATTGATTCTTCTCAAATGGTTTCCACTTCACAGCTCTCTTCCTTTATAACATTTGTTCATACCTTTCTGCAATAATCACGGTAAGTTTTAGTTTGTGTTGTAGCTTAGAATGTGATAATGGAGCCTTTTGGCTCCTGTGCTGGTTTGGGCTGGGGTAGAGTAAATTTTTGTCACAGTAGCTGGTATGGGGCTGTGATTAGGATTTGAGCTGAAAATGGTGTTAATGACCAAGGGATGTTTCCGTTATCATTGAGCAGAACTTGCAAAGGGTCACAGACTTTTCTGCTCCTCACCCCACCCCTCCAGAAAGGAAACTGGGAGTGCACAAAGAGTTGGGAGGGGACACAGCTGGGACAGCTGATCCCAGCTGACCCAAGAGACATTCCATACCAATGGCGTGGTGCTCAGCATAGATCGAGGGGAAGAAGGAGGAAGGGAGGGATATTCGGAGTGCTGGCATTTGTCTTCCCAGGTCACCATTACAGGGGATGGACTCCTGCTTTTCTGGACGTGGCTGAACACCTCTGCCCATGGGAAGTGGGTGAATTAATTCCTTGTGTTGGTTTGCTTGCCTGCATGGCATTTGCTTTACCTAGTTTTCTCACTTTTACATGTCCAATTCTCTCTCCCATCCAACCAGGGCAAAGTGAGTGATCAGCTGTGTGGGGCTGAGTTGCCACAACAGCTCCAAAACCACAAATGAATTATTGTTGGAAAAATTAAGACAGGAACTACTTCCATGTAGACAGTAAATGGGGGCAAACATAAGTCAGAAATAAAACAGGAATCTTATATTTATTTATTAATGATTGACATCTTTGTTAATTTGTATGTCCCACTTTCTGTTGGTACTGTTCTTTCTCATACATGGTGAAGTTTTTCTTTTACTTGAAGGCAGTCTGAAACTGAGTGACATCTTTGCTGCTAGTGAACAGCTTGAAAATGAAAGACAAGGTCCAATCAGACAGACTAATTAGGGCATCCTGTGAGGATAGAGCCTTAAATATTCACTGCACTTTTTTTGGAAATACAGTACTGTGCAAATCCTTGCTCAGGCTGATTGAGACAGTCTGCCAGCCAATCACTCCTAGTGATCAGTGAAAAATAATGAAAAAGATTAGAAATGTAACATCCATAAAAGTTTCAGGGACTGCTTAACTTAAAATACTAACACTCTTAAATAAACAATCTAGCTCTAGCAACCGTGCAATGTCTTGATTGAAACACTGAATTTATAACAGTACCTTGCATAATCATTTGCTACAGTTTTGCAAGGGGAAACTTCATTCAGAGGTCAGATCACAGAGGCTGAGCAACATTAGAGAATGATACCGGACAGCCATGAGAATGGAAGACAAACACACTCAGCAGAAAGAAATATCTTCTGGCTTTTTCAGTCTTTAAACTTCAAAGCAAAACCAGAGTAGATTGTTTTACTGTTTGGATGTTATTTGTCTTTGCTTAACAGGTACATTGATTTGCAGGTGCAAACCCGGTGCCTCTGTGGGTGTGTCTCAGTCAGATGTTGATGGGGAATCAGAGGAACATCCTATGTCTGTGCCTCTGTGCTGCCTGGTTTCTTCATTTGCATGGTCTGGGTAGGTGGAAGAATATGTGCTGGGTTTGAATTCAAATATTAATATCAAAGATGTGTGATGACAGCATGACCAATTGAACTGTTGGCATTTTATTTCTCATTGTGTCAGCAATGCATCTTCTACCTACCTTCTATCCGTCCTTTTTTTTGGACACCACCATATAGACCAAGCAAGTATGGAAGAATAATTTCTTATGCTTGCATTGGCTTCAAACCAGTCGAGTTATGACTGCAGTCACCCTTTTCAGAGGCATTTGAACACTCGATGTTTCTGTTCCTGTGGATGTGCACAGAAAATAAATACTGGGCCTGAAGCAGGAATGAACTGAAAGGTGGATTGATCTTCGTGTTATGACTATTTGAAACTTGGGGGGGGGTGGAAAACTTTCAGATTTTCCCTTTTGATGAAGGAAGAAGAGCTAATATTGGAAAAGGTAGGGAAGCACATATTTAGCAGTAATGGCTAATCATAGATATTGAAAGCTATAATGTGACTCACAGACATGGCATGCAAGGAGTAACTTGTAGGCACCCTGCTCATTTAACACTTCTTATCTGCTTTCATACCCACAAACAAAAGCAGGGTTCTAACCAGCAATATCTGTGCTTCTCTGACATGCCTTTCAGTGTTGCTTGTGCAGTGGATAAGCAAAAGGCCAGCTGAGAAGTTTATTCTCTATAATGAGTACACTTCATGATATGATAGAGTCCTTGACAAGAGTGTTTTACAGAAGGAGTAGCTAAGTAGTAGCTAAAACATTGCATTCTCTAAAGAGTAAATGCTTTGGTTCACTGCCAAGTTTCTGTTTGATTACAAAGAAATTGGAAAGGGACATTCATCCAGGTCTAATAAAGCAATTGTTAATTTCTTTTAGAAAATAATGAGCAGAAAAACTTTATTACAATAGCTAAAACATTTGGCAATTTATGTATTTATTTGCATATTTGCAAGGCTTGTGGGTAAAATAGACACCTGCTAAATGTATGGTGTGACTGATGGTAAAAATGGGTTCTTTTCACAGGTTTGTTCTTTACAACCAAGCAGGCTTAAGAATTTTGCCATTTACATAACACAGCGTAAATTGTTTCACAGTAAATCTGCTTAGCAACTTTATTTATGGAAGAATGACGTGCATTTTCTATGACACCTAATACTTGGGGTTTTTATTTAGTCAAAATTGTTGTTTTACTCCCTTCTCCCCCAATTATTTATAGTTAAGATCTGTTTAGGCACTTTGTCTGAAAGGTAAGTTTCAATAGGATCCTGTTATAGTGTAGAATTTTGTGTTTGAAGTATTAATGTGTGGCACTTCTATGCAATGCTTTTTATTTATTCTTTTCCTGCAGGCTTTCAGATGCAAAATAACATGAGATTTGGCCTTTTTAAAGTATTTAATTGCTGGGATGGTGAATCTGTCATGAAAAATCAGGAGACTTATATTATGCACTGCTTTCTTGCCAATTTAGACTTACAGCCATGCTTCCAGCTCTCCTTTCCATTGGTGCATAATAGATTTATTATTTTCATTGTGGCAAGACTCAGGGTTCGCATTTAGGGTCTGGTTAGGGTAAACATGGGGAAAAAGCAGTGAAAAGACATTCATTCCCTATCTCTCCAGTCTCTGGCCTGGGGAAAATTTTGCCTTTTCTTCCTATATCTCCTTGATAGTTACTGCTGAAGTAAAGTTGGGGACTGTGCTTTGGATACTTCCTTGTGCAAAACCCACTTGGAAGAATAAATTAACCCTAGCAGGAGCTTTTCTAGCACCCTTGAGCTTTCTCTTCTCCTTGCCCTTTCCATGGGCAATTGGCTGACGTGCGTGTACCTACCAGTATACTTGAACTGCCACCCACCTGTCCCCACATGCACATTCTCCCTAGCTTGTCCTAGCCCAGAAATGTCTGGGGTTTTCCTGGATATTTATTTGCTTTTTTTTTTCTTTCTACTTCTGTGCTTTCTGTCAAGTTCCTCTCTGCTTGTGGCAGGTCACCAAATAAGTTAACAGTGGGGATCTTTGGCAGTTGTGAGTCATGTTCTTGAGTTCTTGGTTGCCCTTTTGATATGGTCTTTTCCAAAGACTTCTGAAAGTCTACAGTGAGTAGCCAGCTCCTCAGTGGTACTTTCCATGCCTGTCCTCAGGGATGACTTCTCCTCTGGAGTACTGGAGGAATTCAGTTCTGCCCAAGAAATTATTCATAAAGATTTTGCAAACTGCTCAGAATGTCAGGTGGAGGTTGCAGTGGAAATGTTGTGCTGAGAAAAGCCTCTGACCACACTTAGCATGGACTAAAAGGGTTTTCCTTCTTTCCTTCAAAAATTTTCAAGTCTTTTAGCTATTTTTTATTCTAGTGGTTTTGGGTTTTTTTTTAATATTTACTCACAAACAGAGCCTCTTCTTAAAAAACCAAGGGATTCTGTCAGAGGTTTCTTTTCCTTGAGAGAGTAAATTAATCTGTGCTAAGGTCAGTGCTGCTCTGCCTGCATTACCACATGTAGTCAAACCATAAACTTAAAAACCAGACTGGTCCTTTGGCTCTTCTAAACCACAGTCAGGTATAGGACTACTTGTTTTAGGCAGGTGAGTTGCAGGGATCCCAAGGAATGAGGGCTTTGCTGCTTTGCTGCATTTTGTAGCTAGTTTATACTGTTTAATTTCTTTGCTGCTATGTGAAATTAAGCATGGAACAACAAATTCCACTCTTCTGTGTTGGGATAAAATCACTGTACCCATGGAAGTTTAAGGGTGGAGCCTGCATAGATAAGTCTAATTTCTGACTTCTACGGTTCAGGTAAGTGATTTATCCAATATCACTCTTTAGTGGACTGGAGGGAAAAAGCTTGAGATTTCTGTAAAAGAATAGTATTTACTGTTCTAGTCTTTGTGGCATATAAGTGTAGAGAGTAAAGAGGAATAAAGACTTTCAATTCTACAGATAAAAAATAAAATGTTTTAAGGGCAAAGTATTTTTAACAGTCCCTTTGACTAACAAGAGGATTGGATGGTTTGTTGCTCTGAATGTAGGGTGTTCGTCTGAATTTCAGAGGTACTCTACTCGATACATGTTACAATTTTTACTCCTGTTTTCTTTGTTAATTTAGGCATGTCACTTTAACCAACGTGTTAACCACCTCAACAACTATTTTCTCCCTGTCAGCGCTGCATTGCCTGGAGCTGCTTTCTTTACCACAATATTTGTTCACCTTGTGGAAAGCAGTTGCTAGGAAAGACAAATGTCTTTGCTTTGCTCCTAATGTACTGACTTCTACAAAACTCTGACTGGGGGTCCCGTGGTTTAGGAGCAGGAAGCCGTGTGGGTGGACACATTTTTTGTAGAAAGAGAATACCCATTGAAACAAAATGAAAAAAACAATACTTGCCATAACAGTAAGACACTGCTGCAAGACTCGATTATGTGGCGTAAGCATCATGTCTAAAATATTTACTATCCTTGAGGACACAAGTTAAAGTTTAGGCAGAATTGGCTTAGACCTTCACTCCTGAATTGTAATAAAATGGATATATGTGTTCTTTGCAGATTTAAAATGTGAGGCATTTTTGGACATGGCAGGCATGGTTCTTCTGTTTAAGAGAAAACATACAATGGACAATAGAAGATGAAGACTTTGCACCAGATATTCCCCCGCCCCTGCTTTTCCTATTAGCAGGCAGTTTTCTGGCCACAGAGTAAGCAAAGTGATTTGAACTGACAGTCACTATTTAGGTGCAGAAATATGGAATCATTGCTTGTGTGGAGAATGGTTAGGAATAAGGAGAAATCTCTAATCTACTATTGTCTCTATCTACTTGCCTCCAAATTCAAAATGAAGGCGGGGAAAAAAGCCCCTTCCAATTAATCTTAATAAGATGACATAAGTTGGCAAGTCTTTATTTTTATTACTCTGTCTGCTCCAGCATCCTCAGCTAGAAGTCAAATTGTTGGCACAGAAACATCCACTTTTCTTGGTCTTGTTCCACTCTTCTTCCAGCTTGAGGACTCTATATGGGACTAATCTCAAGAAAAAAAAAAAAAAAAAAAAAAAAAAAAAAAAAAAAAAAAAAAAAAAAAAAAAAAAATTAAGCAAAGCAAAATAATTAATCTAAGTTTGAAAGAGATATTTTCCCTTCCTTCTGCCATTTTTTTGCTACAAATGTGCAAACATTTTTCCCTACAGTGGGAGGCTGAGAGGTGCTATTTGCTTTACTGGACTACAGTTTCTTGCCATCCTCTCCTCTCCACTCTCTGTTTGCCCCAGTCTTAAGGGCTGTCATTAAGGGCTGCCTTAATGTTACTGGAGTCCACTGTTGTTTCAAGCTAATCTTGGGTATCAGCTAAAGCCATCAAATCAACCATGTGCAGCTGTGCAGTGAGTCTAGCCGACTCTACCCCAAGTTCTTCAGCCTTTTTAATTTTTATCTTTTGGTCTTGTTTTGTTCATGACATATTTATGACCTGTGGGATTGAGATGAAAAGTCTTTATGTATATACATGAAAAAAATCAGTGCTATACTATTTTTTCTTTTTCCTTTTTTCTTTTAATGATATTTCATTCCAACAAGCTCTTTCTATCTAGACAGGGTTCTGCTTAATTAGATATTTAAATGATTGGAGCAATGCTGTTTCTTTAACTCCTAACTGCAACAAACACATACAAAACACACTGTTGGCGGCATTTAATCAACAGCAGTCAATTTATCATTTTCACAGTTTTAGTGAGTGGTTATGAATCACTAAAATCACAGGTATTGTAGATGCAGCGTTGTGGCACTATCATTAACAAATATACAGTGCACAGAGGGATGACTTGGTAATTGAGTGGGACTAATAAGAATACATCATTTAGCTGTATGTGACAAACTGTGCCTCAAAACACAACCATGGAAAATTCACGTTTTGCTTAATAAATAAATTACACAGCCAATGTATTATACATAATTTGTGTCCTCATGGATTTGAATGATATATAATGCATGGTCCAAGTCATTTATTTATTAAGACTAACTATATATATTGTAGGTGGGGAATTTTAAACTCTAGAGTAAGACCTGCATAGGTAACTGTTACAACTACTGAGTTTGATTGGGCAGCAAATGAGGCTGTGCATTTGGGGAGCTGCAAACACAGGCAAGCGTTTCTAATGTTACAAGCTACAGTGTATTAATAAACTTCACTTTCCTTCATTAATTTGAGGGATAAGAGGACTAAAGTTGAAGCTTCACTGGAGAAGTATTCTACTTATTCAGCAGTGGAAAACAAAGAATTTTTTCAATAAAAGGAAAATACTGATTGCAACAAGGAGCTTTGTGGCATTTGGGTAATAACCAGTGTTTCCTCTGTAATGTTTTGGAAGAGGCAGTTTTACACTTGTGGGCATCTAGGCCTGTTGGCCAATTCAAAGAAGATAGCAAATAAAAAAAATTTGATACACTTGAGCATCTTGGAGAAGCAGTAGATGAATATTTGACCTACCAATGCTTTCAAAATAATTTTCAATAGGTGCTCCAAAGTTTTCCAGCTAACATGCTCTGCATCTGGCCTATAGCATTTTGTTTCAAGATTTCCACAATTCTCTACTTAAACCACTGTCTTCTCCAGATTACTCTGTGTTTTTTTTGTTTGTTTCTTTTTCATGTTGTCTAGCAGTGTGATTTAATTTCAGGAAATGTTTGCTTTCTTCTAGTGGATTGACAAAAGTGTAGTAATTTGTACGACCCTTCTTATAGCATGTAAATTTGAATAAATTCTGGAAAAGTAATCTTTTGAAATGAAACTGGTTTTATTTTAAAATATTGTTACTGCTGTGAATCTCCAACTAAAAGGAAAGAATAAGTACTAAATAAACAGCTCTTATCAACTTGCATTGAATAGCATTGATCAACCATAATTTCAGGTGCACATTGAACAGTGTATACAGAGTCAACAATTTCCACCTTGAGTCTCCCCTGAAACATTACCTACAGACTGCATAAATCTGCATATAAATGGGTTTTTGCAGGGAGACTGGAATGGTCCTTTTTCTGACATTAGTGGAAAAGGTTGGCTTGCTAAAAAGAACAAGCTGTATGAAACCACCAAGAGCAACTCAGGCTAATCTGTGAGAGGGGGAACACTAGCTCTGGGAATAGTGTCAAGGCTGATTTCTCAGCAGTTAATTATAAAAACGCCCCCAAAACCCCAGCAAAACAAAACAAGTCTTTCTTTTCTTACTCCAGAACCAAGTGATTTTGTTGCTTTTTTTTTTTTTTTTTTTACATCAGATATTTGTAACCAGTTCTGAAAACTTACTCTGTTTTAAAATTGTGCAGGCTTTATCCAGATCTGAAATTTTTTGGCACTATAGAATTGCCTGAGATTTCTGTTCTACTTTTGGGCAAAAAAACCCCAAACCAAACAAAATACCAGATTTAATTCTTTATATGAATCAGGTTTTGGCTTAAACTTAAAACAAAGTTCCTGAGAGGAAACCTGTGAGTCTGCTTCAAGCAAGCCAAGGCTGAGTCACTCAGCACACAACCTTGAGCTAGTACAGATCTGCAGGCAACAAACAGAAAAAAAGTTGATTGTTTCTGGTAAATTATCCATCAGGTTTGGGATGTTATTATGCTGAACTGAATAACATAAGTTTGATTAAGAAAAAGCACAATATTAAGAGAGCCAGCTTTCCTCACACAGTTTCCTTTCCTGGGCGTAGTTTCCTTTTTGGAGCTACAAAGCCATGTGTATCAAGTTTTGAATCCTACCTGATAGGCAACGTTCAACTGCATGTGTAACACTGCCTTTGATGGTGCTTGCTTAGCTGCTGCTGCAGTCCAAACCTGGAGTGTAACGCTTCGCACAAGGACCTCAGGTAGCTGTCAATACTCCATTACTGGTTTTATCCTTAAATTTCATACCAGGAAGATATTCAGTGCAGGTAATTTCTTCTTTGTTAAAAATTGGTTTTTGGTCACTAAACTGTGATTACTTCAGGAAGCTTTTCACAGCTGAGGGGACAGCAGAGACCTGGTAGCTTCCTACCATCTTCTTGCTCAAAGAGCACCATGCAAAGGGAAATACCCTAATATCTATGAGAATATCAGCTGCACATCACAAGCGAAACCAATGCAAAGCTTAAACCTGTTGATCCATTGTAAAGTATGACTAAATGGATAACACAAATTTCCTAGCTTCCCAGAAAATAAGCACAAGGCCTTTGGAAATTTCACAGCCTGGCTGCATATTGTATCAGCCCACAGAATCATTGATTTATTTTCTTCAACAGAGTTGCATCTTACTTGAGAGCAGGCTTTTCATCTATTTTTTTCCTCTGGGATCAAGGTGATCTTACAGTTGATTGTGTAGCTGACAATTTAAATTCAAATTGAAGCATTTGTTAATAATTCAGTACAGACTGTAGCCACTAACTCTTTCCTGATCTGTACCATCAGTGCTTTGGTGTCTTTCTTTTGGCCCTACTGTACTCCTTCTTTCTCTCTGCTACAAAGCCACCAGAGCTGAGACTTTTAGAGAAATTCTACTAACTACTAGTTATCTTAAAATATCTTTCACCTGATGAGAAAGAGCCAAAGTGCTAGATTTTCACAGCTCCAAAACACATCAATGTGAGTATTACGCATACTGACCCAGCCTGGTGAAACCAGCCTGGTGTTCACAAGTGATGGGGTTGGGTTACAAAAACCCTGCGTGCCCTGGCACTAAATATGGTCTGAGGGTAAATGACTACTGATCTTAATTGTCTGTGAAACAAATGAGTGAAAGTGTGGCATGCCAGTGAACTTATTCACCTTCTTTTCCAGTATTTTTGGACAGCTTTCAGCTGCATCTGTCTGCTTCCTCCCAACTCTTCTCAAAGAGAATAGCGAGACTCAGGGTAAGACATGGAATTAATTGCAAAGCATCATTCCCTCTTTTAATGCTTGTAACAAGCCAATGAGCACTGAAAGGACCCTTGGTATAATAATGTGTAAAAAAAAATATATATACTGATTAAGGCTGCTGGGTAATAAAACGTCCTTGGTATAATTTGAGTCATTTCTCTTTGTGGTTCTATCATTAACCCTACAAGAGCCAGTGCCTGCATTTTGGTACACTGTCTTGTTAGTCTAGCCTTTCTGGTCCCCCAGAATTAAGCTTATGCTAAGAGGACTGCAAGATAAAAATGCAGGCACAGGGATGGTTAGGCCCCTGCGGTCACCAAGATGAATTAAATAATTTAAATTGACCTAGGGGCCTGTGTGTAGAATAATCCTCCACTTAGATGACCCAGTGATTCTTAACTCATTTCTAAGTCTGTATCCAGTCAATGTGAAAGTGTTAATGTTCCTGTATCACAGTACACTGATTACACTTATCTTTTTCATACCCAATAACCAGAGACAATGATTATATTATTCATAAGATATTTTTACCTGAAGTAATAAAGCATGCAGCTTTAGTTATTATTTCCTAATCTTTTTTTTTTAACTGTACTTTTTTCTCCAGCCCCAGGGATAACCCTACAATTTATATTAAAAAACATTCTTCCCTTGCACACCTTTCTTTTTTTATCTCTGTCTATGCAAAGCTGGTATAATTGTATCAGCAATGTGTTTATGTGAACATTCTTGTAGCTTTCAGGGGATACTATCCCTGCAGGGCTGGCCAAAACATACTTTCTTTTTAAATTGAAAAATAAAATTGGAGAGGGTTAATGTGGGAGAAAGAGGCTTATATCAGCACGTCTTGTCTTACCTTAATCAGGTAATACACAAGGCAAAAAAGTCTGACATGTCCACAAACAGTTACTGTGCTGCCCGCCATATGCTGCCCTAGCGTTCCAGATGGATGGAGAATCTGTGAAAGTCATGTTTCATGAGCATTCCCTTCAGGCTCCCAGGAACCTCCAGGACACAGCTGGAGAGATGCATGCACACACCAGTGTGGCAGTGTGGGGGGGGTGGGTATGTGTGAGAGGGAGACAGAGAGAGAGCATAGACCCTCGGTGGGCAGTGAGGCTGGTTCTAAATCATTTTGAGAGAACTAAAGGGCATGGGGGAGTGATGTGGAAATCTTGCATTTGACTTCACCTGGCATGCCAAGAAAATTTCCAAGTGGGATTTCTAGAACTCGTTTGCTCTCAAATTCACCAATATGTGAGATTTTATTTCATTTCCAAGAGTGACACCACATATTATGCTACAGAAAGATGGAACAAATGTACAGGGAAGCAATGAATGGGTCTGATCCCTGCCCCAAATAATCAGAAAGGAAAATTGTTTTCATGCATCTTTGCTCTCTAGTGTTCTTTGTAGTAAAACACATCTGACCCAAAAGCTGAATGAAGCTTCCAATCTTTCTGCAAGACCATTAGCAAAATTTGTATTTACATTTAAATAGCACCATCCCAGTGTTTCTCTCTTCTGGGACTTGCAGTTGTATTATAATGTCCTAATTATTGTTCACCGCAGGAGGATTTTTATCAGGCCACAGGTATTTGAATATAAGTTGTATTTAACATGACTGCTAGGAGTTGTTTGTTCTGCTAAAATCTATGCATGAATGAGTCAGAGTTAGCCAAAACATGGCTAGAAACCTGATGATTACTCTGCTTAACCCTGGGCAAAGGGTTGAGTTGTGGCAAAGAGCTTGAGCCAGGTTTTAAGGCACGCCCCACTTCTTTAAATGCTATAACTGTCCTCTCTGCTCACCCTGCAAGTGGCCCAAGGAGGTCTGCTTTTCACTTGGCCTTCCCTTTTTCTTTTTCCTTCCTGTACATGAGCACTTGGAGTCCAGCTTCCAACAGGAGGGCACAAGTCAGAGGGAGGTGTGCTCCTCCATCTGCCTTCCCCTCCCAGCTGTGCTGCAAGACAATCAAGTGAAACCCCAGTGAAATGAAACCCCAGCCTGATCCTAGATGGCCCCACACACAAGCAAGGGAGCACTCAGTTAGTTTCTACATATAGGGCTACCTCTCCATTTCACTGCAGGTCTGAAGTTACAGGTTGATGTCTATCTGTAGGAAGCTGTTGATATGGTAGGAGGATATTCACCTCTTTTAAGTTAAACTTACAGTTATTTCCTGAGATGTGCTCGAGTCATATAATCTTCTGGAAAACAGTGAACCCCTTTGATGGCCATGACCTTAAATTAAACTTGAGCTAATTGAAATTTTGTGGCCAAGCTTTTGTTTTTTTCAAAAATTTCCCAGCTACCTATGTTCTTAAGCAGTACCATAATATAGAAAAACATGCAGTTGTTGAGTGACTCAGTGTCAGCCTTTGCCATTCTATACATAGTCTGGTCTTTTCAAATGATAGTGTTTTTATAGGTGATGTTAACCTAAAGGCAAAGCACAACATAAGTTCTTTCTATTAAGCAGATAATCGGTGATGTTTATGAGGTTATGCTCTACATGGGTGGCCTGATTGACCACAGCAAGTTTCTGTATAAACTCCAGGCATGAAAAAGTGAAACCATGCACTGGAAGATAGTTGTTGACTTTCCAAAATAAGAAATAGAATAAATCTATTTAAATGCATCACTTATAACAACCACCTGCAGTTTCTGTCATGCTGGGATACTCACAAAGCTCTTATTCATGGGTAGAAGGTGACTCTGGACTTTTTAGGTAAAAATGCTTCTGTACACAGAGAATTTATATATTTTTGCTTGGCAGAGAGTCCACACATCCAAATTTGCACCAGAAGTAATGAGGTTTTACTCAGGTTTTAGGCAGCACTGGGAAAGCCCTGTGCATCCTGAGACCTTCCTTCCTTTGCTGGGCATATGGTGTTGGTGGCAATGGCAGCTCATGAATGGCTTCTCACTCTCCATGGGGGAAACAGCCCGAAGTAAGAAGAAAAAAAACACCCCACAAAAGCTCTAGTTCAGAGCTGGAATAGCAGGTAATAGAGAAAAGCTAAGTCATTGGGGCAGAGGCTGGTAAGAGGGCACTGCATGTTTTGGTTGCCAGGGTCCTGAAAGCATCCACAGCCCTGCCTCTTCCTGCCCAGCCCCAGGGGACCCCCTCACCTGCCATGGCCCAGGGCCCCATTTCAATCCCCAGGGCTGTCAGCCCCTGTTCCAGCATGCTGCACCAGGATCTCAACCTCCCCATGGCCTGATTCTGCCTGGCCATGGATCCTGAACCAGGGTCACCCATGGGCCCATGGCCTGGACCCGCCTTTTCCTAGTCCCCAGGGAGGTGCCTGGTGCCCAGGGATAGGACTGCCCTGGTGTCCCTGGCTTCCCAGTTCCTATATGTGGGGTAGGATGGGTCCTGACTGCCAGGACCCACTCTGACAGACCCCCAGGGGTATCCCCCACCCTCCTGGCCCCAGGGAGAACTGACCCCCCTCTATAGGCATGCCTGGATTAATTTGTCTTTAATTCTGTACAAAATCAAGGCATGCTCTCATGCAGATATTACCGGCTGCAATAGGAATAGGAAGGTAATATCCTGGCTGTTTATTTCTGTAGCTTGGTCATATGAGCAGGGATATTATTTTAAGACTAAAAAAAAAAAGCCACAAAAAAAAAAATCTCAATGCAATCTTCCATTCATTCTCATCAGAGAAGAAAAGGCCTTGGCCTCATCCCCAGCAAGCTTTGCCCCCATAAGGCACTGCAGCCTCTGCCTTCCTTCTCTCCTTCCAGGGCTATAAATTAATATCTCATCATTGACCATAATATGCCCTGTAACTCTGTTTATTATTACTGCGTATTTTAGACAGGTGGTAAGTATTGGCACTTTTTATTATGCTGATAAACAATGTCGGACTGCCAGGTGAAATGTGTTGTCGGGGTGATTTCTCACTTCCCTGTAGCCTCCCATGGATTTCTGCCTGGGCTAAGGGAGTACAGAGCTCCAGTGGGTCCGCCTTTTGCAGCACCCTGCTCCCCTCTCCTGCAGGGATCAGCCAATGGCTGTCACTCCTTTCCAATCCACGCTTTCAAGGGACATAATGCCACAAATGTACACAGCTCTTAAGAAGCCAAGCACAAATACAAGTGCCTTCCCTTGCTTCTGATCCTCGTTTCCCTCATGATTGTTGCTGCTCTCTCAGATCCATTCCTCTTATTGTGCAGCAGCACTGGAGGTCCTGCCCTCCTGAACTGCTGTTGTTTCCGAGATCTGGAGTGGGAGCTTGGCGTGGGATGGCCAGGAGACGTGGATATATTTGGCTATTTATTGAAAAATCCTTAGGCACACATACCCACTGCTACTTACGTGATGCTGCCTGACATGTATCACGTTCACACATAGTGCTCACACGTACGTGAGATTGCCTCAAACATATCAGAGCCTTTCTCGACTGTCTTTCAATCTCTCCTCTTCCAGCATTGCATCTACTTACCAGCTTTGCTTCCCAGGCACCTCGCAGCAGAAGGTGTGTGTGTGTCTGTGCAGTGCATCTCCATGGAGCGCTGTGGGGAGGTACCTGAGCGAGGTTCAGACACCTGGGAGCAAATTCACCTTGATGGTGCTGGTGGCACTAACACTCTTCTGTTGCTCCCAGTACATAAATTAGCTTGGCTATGTTTTCAAGGCATGCATTGTGTATATGAGTGTACAGTGTCCTGTCTGGCACGAACAGCAGCCATTTTTCCTCTGCAACCCTCTTGTCCAGCTCAGAGATGAATGTAAAGAATTTTATGCAGCTTATTTATAGATCCATTTTTTTTTTCCACACCTGCAAGCCCTAGGCACAAAGTGAAAAAAACATAAAAGAATATTGGTTTTCAACTTTACTTAAATACTCAGATGTTAACAAAATTCAAGGATTTTGGTTGTAGATACCTCTTTGTTCATGTGATGTCTTTGTGCAGTCACTCATTACTGAAATGTGCCATTTTCTCCCTGCCTTTATAGACTGAATCCAAGTTCTCTACTCAAAAGGGCTGTGGGTAAGTTAAAAGGTCATAGGAAAGGAAAGGAAAGGCTGGGATATGATAAATTTACTTTTGTTTTGACTTATTTTAAGAAGACTAATTTTGATTTTTGAGAATCATCTCTTTTTCCCCTCCCCTCCCCTCCCCTCCCCTCCCCTCCCCTCCCCTCCCCTCCCCTCCCCCTCCCCTCCCCTCCCCTCCCCTCCCCTCCCCCTCCCTCTCCCCTCCCCCTCCCCTCCCCTCCCCTCCCCTCCCCTCCCCTCCCCTCCCCTCCCCTCCCCTCCCGTGTAGAGGGTAGAGTTCGACTTGATGATCCTTGTGGGTCCCTCCCAACTCAGAATGCTCTGTCATTCTGTGATTCTGAGTTAAAAATTGTTGTGGATGGAATTTAGTGTTGGTTTTATCCACTTCATGTATTTTTGTAGCATTTCAGATTTCTTTTCTTTTCTTTAATTAAATACACCATCTACTGTTCGGGTGGGTAGAGAAGTACGTATTCCAAAGAAGGCAGGACTTAGGTTCTAAAGTCACAGCATCTTTTTCCTTTCCCCATAGGCCATGGCTGTGAAGACTGTAGGGTGTCACAGAACTGGTGTCTCCACAGTGTTATGTGGGACACTTAATTCTCAGGTCACCTTGCCTTGTTGGAAGATAGAGGACTTCCTTTACTACTCATCCATACTATTCACTTTTGTTTCAGTGATCATGGTTGTGGTAGCTATTGAGTTTGTAAGAGCCAGTACTTTGGATAATGAAGGTTAGCAACTTACCAAGTGAAATACTGAGCAAGGCATAACACAGCACAGTGGCTCACGTGGTTTCCTGTCCTAGGTGAACTTCCTTTTATTTGTGCTGTATGAGTGACCCCGAACAAAGTGAGCAAACAGAAAGGGATGGCAACAGATTTGGAGTAGAATATATTATGTTTGTATCATGAAATCTTTTAGTCAGGACTTCCTGGGTCTGAAAGTCCAGAAGTAAAGCTCCATACTGTTTTGTTGAGACAATTAAGTACAGTAGTAATCTCAACTGATTACAAATAATGGTGAGACCCCTATGTCATATGATATGCTAATTAAAAATCTAGAAATAAGATTCAGTCCTAACTCTTAGATCTTTTTATTACTGGAGGAATTCTGCATTGTGCTCTGTCTGGGCATGCTGTATGCTTTGGGGAGAAGGATGAACTGATCTGGGCTACCATTATGTCACCTCCTAGCATTTGTCCATTGGTATTATGGGGACATTCTGGTGAGGGATGCATAACCCTGAATGTGAAATTCCCTGATGACTGGGTGGCTAAAAGCTAGATCTGGATTTTTATGCCAGAGGCCATCTCTATTTAAAATGCAAGATAATCTCCTCCCCCAACATTATCAGAATCCCGCAGATGGTGTTATTATAAATAAGTTCTGTTTATCTAAAAGTATTAGCATTTAACTCTAGGAGGAATGGTTGTTGTCATGTGTGGTTCAGATCTTTTTAGATGTTAGGGGTTTCTTTTGCCTCCAGCAAGATGAATATACAAAAAAAAAAAAACAACAACAACAACAACAAAAAAAAAAACACCCCCAAAAAAACCAGACAAAAAAAGACCCCAAAAACAAACAAAAAACATATACTTGTTTTACTGGAATATACACCCTCTTGAAAGCTCTTATTTGTGAATATGTAGCTGAGCAACTGAAGTCAAGGAAGGAAAAAGTGTTAATCACAAGTGTGCAAATAACATCCATGAGAGTCATTTTAGCTAAAGCTATCATAGCAATGCTCATTATCATAGGTAGATAATTAAAACTGGAGAAAAAGAATGACTTTGTTGCATAGGAACATAAGGGTTAAGAAATAATTTTAAGGATGGCGAGTTAGGATAGGTAGTTTGGGTGAAGATGGGATTGGTAATGAAAAAACCTTCTGAAAAAAACAAGCTACAATCAATTTTTAGACACTTCTGTAAAGAAAATGAGGTAATCCAATCAAGGAATGCAAACAGAGCCATTTGGTTAGATGACCAATTACATTGGGGCAACAGTGACTCATTAATATTTGTGCCATATGTTTATGAAGAATCCAAGGGCTACATTAAGCAAACTTGAAGCAACTGGGACCTAACAGGAAACTCATGGAGAAAAATAAAGGCCTAGAGAACTGATTAACTTTATTCACCGGGAATGTTATGCCCCCTTTTCCAAAGTCATACTCAATGCCCTTGCCCTACTGTGTTCATGATGGACTTCACGTCTATATTTTGGTCTGAATCATTTTGGATAACTGAGGTTGGTGAGGTTTCTGTTTTCCTTGAAACATAGTCTGCTTTCCCTAAATGAAAAGAAATGTAGAGCTCTTTACATTTATGCAGTCATTAATTAACCTGCAACAACTTAATGGCACCAAGGGACTGAGTGTGTTAAAAATAGACATCAAAGTCAATGACAACTTAGACTAACTTTTCTAGTTTTTTGTCACTTAAGCACTTAACTGTATTTAAGTGAACTGGCTACCTGAAATCATAATGATGAAGTATCATATATTAAGACCGTCAAGATTTTCATTGGTCATATGCTTCTTACTCTGTTAGTCCACTTCATACCTAATGCCCTGTGCTGTTCTTCTACTCCAGGTCTCAAATAAAATTCTGAGAATCCATTGTTTCATATGTCGGTCAGTGATTCAGGGATAGGAAAACTGGTTTCTTTGTTGTTTATTGAAAATGGTAGTTTCCTTCCCCTTTGGAAATTAAAGTGCTGAACTGGAGAAACTGAAGTTCAAACTGTGCTCAGGGTCATGATGTTTGACATAGTCAGATAGTTTGGTGTTCAGAGGGACAGTGTCATTGGTGACCTGTGGGTGCAGAGAGCTTTTTAGCAATGGAATAATTCCTAGTAGTGATAATCCAAGGTCAAATGTTGGAAGTACAAGGCAGAAAGTAATTCTGTTTCAGGGTTTTATACTTTCATTTTGCTGCCATCCTAACTTGGGGAGGGGGAGAATCTGTGTGACTATCTGTCTTTGTAGATAGTCATATATGAGTTGTTAAACCTCAGAGCTCTTCTTTGATGCTAAAGAGGCCCTCAGATTAATTCTATAGATTCTTTGCTATTATTTTTGTATTGTATGCAAAATCAGCTGTTTTGATAATGTGAAAGCACTTTGAGCTTAGCCTGTGCTTAAGACTTAGTACGACTTACATGCTGTAACTAGGATTTAATATGTTAGGGATTCTTTTAATATATTATACTGCTCAGAAATTATAATATGGAGGTGAATATTCACTTAGCTTAATTAATATAAGATATTTAGAGTGCCAAACTAGGATGTTGGAGAATCAAACTCAGCTTTGGTGAAGAAAGTACTCAAGGCTTGGTTTCTTACTTGCTTCTCTGAAATCCAGGGAATGCTATATGGCCCCAAAACTCCAGGGGAGAGAAATGCTAAGCTTCAGTTTATAGTCAAGCCCCTAAATTTGTCTGAGGAGCAGATCTTACGCCACTTCTTTTGCTTATGAGCACAATTCACCTGAGCAATCTTAGGCATATTTTTTTGTGGACCGTGCTCTTTTCTTTGAACTCCACCTGTAGCTGTCTGCTGGCACCTGACCCATAGCTGGCATTTCCATTAGGTGCCAAGGTTAATGGCAAAAATAGCAAAGACAAAGTTTACAGTGCCAAGTCTAACCCCTTTTGTGAATCTAGCTCATGGGAGGTTTTGCCTAGAATTAATAAATACAACAGAAGTCTTCAATGGGCTTCACAGATTTTTTTGACTACTTTTCCCTCATTCTACTACAGACTCTGTTCTAAAAAATTTCGCAGTCTAACAGACTTTACTCCTAGGAAAAGTTTTCAGGGAATCAGTTTACATTTTCACTTCTTCTTAAAGTGAAATAATGCATCACCATACTTAGAGCTTTGTACCCTCATTCCAGTGTCATGACTGTAATGTTTTCCCTACTGTAAAGAATAATGCTTTAGTGTTGACACACTTCAATCCACAAGATGTCAGCTGTTAGGATTTTCTGCAAAGTGAGATCGTGCTCTTTCAGGCCTGTTTGTGAGTCAGCTGAAAGGACTCTGCAGTGCTGGTGGGGAGGGCCTTATTTTCATTCTGCGACAAAGTTGTTTTCTTCCTAATTAAGATAGTGGAAAATTTTACTTTGTCTTCATTGTTGCAAAGTAGAGGACAGGAAAAGAGAAACTTGATTAGAACCTCCTATGTACAGTGTTTTGGCCCTGACTAGTCTGCCAAGTAAGAAGCAAACAGTAATTTTTTTCTTTTAAATGTGTCTCAATTTCCTTCATGTTCCTGTAAAACAGTGGAAGCTGAAGGAAAAAAGATGAGTCACCAATAAATAATGGAATTTTATCATTGTTCATAAAGAACAATATATTGATTAATTATTTTTGGTTTGTATAAAGGCATTTGACTGAAACTTCAGACACAACAGCAATCATTATAAAGTATGGAGACTTTAATAGCTCAACATCTGAAAAAGTACTCCAAAAAAAAGTTCCATAGTGCCTCGGTCTGCCTCCATCGCCTCCTTGAGAGAAGCCAAGAAAAACAGCAAGGTTTTGTGGCATGGCTTGAAGGTCAATAAATCTTGGCTCTGCTAAATCAAGGAGGGAAATAAAAAATCTGGAACCAAAAACCCCTCACATGAAGCGTCTTGTGGCTGAGCTTGCTCCCAGGTAATTCAGGGCTCTGTCGGTCAAGACAATACCACTGGATGAGTCTCTAGGAAGAGGTGGATCCAAATTATTTAGGGATTCAAAGCTCAAAGTGAATACTTGCACCAGTGCCACTAAATGGAAGGTGGCAGGAGGCATGACTGTGGCTGAGCAGAGAGGCAGAGTGACCACAGGCAGTGTCGCAGTGAGCCCTGGCAGCGCCTCTCCTTGGGGCAGAGCTGCCCCAGGAGTTAATGCTGGCTGTGCTCAGCACAGTGGATTGGGAACACAGTGCTTTTGGTCAGCAAAGCTGTGGCTCCCTGAGGGCTTCTGAGCAGTGAGACAGGCACTGCTGTCCAGGAGGCCTCTCAGGCTGCACAACAGGCTGCATAACAGCTGTATAAAGATAAACTGTGTTGGGTTGGCTATGTGCTCCCTGCATCTCTCACATGCACAGCCCAAATCATCTTTCTTAGACAGGATTCCCCTTTAGACAGCATGTAAAAATGGGGACAGCAGAAAGCTGTGTAGGACAGGGCAAAATGTGACTTCTTGGGGTAGGAGAGGGCTCATGATTTTCTAGTGATTTACTGGTGCTGTTGGAGGAGTGGTAGGAAAAACTGCTTGAGCAGTTCTATCTGCTTTCCTAAAGGTTTTAAGATCTGTCCACTTCTGAGCTCCAGGCTGGTGGCAAGGTCTGTTCTGCTGTGTTTACAAGAAGTTCTTTTTTGCACGCGTGCTATTTTCCCCCAAACCAGCACATCAACTCAGATCGGTCTTTTGTGAGACCTGTTGGGGAAGAGTGCACATTTAGAACAGCTGCAAATGAACTAAATGCTGGCTGGAAATGGTCAGGCAACAGTCCAAGCTAACATTAGAACAACAGAGAGGGTAAAGCAAAGTGCTTATTTTTTTGCTGAATCAATAACTCTGTCCAGGTTAACTTCAAGGTGTTGCTTACTTCATTGCTGTGCATCACATAATTAATTTTTTCTGCATTTGGAGATCCAATTTGTGCAGCAGGCTTCCCACTGAGGCTTCACCTAGGTTTTAGTTTAATTTAGCTAGTGGGTTGGTGTTTCTTCTGTGTGTTTGCTTCTCCTCCCCGTGCTTCTAAATCTAACTCCTCATCGGGAAAACAAGGAAGCATTGCGGTTAAAAGCCTAATGGAGAAGCTGGCTCTGGAAAGCAGTATTCTCACCCCCGGAGAAATCTTGGAAATGGTGCAAGTCTATGGTAACTAATGCAGCCTTTGCAATGATAAACTTACTCCTTCATTTGCAAGCAAAATTGATGCACATTGCTAGGTCTTGATGACCTCTGCTTTTTCTTTTTTTTTTCTCTGTCCGTTTCCCCCTGTTTGCATAACACTGTGTGAGTTTGGAAAGAACTTAGGGCATTTCAGGACTAAAAGAATCAAGCAGTCACATCTCCAGCTTTTCTATTTGACACAAACAAACAAGAAAAATCTATTATACACTGGTCTGTATGGGAATGATTTTAACTACTCAGTAATCTTTCTTTAAAACTCCTTCCTTAAAATGGTAACTCCTGCTCCACTCAGTCACAAATTTCCAGCATAAAGGCTGGACTGAAAAGCCAAGGCACTGGAAAATAAGGCAGATAGATGTGGCCAATACATTTAGCTGGAAAAACTTTGTTAGCTATCATGCCCCATGCTGTTGTATATGATTATTAGTTGCAAAATAGCATAGCTTGAATGTTATTACTGAACATTAAAGAACATTTCACTTCTAATTATGGAATAAGGAGAAGAGCTTGCAACTTACCTACCAAACATTTGCTTTGCACACATAAGAGTTTCCATTTTTAAAATCTTTTTTAATTTAAAAGCCCCTGCAAACAGGCTACTTTCTTTTGCAGCTTCCTGGTACATTGAAGGTGCAGTGAGGAAAGAAAAAACCTGCACACCTTAAAGTCTATCTTTAATTAAAAAGCATTACACTATTTTGAGTAATTTTTGAGTATTTTGAAATTTAGCAAAGGGTCAAAATATTTTTCAGCTTAATTAGAGACTTGGTGATTGAGGACCTGAAAAGAGCATTTTTAAAGATCATTTAGGACACTCCTGAAAGAGTATGGGGAAGAAGTTCCTCAGGTCAGTGGACCTACCTTCTTTCTGTTGTAAGCAATTGCACCAAAAATAAATTCCACCAGTCTCACATGAAAGCTGGTCTTCATTTTGCTCCCACTACTTCTATTGCAAGAGTTTTTTGAGTCTTATTCTGCTTTTTTAACAGCAAGAGAGCAATTAATGGCAGTTCTGCAAATTGAATTACTTCAATCTTTGGCACACAGAATATTGCATAAGGACTGTGAGCTATTAATGATAATATTAGCCTGTTACCTAAGACATCTTTACTAGTAGATCTTCAAGTTCTTTAAAAATGAAGCAACTGTCAGGGTCTCCATTTTCATATGGGGAATTAAAGCTTTGCAGAGTGAGATGATGTACTCAAGGTCATCTCAGTTAACTAATAGCATAGCTGGGATTAGAAGCAAATCCGTACAGTTCCAGGCCACTCTGTTATCCGGCAGATCACGCTGACTTCCCCTAGGGTTAGAAAGGATCCCTTGATTGGTGATAAAACAGTGTTAACTACTGAGGCTAGGATTTTTGAAATAACCTTGGGGCTTAAAATACGTCTCCCACACACAGCAGTGCAGGGGTGTCATGAGCTGACCCTGAAAATCCTGAAATATCCTATTGTGTTTAATTTTTCTCTGAAAGATGCAAGCTGTACCAGCTCTGTCTTGCAGTCCCATTTTTATTAAATGCATATGCATAGGAGATGCTGCTCTGCCCTGTTTTTGAGGCCATTCAATTAAGCTTATAATTAGAGATCTGCTGCTGCAGCAGAGAAACAGATAGTTACAATGCTGCTTCAGCTGAGCTCCACTGAACTCAGAGCAACACAGACACAGCCAGAGATGATTCCTTCTGGAAACTGTTTTTTGCCTGAACAGAGTAGTCCGAAGGTGGCAGTGAGGCACAGAAAAATGATATGACTTGTGTCATCTGTAATGGACTTGGAACGGACCCGAGAGCAGTTTCTGCTCTGTGATTCAGCTGCAAGCCTTCTTTAAGGAAGATCTTTCTATGTGCTTTTCCACTTGCAGTTTCAGTGGCGTGTAAGGCCAGATATTTAAAAACTCTATTTTTTTGCTCATGGTCTGTAGATAAAAACAATCCCAGGCTTAACTTTGCTCCCTGAAGTCCATGTGGGTATAGATTGGGGCATTCAGGTATCTAGGTGCTTATTTAAAACTTCAGGTTGGATGCCAGAGGCAGAGCCCTTGTCCATTGCTGAGCAGCTTGTTGTTGGATGGTGCAATCCTCCCAAGAGAGAGGAGTGGGCAGGAGGGGATGGCAAATACAAGGGGAAGCTGGAAGCTGCCCAGTTGCTGCCATGATGTGTCTGGGGCTTGCTCAGCATCTGAGCTTGCCTGGCCCTCCAGCTACAGCCACACGTGAGCCAGTCCCTCTCTGCCTGCATGAGGTTACTTAGGTCCTGCTGTGGCAATCCGGGACAGAAAGCAGGCAGAAAAAAAAGGAGCTCCTCAATTCAAAAAAGCCAAATGTCTTCCCAAAATCTCCTCTCCAGAGTTTGGTACTGTCCTCCTTTGCCCTGTGGTAATGTCCAAAATTTTTCTGAAAGAGCAGAGTGCAGATGGACAACACAGACAATGTGACGACATAATCACATGTTTTTGTCTGGGTTTTCTGTTGCATTTGATTGCTTGGGGTATTTTTGCTCATTTTTTTCATAGTTTTTAGCTGAAATGCCTGCCTCTGGTAGAGCTGATAAGCTGAGTTTGATGGTAACTGTGCTACATAGTTTGAAACTAGCAAGGAGCCATAGTTTCTAAGTAGCAGTTTCACTGCCCTCAGTATCGTGGCTTTCAGGAGACAAGTAATATGCCATTTATTCAGTGTTTTGATCTGTTATGTGTCACAGTAATAGCCATCAAACTACAGATAAGTCATCTACTTCAAATACCAGGCTGAACATAGAAACAAAGATATACTTGTAAGCACACACACCCCCTTATGCATATACATGTATTCCTTGTAACTTCAAACCCATGAAATTTTCCTGTTTGAAAAAAAAAAACCAACAACCCAACAATCAAACAAAAATCATTTGTCTTTGTCTTTGAAACATTCTTCATAAGCAGGTATACCAGCTCCAAGCTTGCTTCTTTCCTAAGGTAATGTCAGAGCACAAAAAGAAAGATATTTTATTATTATTATTGTTCATTGCCACAGTTTTAAAAGAGACATTGTATTGAGAAAAAAAAAATGTTCTAGATGAGAACCTTAGAAGGTGAATATCATTAATAGACAATTAAATCTTTTTGGATCTAAATCTTCAAGTGGTTGCACCCAAACATTCCCTTTCAACTTCTTTTGATGTCATGTTTCAAAATTGTGAGACAGGACTGAAATCTTCCACCACATTCTCATTTGTAATAAAAATATTGCCCTACATATGGTTCTGTAGTCATAATTCTAGGCTGTCTTCAAATTTTAATTGCCCTTTAGGCTACCAAATCTCAATAGTTTATGTAATTCAATGTATAACATTCAGTAAGTTATAAGACATGGTTACAACTAAGGAGAAACTTACCTTGAATTACGATAAAGCCATTTTTCTATTCAAAAACTACCCATGACCAGACAGTGATGGCCTGAAATATGGTGATTATTTTAGGGACCTCTGACACTGTGTGTATAGTGCTTTGAAGTCTGATGTCCATTATCGTCTTTACCAGCAGCATTCATCCAGTTATGCAGAAAGCTAAAAGGAAAGGACAACCAAAGGGACTGGAGCCAAATATCTTCAAAGAGAAAGTCATATTTTTGTTTTTTCAATATTCAACTAGCTGTATGTTTTAGTGATACATTCATCAATAATCTAGTGAGTGACAGAAATGTTATAATTAATATGCAGTTTTCAAAATTAAAAATAAATTTGGCTTATCTCTGTGACAGCGAATAACTCCTAATGTCATTTTCCAAGAAATATATGAAAGGTAAATTTATAGTAGAAAGTCCACCCTGTTTTGTAAGGAAAACAGATGTTCATTAATAAACAGACTGACCACAGAGCACTGGAACTACCATCTGGATGGGCTGTTGTACAGGGTTCCCCCCCACTCTCCTTTAACAATTTAGTCAGCGAAGTTCTGGTAGGGATCAGGTGATTTAAATTTTTTTTTATAGCATGTTTGGAAATATGTTAATCTTCTGTCCTTTCCTTCACATAATTTCTTCCTTCATGCCTTTAAATAAGTTAATAAAAGGAGCAAGCCATAAAGCATTCCAGAAAGTTCCAGAAATTGGAAAAAAAAAAAAAAAAAGAAAAAGGAGTTAGCTGTAGGAGGATCTCTTATTTGTCCTTGCAAATCTGCAGGTGGTGTATTAAGTCTTCTCCATTTGCGTGCCTCAGCCATTGTACGTGGAGAATTCTCTGTGTGTGCTCATGCTCTTTGTTGGCTGGATTGCAGCAGCACCTAAAAATATCAGGCAAAATCAGCCTCCTTCTGTGCTCTGTTCTGCACCTGTGTGCAGGGAAATCATGTCCTCACCCCTGAAGAATTTGCACCCGAGTCTGCACTCCTGTAGGCAGTGATGTTCATGGCTTAGTATTAAACTGTGATAATGGTGACATGGAAGCACCCTTTAGGTGGATGACATGTTAATCGTCATCATGTGGGACCTCTGTGGACATGATGAGATGTAGTGTCATCCTGATTTTAAGTAGGGAAAAATGAGGCTTCAGACAAAGCCAAGAACTAAAAAACAGATATCCTTATTTCTGTATGAGAACCTTGGTGCATGACGATGCTTTTCTTTTTTACCTCAGTGTATAGTTGAAGACCTTCCAAGAGTCCCTAGCTGTCCTTGCCCATTTGTAAAATGGTATGGAAAGCCTCAACTAACTGCTGGGATGCTGAGAGGCTTTGCCCTGCTGTGAGAATCTCTCAGATACTGGGGTAAGAGACCAGGATATTTTATCACACAACAATGTTTCCACAATGTTTCTTGTGGCAGGTGCAAGGGAGTAACACTACATGTCAGATCAAGCAAGGTGCTCCAGTTGTCAGATAATTACAAGCTCTTACTAAGTAATTAATGTTTGTGGACTTCCCTTAATATTTGTGTACCTTCTCCAGTCAGTTTTACTACATTCTATTGAGACTCCTAAATACTTTCTTAGCAACCGAAACAAGAAATGACTTGATATTAAACGTGTTACCTATTCTGTAGTCACTATTGGCTGACAACTCTACACTGCTTATTAATTTCCTGCAATGTACTGTTTATTGATATTGCCTTTATTGTGGTACCTCACCTCAGCCATGAAGGGAGGACACGCACCTTCATCTCGAGCTAATGGCATTGCTGCCAATGCTGCAGGGAGGCTGAAGAGCAATGTGACTAATAAAACACAACCAATAAAAATATGAAAGAAAAAATGTCCCTACTAGAAAGAAATGCATATTCCAAGTGCTTGCACAGCGCCTGGGGCTGTTAATCATCACTCCATGGGCACCCCTAAACAACTCTAAACAACAGTTAGAAAAGGATCAGATGGCTGTTTAGGGGACTCGGCAGAGTGGTATTTGTTTGACTGGCAGGTGGCCACGCTTGTAAGGTGCGCTGTGAATAACAACAGTGGCTTAAACATGAAGATGAAGGATTTTACTCATATGCTGTCTTTAGGACTCTTTTCCACTTTGTGTGAGGAGATAAAGGAGGTGCTGGACTTAAAGGGCACCAGCTCATTGCAGAGAGTGGTGGGGCTGGCTGAGCAGACTGTTGTAAAGGGCAAGCTGGAAGCAGCAGTTTCAAGCAGTTTACCTGGCCTGGCTTCTCCTGGGAAAAAAAAATATCTCTTTGTACCGCTGATTAATAGCTCTTTCCTCCCTGTTTCTTGCCTGCATTTGTCATGGAGGAAGCTTGTGAACATCCTTTCCTCCTCTCCAAGTGCATATGTAAACTCTCCTCTCATCTCCAATTCATTAATCATGAGCACTTTTGTTATGTGTGTTTCTCCTCCTCTCCTTTCCCTTCTGAATGCATCCCCCTGCCATTCTTTTCCCTTGACTGCTCCTGCCAAGGGGCCACGCTGCCCATGGTGGTGGCCCAGGAGCTGCTGTGTGCAAGGTGCCCTGTGGGTGCCCAGGGCTGCTCACCTCCTGAAGCTGGATGCTCCACATGTTGTGGAAGCAGAGGTCTGCTGTCGAGCTGGCTTTCCAGCTGGGCTCTATGACACTCTGGTGCTGTGGGCCTGACTTGGCCTGTATCTATCATTTTGCAGGAAGTAAAAAATTACATGTAATCATCATCAGTCATTCACTATCAGCCCCTCTCAGCCTGCTGCTGGGCAAAGCTTTCTCCTCTGTTTGTTTCCCTTGTGCTGATTGCTGCAGTTAGTTATTTATATATTTATTTTTGCCAGAACTTTGCCACCCTTGGAAAGCAAAGTTGGCCAGTGATGATAGAGCACGGATTGCCAAGACCCAGTTCCCCTTGCCTCTCATAAAAAAAGAGGTTTACTGCTAGTGATCCACACCTACTGAGTTACTTGGACAGGAAACTGTGGAATTTGCTGAGTTTTAGCAAGAGGCAGGAAGGCACACTGGTACAGGCTTCAGTAGGGACTGGTGATCTGAGCACATACCTGAAAGTCCTGGTGGAATCCCACAGCCCGATCTAAAGTCCTTGCCAAGAGTTCTGCCATCACCCATGCCAGCCTGAGCCTATCTGTACTGTAGGCACGCCTTCAGTGGCAGTGGGAAATAAAGCTTGTTTGACTTTACCTAAGCTCAAATGAGCAGCAAGAAGAGAGAGTTTCAAATGCTTCTGAGGGAGAGCTGAATTTTTAAAAAGATCAGTGATTCCAATTCACATAAGCATCCAGGGGCCTGGAGACTCAGCCAAACTTTTCTGAATTAAAAATACTGAGGGATTAGGCTTTCCTGAGCCTTTTTCCTAATGCTTCCTGCTTCAAGGAGATTTTTTGGCAGATATTTCTCTCTGTTGCTTCACAGGTCCAAAAACACTGAGAGCTCTCATATAGGAAGACAAAGTATTTTTTAAATACTGTGTTTACTAGGTCTGTTCCAAGTGGGAATAAATAATGTAGTGTATACAACAACAAGAGGAAAGATTTGCATTAGGACTGTCTCATTGCTAGTGAAGCCAAGGCACTAAACCTTGGCCCTTAGAAACCTTTCAGTGCCAGTGGCTATCTGATGAAACTTCAGTGACCTCCCTAGAACTGCTGCAGCTTTGTTGCCAGAACTTGAGGGTAGTAAAGTTTCCCAGTCACACGTGTTTCTGACACACACACTCTTTGCCCTGAAGTATCTAAGTTTTTCCTGATGGGCATTCATAAAACTACCTGTGTTTATAAAGCTATCTGGCTGCAGCAGAAGTCTCAAAGAAGTTTCTTTTTTCATTAAATTGCCTTGAGAGTGACAGAGAAGACATAGCCCTGACCTGCTCTATGCGTCCTAGTAGTAGTGAGTTTGTGTGCATGTATCTTTGAGATTAAAGTGCTGAGAGCATGCACACAGCTGTGAGATGGGAAATGGGGCTGTACTTGCAGGCAAGAAGAGTTTATTCTTCCTCTTCCCCTCTGCAGAGACCTGGGTCAAGAGGATTTGCTGCTTTCTGATCAGGCAGCCCCATCTCCACCTAGACTGTGATTTTTCCCTACATGTAGCACCAGGAAGCATAAGTCCTTGCAATCCCACATGACAGATATAATGTGATCCTTGTGAAGTGTGTGACACAGGGAGTCATGGAAGTAATGGATTTAATGTAACAGACTACACACCTCCAAGCTGCAATGTCTAAAGGGAAAGATCAGCTGTTTTGGCACTCCAGCTCAGGAGAGGAGCATCTACCTATCTGTATAGTCAGAGCTTTCTTTATGGGATGATAGGACATGAAGGAGCCCCTGGGTTGTTCAGCTGAACTTTTTTGCATGGCTCAGGAACCCGAAAAATCTATAGCATTATCATGTATCTTGCTATATGTGCCTAACTTGCATGTACTTCATAGAAACAGATGTCCTTAATGGTGGGATTTTCAAAATTGTCTGCATTCTTACGCTTCTAAATCTCTTTGAAAATAGTTTGCTCTGGTTATGCATCTTTCCTCAACTTTACATCACTAACTGTTGCCATTTAGGAGTTTCTTAGAGTTGCATCTAACCTGAATGTTACCCATTTGAGGCATATTGATAACACTTATGGGGGCCCAACAGCAGGAGAAAGCTTAACACCTAAGACAATGAAGCTTAAGCCTAGCTTCTCTGTCACTCAGATAAAACCAGTAACATTAATGATAACAGCAGAAGAAACATATATTCATCTCTGCCATGTGGAATAATGATGGAAATTGGGTTGGGTGGTTCCTCACATGCCAAAAATTCGTCAAAAGTGAGATAGACACCTCCATTTTTGTTTCATAGGTGAAATCTGAATGGAAAATGGGAAGCAAATACCTTATTCTCTCTGTCCACTGAAAAATTGGTTTTATCAAAGCAAAACAGAACCTTTTGGCCACCATAAATATCCTCACAAAAATATTCCTTTTCAAATGAAGATAAATTTACCATTTTTGTACTGCAGTTTGCTTTTAGTGAAAATATATAAATATACTTTGGTATTGGTACAACTGTTCTTTCCTGGTTTATTCTGGAAAGGAACATCCTGTGTTACGAAATTAGTCCAGTGCAAATAGAGGTCATTCCATTTTACCATACCTGCTGAATTTACCTGAAGGTGTGCATTCAAATCTGGGATTTGTATTTTCTGTTTAAATATTCTAGTGCAAACACAAGCCTTACAGTCTCAGTAGTTTGACTGATTTCTTGTTTTACATGGTATGGTTTTTATTTGATTTAGCATTCAGTACTACAGGAGAAAATAAAAGTGAAGTAATCCAGAAGCCTATAATAAGGGATATTTTGAGAAAGAATAGTCTACAAATTGTTTACTTTCTATGAGCTTTCACTCTTTGGATTCACTTACAAATTTCCAGCAAGTAAATCGTCTGCATGTGTATCTGTGGGCACCTGTGCTGGGGATATATAGTAAAATGTATCTGGCTGTAGATTTTTGTTACAAACGATAAAGTCAGCCCATTGTTCCTAAGTTGCAAATGTAAATCCATTTATGGCTTTGTTATTTTGCAATTTTTCACGCTATTAACGTGAGATCAGTTTGCAGTTTTGCAGCTCACATGACCTTAAACCTCGAAGCAAAACCCAGAGATTTATGAACCCAGGTGAATCAAATCTTCAAGAAAAGCTTTCACAGAACAGAGATTTGCACAATTCTTATTGTCTGCCAAATTATTCAAGCAAAGAGCAGAGAAAATCTTTTATATAATATTTGGGAAGTGAGGAAAAAGGGAATAGAAGTGTAAGTGCCACACTTGGTAAAATGTCTCCTCACCTTCTGTAAGAATTTTGATTGATAGATTCCTCTGCAGTCTCCTCCATTAGGCTAATTTAAAGAGTCACCTGCATGTTGCAAGCATAACTTGCTAAGCTTTTCAAATTACTCCCACAAGAAAGAGGTGCTCTATGTGTGGTTTATTAAACCCACTTCTTCGATATGTCTCAGTGCCAGACACACACCTGAAAAATAAATCTGAGCACATATTGGATAGTGGGGAATTTGGTGGTTTAAAAGTACCAGTATTGGTTTCCTTCTTTGTCTTTTTCCCTCCCCCACACCCTAAAGTAGTTAGTCTTCATAGATTATAAAGCCAGAAGGGACCACTACAATCATCAAATCTGACCTCCTGTTTAACACAGGCCATAGGCTGCGCTGAATTAATTCCTGTCTGAACTAGAGCATATCTTTTCGAAAGTCAACTTCTCACTTCCCAGCATATGAAAAGGTCTCCCATGACACCTATAGACCTTTCATAATGGACAGATTCTTCCCATGATACGGACAAATTGAGTTTTTCCTGGGAGGTACTGCCCCACTCTGAGCTGATAAAGGAAGACCCAGGAACTATAGGTATGCTGTGATTACTTCTTTTGCACTCTGTGATGTTCCAGGAGCTTGTGCATCTTCTGCTTTATGAGATATACTTGGCCTAGGGGAGCTAAGTGGAAGGATGAGGGAGAAGAGGAGGTGCATAATGGTATGGCCTCCAGCACTGTTATTTATGACAGTATCCTTCCAGCAATCTGTTCCTGCATAGGGTGAAGGCATGGTTTCAATTCTGCCCTTGAAACATGGATTAAGCAATGTTGCTAATACATATTTGTCCCTGCGGCTGTCAAACATTTCACTGATACTAGACTCTGTAGACAGCTTAATAGCTAGGTCTTCTGTCAATGTTACTGCAGCAGTGTCTCCTTTGCTTTAAGATGCTGTTCAGATTTATTCAAGCAATAGGTGTAGCATGGTGCTTGGTAAATAGCTGCACCTGACTGTGTACTTGTATCATCACTGCTTGCTGACATCCCAAGTGACCAGATGAAATGGATGGACTAGGGAAACCAAGTGCTGAGAAGAAGCCAGTGAGTGAAAGTTGGAAAGATCATCTGTCTCATCCCTGTTTTATGTCTCCTAACAGAGTTACATGCACAATGCATTATTATTCTAGAAGTCTCTGAACAATAGCTACCATCCACAGTAGCTGAAAATGCGTGTAGCCAGCAATATTGGACAAATTGTTTTGTTATTGTTAGCATGATGCTTTCTTTACTTGTGTTGATGTAATCTAGGTGTTGCTGGTTTTCATGTAACAGTACTTTACATATGACCTGATTTAATCATCTAGATGCTAGAGATTGAAATCTTCTGTGAAAAATAAGAACAAAAAGAGTTATTGTATGTGTTCACACATGATGACAATATTTTGCTATCTATTGAAAAGCAAAATATAATTGAAGGATGCCATTTTTCCAGTCTTTAAAATTACAGTTCACCTGAATAATGGAATGTGATGTACTCAATGCTTCTCAATGCTATTGTCACTAACTGATTGAGGAACAGTGACTGGTGCTATCTCTACTTCATACTGACTTCACTTTTGAGCTTTGACTTTTCACACTATCA
Source organism: Monarcha castaneiventris obscurior (assembly GCA_026261815.1). Lineage (NCBI taxonomy): Eukaryota > Metazoa > Chordata > Aves > Passeriformes > Monarchidae > Monarcha > Monarcha castaneiventris. Next base: position 11,279,621 of record JAMPIT010000388.1, read on the forward strand.
AGTTTTTTGTGATAGTTTTCTGCTGGAGCAGAGTTTTTCTCTTCATCACTGGTGATTGAAAAGCTATGATGTATACCTCCAAATCTCACCGCATCAGATAAAAATATTTTCATGGATTATTTTTAGTCCTCAGCACATTATTTCCTCTCCCTAACATTTGCAGATAACTAAGTGACCCTGACTGGCAGGGTACCATACGTTAAAAGGTCTGAGTCTGGGGCAGAGTCTGGGTTAGAGGTCTGCATTGTGAGTGAGGGCACTGCCCACCTTGGGAAGCTCTGGGCCACTGCTGTGTTTGAAGCAGCAAACAACGTGGCCAGCTGTTGAATCCTTGGCAAGATGTGAGCACACACAATCTCACAAACCCCCACACATCTGAAATGAAGCAAATGCCTGATCTTTGGACTTCCTCTCACTTGCCTCGTTTATTTCTTCTTCCAATATTGATTACAGGGCTGGAAGAAAAGTATTTCTGGACCTTGTTTAGTACCGTTTTCTGTGTGGAACTAGACGTGTCGGAGTGTTTTAGAATTTAACTCGTGCAATACCCACTACAGAAATTAGTTGTTGTTGTTATAGTAATTTCTTTGAAGCCTCTTCAGCACCAGTGGTCATGCACACAATCACACCTTGGAAAATACTTACTCTGTGTGACTTTGTTGTAGCTTCAGACTTTCTTTGCAAGCCTCCAGGGACATGAAGACCTTAGATCTGACCTACATTTCTTCTACTGAGTCCACTTTTGCTTATTCTACTTTGCCAATAATGCCTTTATGTCTTTTTCTTGCCTTTCTACCTACCTCTATGATCTATTGGTAACTGTTCAATCCTCTCTAAAATTTCTGTTTTGCCTTGAGACAAATGGAATGAAAAATGCACTGTGATTAAACTTACGTGTAGTATGGAGAAATAACATTTTTATTTCCTCTCTCAATTCTAAGGCAACTATTTGAGGAGTGGGAGGGGATATTGCATGCTTGGTATTTCTGTTTTTTCTAGAACATGGAGCCTGAAGTAGGGGACAGTATCAGCACACAGATCAAAGAATATTTTTAGATTACCTCATTTTCTTTCTTGAACACTTTTGAAAATTCAGTGTTCATGTTCTTTCACAAACCTTCCTACTTTCCTACCTAGTTGTTGTGAATTGATGGTTGAAATAAATAATCTAGAAAGGGCATAGACTTGCTATATGTCAAGTAGTGAAAAATGCAACTTTTTATGATGCCGATGAAATTAAATACTTTTATTCATCATGGGAAACTCGGCAATTTTGGTAATATCAAACCTGAATTTCTTCTTGTTGTGGGCCATCCTCCTAAATAAAGAGAATAAACTTACTCACACCCCCTCATTGGGAGCTGCTGTGCACTTCCTTGTACTGCTAACATCTAAGCCGACATTGGTTTTTAACATTTAGTAGTCTATCCTTACTGAACTTCAAATCTTTGCCAGTCCCTTTGTGCATGTGCCCTGGTTTATTACCTAGTCAACCTCCCATTTTCTGATCTGCCTGGGGTTTGGTAGAATTACTGAATTTGGTAATTTCAGTGCTCAAGGAAGGAAAGCAAGCCTTATGATCAGCTTGACCAATCCAAAAGGCTGACTGCTGAATTATAAGCAGCAAGTACTGCAAGTACTACTCACAGTGAGCAGTTTATGAGCAATTTGCAGACTGAAATTGGTTTGCCCAAAACATTTATTGGACAGCTTCAAATAGAAAACGAACTTGTAAAAACTGCAGTTTGTTCATGAACTGCATTCATGAGTAAGATAAATTATGTGGTACAAACTCTGCCCGCTGTTAACTTCACCAAGGGAGACATATGAAGCTGCTGATGCCACTGGAGAGAGCTGAGGACCCATCACCCCTACTGTACAAGAATATTGTTTAAATGAAAGAACTCATGTGAAACGAAGCAAATGATGGAATAAACATTGCAGATGCAATTGAAGATGCATGCCAGCTTATATGAATTAGAAATGAATGTTAATGTTCCTTAGATCAAGAAATTACCAGCTTGTACCCAATCTCCTTTAAGTTTTTAATTCTAAAAATACAATCTTTAAGTTGTCAAAAACTGAGACTGCAGCTGTACTATGTCATCCAAAATACCTAACCCTTCTTTCTTCTCTTAGTTCTTCCTCCTTCCCAGGACTGACCCCCATAAAACCCTAACAAGGAAGGAAGCACGGTCCAATTGATGTGGCATCTTTGTGACAGTCATGGTCTGTCGCTCTTTCATTTATGCAAATCCAGTCAGGTATTCTGATGTATCAGCTGTATGTAACGTGAACACTTTCTAGCTGAAATGACTACCTTACTTTGCTCTGACAATTGTCCTGCCGTTGGTAGCGTCTGTGATGCAGGTGTACCATGAGCTGCACTTTCAGGTGTCCTGGGTGGGGAGGATAAATGCTGAATGGCAACTTTTTTAGCTGAAGGGGTTTTTAATGTAAAGTTACTATGTTGTCTTTTAGGTTGAATTTCATAATTACAAAGTAAGTTGAGAAGGAAATTTTGATGTGTTTCTTTAGAAACATTTATTAAGTTCTTTCTGAGCTGCAACTCTCAGTAGAGTCAAAAGCATTTCCTTTCTGCCTCTGAGGACAACAGTTTGTCCACATATTGTAACTTAAACTTACTTTTATCTGAAGTACTATGTTTCAAAGGCTGGTAAGAGATTTATTGTGATTTATTAAACCATCTGTTTCCAAGGACTGTGCTTCGCATTCCAGCATTAGCCAATGCTTGTGGTGCTGTGTTTTTGATTCTCAAAGCTCCTTTGCTATTTTAACTTATTTGTAGGTAACAGAGTGTTTTCACTGACTGGTAAAGCAGATGTCCTTGAGCAGTCAAATCTTGAACAAGTCTACATGGGAGGTCATCTGCAGGGATACTTGCAATTTTTTCCTACTGAGTTTTTCCTTTCCTGTACAGACTCCTAATAAATATTGGAATCAATAAAAAATTAAATGCAAAGTAACAGCTTTTCCAAAATGCAGCAATGAATGAAGAAAATACTTTTACAGAGGGATGTACAAGATATTAACTTCCTTTTATAGATAGCTAGCTATAAGGTGGAATATATTTTAGTCTATTTCAATTAAACATATGGGTCAAAATGGTCCAGGTCTGTGGGTGACCACAGTTCAAATGGTGTGAACCCTTCTTTCATCTGCAGAGAAAACAGCAGTTGTCAGGGAGGTTTTCTTTCTCCGTAAGCATTGCACTCAGAGAGGTTTTGGAGGTTGTTCAGTGCTGGCACTCTTTTGTTATGATTGGAAGAAAATAAAATTTGGAGAGATAATAGTTTATTTGCCAAAAAAGGCAGGCTTGGCTCTACCAAACCTATTCACAAAATTTGGGAAAAGTGAATATAATAGACACAGGTGAAATAACAGACACAATTTTGCTGCCTGGGAAACACTTACTTTTTGCTATTTTTGTTATTCTTTTTTAAATTGTCCAGTCCAACATGGTGTTTCATGCACAGTAGTGACTTGGGAGCAGATAACCATATATTGACTGCATGGTCAGTAAGTTAAGTGCAGTAAAAGAATAAGAAAGGGCCATCATTACCTCCAAACAACCTTCCAAAATCCTGCTATATTAAGTAGTTTGAATTGCATGAATTTCATGGCATTCCATTCCTTTTCCTAATCAGTGTTTTTGTCTTTCAGTGCCCTGGCAATCCCAAATTTCAAGAACCTATTTGTTCCCTTGATGTAAATAAAGCAATTATTCTTCAAGGCCAGTTTCTTGCTTTGTGAGAGGATACATTATATCACATTCAAAGGGAAACTCTAAGAGGTGTCTCTTTCTCCTTAATTTCTGTCTCTGTTTTCACAGGAAGGAAACACTAGCCAGGGCTGTCCCAGGAATGAGTAAGAGATCCTAGGAGCATCTCCAAGGATTCACATGGTATTTCCTGGCAAATATATTGCCTATGTGGCTGAATTGTGCTGCTCTGCTTGTGCTGCTTAGAAATTGCTGTCCTCTGACAGTTTTTGAACTCAAAAATTCAGGAAGCCTATAAAATAATATGTTTTGAGTATTACCACAGCTACCAACTAAAGGTAGTAGGGAAAATAGCTTGTTTGCCTTAATCTCTAGTTGCATGCAAAACAAATATTATCCAGGCAGTTACTATAGCATTCTCAGAAAGTGGACTTCTAGCATACAATCAAAGCAAACTCAGAGCTACTCATAAGCAAATATTAAAAGCACCTTCAGCTCTTTGATTTTATTTTTTTTCGTTCTGAATCGGGAGTTGCTTTGCAAATCTTGCTAGAAACATGGGATTATTATTAAAATGTCTGTCTACATTCTTAGTAAAATCAGGCACAATTTTTTCATTAATGCAAGTTCAGATTTCTACCTTCAGTAGTACTGCAGACAACAGTGAATCAAGGTTATGTTACACTAGTCCTAAGGTGGGTTTTGCAGAGTAAAATATTTCATTTACAAGCCCTGGTTTAAAATGTAGCATTTTTGAGTGATGGAAACCTGTATTATACAGCCTTGGTATAATATCTGGTGTACTGTACTTTGGGGAATGAACCAGAAGCCCTGAGTGCTGACACAACCGTTGAACAGATGACCATATATTTACAGTACGTTATTTCATTTTGAATAGAATTTATCCAGCAAAATATTCTAAAGAAGGTGCTGGTATCGTGCTTTCAGAAGGCTAGTTTTTGGAGGAGGTCTGTCAATTTAGCTTTCTCCTTCAGCTGGATTCCCAGTATGTGATTTTTGCTAGGTTACCTACCTAAATTCCTTTTTTTCACTATCTTTCTCCCCCCTTTTTTTTTTTTTTTGTGTATAATGCATATAATTTCTTGTATCTTGAATGGTTGTTATTCAAAATATATGTTATTGTAGTTCTGGAGATAGATTATATAATAGCTATTTTGGTAATCCCTTTATACTACTTTGATAGGAATTCACAACTGTTGTGCACTTGCAAAAAAATCCCTTGCTGCTCTACTGTCTTCTTTTTTTTCCCCTAAACACTAGATTTAGAAGTGCTGCTTCTGTATGCCCTAGCCTTCCCAAAATAGAGCCCCCTCCAGGAGTAATTCTCATGACTGGGGAACTTCCAGTTAACAGATTGTAAATCTCACCTGTGGTCCAGGGGAAGGCGGAGACAAAGAAAGTTTTCAGAGTTGAAAATGTACAAAAATAGAGATAAACTAAAGAGGGAAGACAGAACTACAGTGAATATTATGGTGAGGTCCCAAAAACTCCCTGCTAAATGAAGCAAGTCTCAAAACATTTACAGTTCATTTTAGGAACCAAGAATTTGTCAAGTGTTATGAAGCCAGCATTAGACAGAAAATATCCTTAGACAAAACTACTGATGCCAGCCAAAAATCTGTGCAGGAGTTATTCCTAATGTTTTGTTTTTTTCCTAGTGATTTGTGTGTAGACTTGTAAGTTTCTTTTTATACACGAGAGGAAATGAAGCTTTTGAATTTGTACCCAGAATGCTCCTTTGCTGAATTATATAAATGTTTTTCCAATTTGCAACTATACCAAAATCATTTGAGAAAATCTCTGTGCTCTTGGCAATGCTACTGGATAAAAGGCTTTATGTACCTTGTGGAGATATTTTACCTATGCAGGACCTTTTCCAGAGTGTGTCATGGTCTGCAATTGGATCCCTGGGAAATAACACCTACTGAGAGTTTTGTAGGCTAAACTACACATGTACTTGTTTGGCCTTTTATTGAACATTATAAGGGCTGCTTCAGCTTGTTTTGTAGAAGGTTTTGGTGTGGAAGCTAGCAGACAAAGGAGAAACACCTTATGAAAAACACTTCCTGTAGCACACATTTAACCTGAATTTTAATGTTCCGCTGCCTACCTGAAGCAATGCAGGTGAAGGAAAGAAAATGTAAGAGATACAAGGTTTAAATTTCTGTGCAGTGAACAATTTCAGTTCCCATCTTCTGCTCATATCAAAATATTGCTGATCAATAAAGGTATGTCACTTAGCATAATCCCATCCTTTTACTACCATTTTGCTTCTTGCTGCTTTTACATTGAAAAACACAAGTTTGTAATGCATTAAAAAAATCCCTGAAACGATTCATTTGGAAGAGATCCAAACAGTACATTTTTCTTAATTCATGGAACTTTTGTCTTCATTTTTCTCTGAAACAAAATTTTGGCAAAACCACATGTAAGTTTTCAAAGCATCTTACTTAGGACACTTCTGAATTTTCCTTTGAAAAATTATTCCATCAAAAATATTTCCAGCCAGTTGTACTGGCAATACTCTTCATTTTTTTGAGTGCTTAGTCTCCATATTCATGTCCAGGAAAATCGGTACACTTAAAAAAAAAGATGGGTTAGTGTTAGTACTGATAATATTGACTATGATAGTAGCATAAATTAACATAATATATTTAGGAGGGTGTACAGAATTTGCTGTGGTGAAGATGTAGTAATATAGGTGTATCCTTTCTATTGTTAAGCTGAATAAAACAGAATAAAAGTCTCACGTGACTCTCCTAAGAGCAACGCAGCCCACTTCAGGGTGTGACAGCCTTCTTCCACATTCTGGTGCTGTGTTCTCTACTGTGTCTGTGTTTCCATGATAGAAAATAATTCTGGTTGTTGCTGATAACAACAGTATGGAGACATGGGCGAAGTGGAGAAAAATGGTTTTGAATCTGGTGATCTTAGGTGACATGCAAGACCTTGGGTAGATGCAACATATCTCATTAAGGTGATTTAATGTCCTAGTTAAAAAAAACCAATATAATTTGTGACCGTGTGTTAGACTTTACCCAAATTGGAGAGGCACAAGGTTATTTTTTAAGCAACCTAAGTAGAATTGTGAAATTGAAAAAAAAATGAAAAGTACTTGTAATTAGAACTATAAGCCTTTACATTTTGCATCTATTTAGAAAATACTTACAAGAAGATTGTATTGGCATTTTGAAATAAGCAGGATTTGTTTTACTTAAAAGCTTAAGTATGAAAAACAAAATACACTTTAGAATTATGTAGTAAAACTCCAGGGTGCGTTCATGCAGAAGATACCAAAATATACCTTTTAACCTTTTCAGCATGGAACATGTTAATCAACTTTTGATACTGTTTTTCCTTCTTGACTATTCTTAAAATGGAGCAAGAAAGGCCTAAGCTGCATATTCAAGCTGACAGTGATAAAACATTTATTTCCTTCCTTTCATGACACTATATAATAGACAGGTAAAAGATGGATTTTATATTTTACGGAGTTTAATTTCATCAGAAATATGAAACAATACAAAATTATGTCTCTTTTTCATTTAAGGCAACTCTGAAATATCATTTGTGATTTCTGTATTTTTTTTATGAAGCATATGAACCTTTTTGTATCAGTCTAAGTTGAACCTCTAGTAATTTTTCTACAAATATCTATGCTTGTAATAACCATTTTTATTGTAGCCAAAGTTGTGGTTATTTAAAGTAGAAATATAAAGCACATTGGCGACTATATGGTTAAATTATTTTAATCAGACATTGTTAGTTTATTGAAAGATTATTATTTTTTAGATTTCAGATTTCATCAAGGAAGATTAAAAAAAAAGCAAGCATTTTCTTTAAAGCCTACGGGAATTTATAAAGAGTTTTGGCAAAGAACAAAGTATTTTGATTTGCAAATCAGACTTTGTGAGAGTTGTGGGGATATTGTTTCTTGTCTCCATTCTCTTTCAGGGACAGGCTTTCCAGATACACACTGTTTATCACGCGGGCGCTGAAGCCAAAGACATACACTGTGTGATGCTTTCCAGCACATTGCCTTTGCATTGTCCTAGAGGAAAGGCTGAAAGGACTTTCTGGGGGTGAGAGCTGCCTGCAAAATGGACCAACAGAAGAGAACGAGAGCAGACAATGTCTGAATTATACATACATATATATATTTTTTTTTTTTCCCCCGTTTTTTTTGGCAACATATGAGTATTTCCATAACAGCATGTTTTGAACTTCGGAAGAAAATTTTTATTGTTTGAATTACTAGTAAAGGGTAATAAATTTTCCTAGAAAATGCTAATTGGAGAAACACTTTTAAATGAATTGTATTCAGGATTTAAGTCTTTTGTTGTTAACTCCAGAAAAGGTCTTTAAATAATATTCTAATTTGTAGAATATTTCAGCTATCCAGGTCAGGCTCTAGAGTTTACAGCTCCGTTTCTTCATGTCCTGAAGTTCCAACTGAACTGATCCAACATAACATGCCTACCTTCCCTATTTAGTCTGAGAACTGAGTTTAATGTATGGAAGCAAACCCACAGAATTATGGAAAAGCCTTCAGCATAAATGGCATCTCCACACTGACTTTTTCCTCCCACATTTGTTGTATCCACTTTAGGGAGCATCTTATCCAGAAGCTGAAATATCACAAGAAAAGATATTTTATCTTGAGGAACATTGCAATCCTTCGGTGACTGATTCAACCTTAATGAAACGAAAAATTTTCTGTCCCAGGTTCCTGATTTTATTTCTTGCTGTTGTCGTTCCCTGTTGTTCCCCCAGTATGCATTGGTTAATGCATATTTAGAAAGCAACCACATCCAGATTTAATTACTCCTTTCCATTTCTGGGGTGCGTTGAAAGTATGGCAGGGTCACAGTAATGCACGGGAAATCTATTCATTTGTGTCTTCTTGGTCTTCTGAGTAGGGAAAGAGAGGTAAAAAAGAATCTGTAGGATTTCCAGGAACAATCAGGTTTGAAGAAGTCTGGTTAGAATCAATGACTCAAACAGCACTACACATTGGAACAGAGCTGTGGCACAACCTACAGCTGACTGAGTCATCTCCAGAACGATGTTTGCATGATATACATGATTTTTTTTTTTTTTAATGTGAGCCCTCTTCATGACATTTTGAGAATTATAAATCAGATCTGACTAACAACCTCGAACAAGCTGCCAGTTGAGACAAATCCAAAAAACAGAGCCTCAAGATTTTAATCTCAACCAGTTTGTGCAACACCATGCAATGCAGATGAAGGAATTGATCATAAAGAAACCACTGTGTAGTCAGGAAGGATTTTTACCCCTATTTGTCCTGCATCTTATTTTAGAACTGAGTTTTAGCCAGTCATTAAATTGATCAATCTTTTATGCTACTCTCTCTCTCAGTTGCCTGATATTAGCTGTTCTGTCTACTTCACTTACAGCTTATTTTTCTCTAATCACAGTTTTAACTGATTGATTTAGCTGTACGTTTGTTGAAGGTTTTTAATGGTCACATCCCTCAATATCCAAAACAGAGAAGAGTAGGAAATAATTTTATAATTCTGTTTTGGTGTGTATGTGCATCATGGAGATATATCTTACTTTCTTAATAAACAGATTTCTAAAATGTTTAAAATAAAATCTGAAAGCTCTGCATGCCCTTCTGAAAAGTTCTATGCAGAGGGAAGTCATACTGTCTTTGATTTTCTTGTTTCTTTTTTTGGCCTAAGGCTGCCTTCATACACAAATGTCATGGCTGGAATTATTTTTTCTTCTTAAGAGTTTAAAAAACTCATCCCCTTCTTGAGTACATCCATTTTAAATGCCCAGATGCAGTCTACTTGTTCCAAATTTTCCAGCATAGATAGGTTCTGGAAACTTTCAGTTCAAATTATGGGTTCTTGAGACAAAAATCAGATGACAGAACTGATCTTACTTTCATGATTGTCTCAGAAATTTTGGCTGAGTTTGCATAGCACCATTTGATGCTTCCCAGATTTCAGATGGAAATATTATGAACAATCTCTTCTTAGTATCCCTAATCTATACCCCATGAGGCTTGTCTGTGAAGGATCTTGGATGTCTTCCTTGTCCAAAAGTTCCTAGGCAAAGCTGTGCTTTACCATGGCACTGGTGCTCGCACATCTCAAGGGTAGAATGGATGCTTTAGTAGAAAATATGCAAAACATGTCACTTTATATCTCCTCTTTTATCAACAAAAGATGAAGGAATGTAAAGGATCAGATTCTTCAATATTTCACTAGAAAGACTGATTTTAAGAAACGAAAGACAGAAGATGAATGAATTACAGTGTTTGTTTATGAACAGTCCCAAAATCTAGTTCTTTTTGATCCTTCGGAATTTGGCTCTACTATAAAAAAATGCAAATCAATATATCTTGAATTCTGAACTCAAATTCATAATTAAATTTTGCATAGATTCTGTATTCTCTTAGAGTGAAATTCAAAGGACAAAAATATTATCTAAGTACATGAACCCTGGAAAAAAACCTAATGGAGACTATGGTTATTTAAGAAAGCACAGCTATCCCTCAGTTGAACAGAGCATCTCCTTTTCTGTAGATTTTGCCATCATGCACATGTTCTGAAGATGTAAAACTGGATTGTCTTTTGCTTCTGTGTCATTTTTAGATACAGTTTGTGGTGTCACTTCCTGCCATTATTTTTTTTTGGTTGTATTGCAATAGTGAACATAATAATACTGACCAAACAAGAACTGACTGCAAAGTTTCCAGGTCCAAATTTTTGTAAGTATGCATTTATAATTGATCTAGAAGAATTGCACCTTGAGAAATTTCTCTTTACATAGAAAATTCTAAAACAGTTTCTAAGGATATGTCCTCTGAGAAAAAAATTAATGTGAAAATTAATGTGCAATCCTGTGCAATCCTGGCCCCTCCTGGTGGTTCTTTTCACCCTTCCTATGTGAAATTGCCCTTGGAATGAAAACAGAAGAATACAGTAGAGAAAATGATGTAGCTCTGAACTCTGGTGTAATTTACATTAGCACTTACAATAGGCAGAGCGAAACTGTTAAGACTGGACCTATTTGCTGTATTTTCTTTAGACATTCCTGCTGCAGAAACATTTTTTAAATGAGAATTTTATTCCCACTGATGCTTATTTTCAATTATTTTAAAACAATACACTAAAAAGCTTTGTAATTGAGAGAATACTAAGTTGACTGAATTTTCACATTTGATTACTGACCACTGCTGAGAAGCCAAGTTTCCTCCATTTGCCGTAAGTAGATGAAAACATGGCACCTGGGACTTTGGCTCTTTGACCCAACAAATAACTCGTATTCATTCTGAGATAAAATGTTCCCTTTAGTCTTCATCTAATTACTAAATAGATTCAGTAGCCTAAAATCTTCAATCAAAACCTAACCCTAAGCCTTCATATAATTTTTCCTTCAGTTAATATCCTGCTCAAACAGGAGCTATTTGTTAGCAAGATCTCTCTGGTTTAATTTGTTATATTAACGTGAATAAAAGTAGGGTATAGACTCTGTCCTATGCAAATTGAATATCCACCTTCCTCCTAGTGCTCTTGTGGTTGCCTGCTAATACTTGTAACCAACATATCAGTGGTTTGCTTAGCACTGCATCCGCAGCTGTATCAGCTGTATGAGGTGTCTTGGCATGGATGAAATAAATTAAAGTCCTCTCACATTTCTTTGCATTTAATTAGAGTTTTTTTGGGAACTTCTGTTGATTTAAAATGTGAGTTTAGGACATCAATATATGATTACCAGCTTAAGGGTGTTCATGATCCTACCAATTTCTCTCATACTTTATAGGCAGACTGAGCTATCTCAAGTTTGTAAATTTACTTGCCCATTCTCGGTGTGTAGTTGTAATATAAGTTTTGGGGGCAGTTAATACATGAGATATGTTGAAATTTAGTACAAGGGTTTTGGATCATTCCCATGGTACTGTGGTGGATGTGTCACCACTGTAGCAAAAAATTCATCACCATTTCTCTCAATTATGCATAATATAGCTTTTGTCCTGTTTTCCTTTCTTTTCTGTATTACTGGAAAATATTGTTGATGTGAGACTATCAAACAAGTACAGTTTGTTCTTTTTTCTCCCTCTTTGTTTCTTGTACAGGACCAAGAACCTTGTATTTAAGTAAGGATCATAAAAATAAGGAGAAGTCCAACCAAAAGATTGTGTTTTAATCCAAAAATCCATAAAGAAATTAAATCTCTTAGGAGAAAGAAGCCTTTAATTTTAAAGTTAAAATTTTAACAGAAGATTTAGAGTTAGATATAATAGATTTTTATATTAAAGCTAAGCTGAGAAATGATTGAAAGCTAGGGTGCTTAAAGCTTCTTAGACCTCTGTCTGCCATCTATCTTCACCTTAACAAGTTTATGAAACAAGAGTACCTAAGATTTCTTAACTCTTGCATCTAAGCAAAAATACTGGGAAAAGAGTGTCTAGAGCCCCAGCTGCCAAAATCCAGTGCCCTTTACAATCAGGCATCAGTGTGGAGTACAGCTTTAGTGGTCCTGATGGGTGAGCTCCATATGGGAAGGTGTGCATGTTACTGTTGCTTGATTGATCAGCAGCCTTTGACACCACCAGTCTCCTGGGTGCAGCTGATTCACTCACAGGACCTGGCTGGCTGGATCTGCAGCTCTGAGCTGGCTCTGCCTATTCCTCTTGAACAAATGACAAAGACCCTCCCTTGTGGGCTATGTAGTTTTCAAACCTCTATGTTTTGCAACATCTTTGTGGGATCCATCATTGGGAGCACATATGCACAGCTGTCTCCTTTTGCTTTTGCAGAGTCAGTATTATTGCCCACAAGTCCCAGTGCCTGTGAGAAATAATTACATGGTTGAAAAGAATCAGGATCCAACTTTTTGTTGGTAAGACCATGTGAGATTGGCAGGGAAAGGAAATACTTCAGGACCTCAACTTCTGTTGAGGGCTCTTCCCTATGGACTGTGCGTGATGCACAGACCCAAGTTTTGGCTGGGAGTGCCATCAGTCATGAGTACATAGGTGGCAATGCTGAGGAAGGTCTTCTTTTGGGGTTAGCAAGAAGGGTATGCTCATTTGCCTTCAGTGGATGACTAATTTTGGTGATCCGCTTGTAAACTGTCTCCAGCTTACAGCAGTTCAGTTCATTTTGTCTTGTGCCACGTATGAACAGCACATGGAAAATCAATTAATATGTTGTGATCTATCTTGTAGAAATAGGAGGCCCAGGTAAAAATGTCACAAAAGTGTTACACACACATTTTTGGCTTTTCATTTGAGACTTCATTCTTCCAAACCAATCTGGCATTTACAGCATTTGAAAGATAGTCCTGTGCCCACTGTGGTGAGGATTCTGTGGATGATTACCTTTAGAGTATGTATCTTGGAGATGGACTTGGATTCTTTTCCACAGAAAATCTTCATTGCCAAGGACTGAGGAAATCTGTTTCATCCCTGTCTCACAGACTTTAAGACTAAAGTAAGATATTTGGGGTAATTTTTCCACTCTAGAAATAGCAGGAAAAAAATAATTTTACAATTGTCACAAGCAAAAAATGGCATGAACAGCATCAAGCATTTCTTGAAAAAAGGAGTGCTTTTCTTCAGACCAAAATATTAATTTGAAACTTGATTCTGTGATGGTAATAATATGCTATAAAATCCAAGATGTGAATCATTAAAAACCACAATTAACAATGATGCAGACCTCAAAAAGGAGAGATACAACAATAGTAATTTTGAATAATAGTTTTAAAATGACAAAAATCAATGAATACTAATATGTGTAGTAAAAAAACCTCAACTGAATTAGCTGACAAAAAGTGAACAAACGGCATCACGCCATGGCTGCAGAAAAGCTTTTGTATAAAGTAAACCAGCAAGAATACAAATGAGAAACTGCTGGCACATATTTTGTGTAAAGAATAAGATGAAGTATCCCAAACTGTGTCAATTATTAAAACTAAAGGCTCAAACTTTGACATATGATCTAGAAATCATAAATAGCACTTTCAAAGAGCAGTGTCAGACACTCTAATCTTCCAAGTTGCTTTAAACAGGAGAAAAAGTTTGTAAACAAAAGTACTTCATTGAAACTTTCAACAGATCAAAGTGCAACCTTAGACTTAATAAGAAATAATAAATGCTGTTAAAGACTAACAATGGGGAAAGATGCATGCTTAAATGAACTGCCAGTAAATACTCAGTGAGAAATAGTAGATACACAACTGAACTGTTACTGGAAGTGTTTAACTGAACATTTGAATCAAAAAGACTGTTACTACACAACTCGACAATCCCAGTGAACTGGTTTTCCTTTCCTATCTGCATCACTGAATATTGGTCTTAAATGGTGGACAGAATTTGTTTATGAGTTCTGAAATACACGCCTGCATGCAAAGGGCACATACAGGTGCTCAAATATCTGAGATACTTTTTCAGCTCACTGCAAATGATTTCCACATAGGTCAGTCTGGTTTATTTCCATTGTTCTTCACTGGAGCTGATATGGGTGTTTTGTGTTTGCATACCAAACAAGAGCCTGGATAATATAGATTTGTCCACTCGACTGACTAGGTAAGTCTTTGGACTCATTAAAATGAAAGTACTTGGTAACTGTTCTTAAAAATAATACATGACAATGAAACAAAAAAACCCTCCAAACCCTCACACTCCTCACTGTAGAAAGACCTTCATAAAAATTGGATTAAAAATATTCTGTAATATCCTGACCAGGTCTGTACATACTAGCAATTTAAACTCGCCCTTTTTAAAATGACACCAGGGAGCTAGACGAGGCTGTCCATTATCCTCTTTTCTTTTTGCAATTGTAATGGAACATTTAGCCTGATTTTTCAGCAACTAGGAATTGCTTCAAGGAATGAAAATTGGAAACTCCATAAATTTCGGTTCATTGTATGCAGATAGCATATTGATTTTGCTCCTGTAATCCTGGTCATAATCTGCCCATAATCTTGCAAACAGTGGATTGGTTTTACATTACCACTGCCTTCTTGCAGCTACAGTGATAAAACCTGCTTTTTAAAATGAATGTCCAGTTGCAGAACCTATCTGACCAAAGTCTGACCAGGTGAGACTAATGCTAGATACCCAGAGAAAATTATATATGAAGCTACCATCAACATATAACTGAAGACCTCTCTTCCCTGAGTAGAGTGGGAATAGCTCTACATATGCCCTTCATTTTCTTCAAACTTCATTTGGAACTATAAAACCAATGAATATGATAAATCTTGTTTCTTTGTTTCTCTGTTTCAGGATATTTCTCTGTTACTACTGTACTTATAGTTTGTACAAATGATGTATTTGAAGGCAGTTTCTTAAGCGTGGTAATCGTTAGAAAAAGGTGAGTCAACTTCAAAACATTTTGAGGTATTTCATATTAAAATTTTGGTTCATTATGCTTTGGATGGCTGTAGGTGCAGAACTGAGGTATTATTGCTGTAGGAAGTGTTACACATAGAAAGAAATTGTAATGACAAAACCCATATGATGAAATTACTGGTAGTTACCTGAGAACAAAAGCCCTAGTTGTGAAGATGATTGAAAAAATGTAATGTGTTTTTGGTTTGTTTTTTTTTTTTTTATTTACTCCTTGAGAAACTCTCAGAGTGAATTCTTAGATCTCTGTCTAATTATTTAAAAGAGCTTGAAAGATTGGAACAGATACGCAAAATTTGGTGATGCTTTCCAAAGTCCAAATATCACATATGTCAAGGTGTTCAGCAATTAGATCAGTCTGGTCCATTGTTTTGCTGTCAAACAACATTAAATGTGAAATTTTCAGCTGTACATCATATGAGCAGACCACATAATGTTATATTAGAAAGGGATTGTTGCACAGATATATTGCCAAATTATTTATTTTCTACTACTTAACTCTCAAATTAGATTATTTTAGCAAAATGTGAGTTAAAAATGGAGCTTTAATTTTTAGAATAGGTTTGCACTGTTTGGAATAAGATTCAATAGTGACTCATTCCAAATATATATTGATTTTCTTTAATATATTAGACAGGTTATAATTAACTCTTCAAAGAATAGCTTTGTTTCAGACAAATTTGTCATTTAGCTGTCATAAAATATACATACCTTACAACACTAGTGTGTGACGGAGTACCCTAAATTAGCTATCTGAAAGGAGAGTGACAAAATGGAAAATTGACACAAATGGCTTCTGCTCCCAAGTTTTAATTTAATATCATCTGGACTACCTACCCACTTTTTACGAATTGCACTCACACATGAAAACAGTACTACCTTCTTCTGAGTAAATCACGCAGAAAGTGAGCCAGCAAAGTTTTCTATCAGAGAAACTAAGATAACCAGCACATTAAAAAAACCTGGAAAGCTATAGTGTTTGTTTTCAGCTTTCACAATTTCCATAATACAGGTGATTATTTCCAGACACAAGGCATTCTATTTCAGTCCTCTGTGTTTTATTCTATTTACCTGGTAGTGTAAATCTAGTGAAGACCAGATTGTAGATTTTAGGTAATAAGGATGCAGAATTAACCAAAGTCAGAGTTAGGTAGTGCATATGCAACACAATACTGAGGACAGATAAGCCCAAAAATTATGATGGTTTTTTTCAGTAAAGCATTAATGTGTATTCCCAACAAACAGGCAGGGGAACTATTCACTGTGCATACAACTTTTTCTTGAAAGTAATAAAAAGTAAAATCCATAAAATGTATGATCAAGGACAGATGACTTGGAGTAGCACTAGTGTAAACCTTAATGTATCAATAATAATGAGCAGTATAACCCTGAAAAACTGTGGAGAAGGGGATGAGTTCCTTTGACAGTTGTAGGAAGATATATACATTTTAATTGTATCTGTTCTGTAGAAAATCTGAGCCACATCTAAACTTTGTGCATTTGTGCTTTTAATTTACTTGAGGATGGCTGGAACCTAATTCTTGTGGGCAGTCAAGATACACGCACTGAAATATAGACATTTTGCCTTAGATTCTTCAGTTTTTTAGGGAGGTGAATGTGGTAGCAGCTGAACTGGGAAGTGATCTTCATTAAATGGGTTGATTTTATTTCCTCAGTACTCCATGGTCAAATGGAAATACAGTTTGAGCCATCTCTCACTTGTAAAAGCAAAAAAAATGGAAATATGCATTTGGGTGTTTTTACCTTGTCTGTGTATCTTCTGCAATGCAGCTTCAAGGCACTTACTTTATCTCTTCCATGAACAGGTGCATTCTTACATGTGTCCAAATGCAAAGAGAAAAAGACCATTTTCTACCTAAGTAGCCTAAGTGTGCCAGATTTTATTTCTTAGTAGATTTTTGTGCAAACTTCAGATTAAAAATGCAGGTTGACTTGTTATGATGAACTTCTTTTCTTAGTTGGAGAAACAATAAACTTAAATTCTGGTGAATTTATCACTTTGTGTAGCAGAATTTTATTGGCTATTGCTATTTTGAACAAGCTGGAAGCACTGGGTTTTTGTTCTTTCCTCCTTGCAAGGGCTATGATTTTAGCATTTAGAAAGTCACAGTAGTTGGTTTGAGATACTACACATACATAGTTTATCTGGTAAGTTTTGAGCCCAAGTGTACTGAGAGTGCTAGTAGATGTAAATTAACATTTTTTTACCACTATGGAGGTTAAGATGTCCAAGCACAATCCCACAGACCTGTTTAATGCAAAATCACTATTGATTACAATAACAATTGTATAAGATTTCACCAAGTGTGACATCTAGTCTACGTCCAAGTAGATGATGCAATAGTTAAACAGCCACTTGCAATTTATTATGTGTACAAAACTTTGGGAGAACTCTCAGCAAAGTGTTCATTGGTAAGTCATGCTACCTCAATCTGTTTTGTTCATTATGTCTGTTCCTGCCTCAATGGGTTAAATTAACTTGCTACATAATCACGACCACGCTGTTGTTTGGAATTAAGTTCCATGAGCTCTTTTCAACTGTTGAAATAATTTCACAGGCTCCATTATCAGAAATTTCCTCTGCAAGGGTAGTGTTTTATGTGTCTCCTGAGTGTCCTATAAACTCCCAGTATTAATAGTGTGTTAGTGGTGATATTGATGCGTGATAGCATGGATACTGCATACGCTGTTACAATGCTTTAAGACTGTAAACCATTTTTAGAGGCGTTCTTTGCAAGGCTAAGTCTTGATAGCATAATATACCACTGCTAATTATATTGATCTAATTAATCTAATTAAATTGCAGCTAGATATGTTGTACATGTCATTTGTCTGTATTAACATTATGTAAACCTATTCTGCTTGTCTGTGCATTTTATATACAATGCCTCTTCAGCATATGACCAGAAAAGTGATTGTATACCTCCTGCATCTCTTACTGGTGAGAAAGAGATGTGGTCATCAGGTGGTTTATGAGATACAGAAAGCCTCACTGGTTTTTGAACCTGGTTTTGTTTGAAGAGACACAGGATTTTCTGTTCCTGGAGGTTAGAAAATGTCTTCCCTGCTTCCTCATTTGTTTCTATCACCTTTGTCAAAAACATGCCTTCATTTTTTGGAATTTGGATGCATCAATTTCCACATATAACTAACAGACCAAAGAGTCCAGAGTCCCTTTAGCTGGACCAAGTGAAACATAACTGCGCTGCTTCAGTATTTCTCTCTTATGTGGAAGAGAATGAGTACAGGGAAAATTCACTCCAAAAGGAGCAGGTAGCTCCTTCCTGCTGCACCCCACAGCTGTTAGTTCTGCCTTCCACCAGCCGCTCCAGAGGAGATGCCTTAGCAGAGGCCAGCAGTTGATTAAACAGCAAATCTTTGACTTTGTTGGCCATGGCCTCCTCTTATGCAGCAAAGGCTCTTTTCATAACTACATATGTACAATGTACCATTGTGGTTCTAGCAATGAAGGGTAATGTAAGCAGATGGTATATCTACCCTCCTCCTAACACAGGACACACACTTGAATGTCATCCAAACTCACCTTTCTCCTGGGTTTTCTTTTATCATCAATTAAATCAAAGCAAATATTCCTTCGGCATGAGCTACTTTTACAGACTTTGCATAGTTTCTGCTTCTTGTTTTTAATTCAGAGACACTCCATCATTTTCTATTATTCCTGCCTGGCATTAGGAAGGCTCACTTGGTTCAGTTGCTATTCTGAGTTCGCTGTGTCACTCTGCAGAGTCATGGCAGACTACGCCTCGTTAAGGGAAGAATGTGACTCTTCTTCCACATCAGCCTCCTGCAGCAATTAATGCTGTCCCTGCTTAGTTAGTCAAATCAGCTGAATGCTAAAAATATGCAACTCTGGGCAGGTTGGGAGCCCAAAGCATAGTTGAACATCGCGTTTACCTGTCTTGATAGATTTTTTTTATTTTTAAAAATTAGAATAAGTAAGATAGAAATGACTTATTTATCTTTAATTATTATGTGGGATTTTAAAAAAATCTGCAATGAACATTATAGGCCAGGTTTTGCTGCTGCTTATATGGAGATATGAATGATCCTCCTTTTTGCAGGTGACCACTGTCTTGTTGCTGATGAAACTGCCCTCACATTTCTAATGTCAGGAAAATGAAGTAACAGAGAAAAAGAGAATAAGAAAGATGTTTTTAAAATCTCATTTTCCTTTTTGCATTGTAAGAAGTGGCTTCTTCAGCTTACTCTTACTAATGGCATTAGCTGAAGTAGAACATTTTTAACCAATTTTCAATTCTGACTAATACAGCTAGCTAGATACAGTTATAGTTTTCAGGTGAAGCAGTTTTCACTTTCCACAGAAATTAATTTAGAAATCCATGTGGGCTTTCAACAGTAGTCTAGCAAAATTCTAGAAAGATGCCTGGTTTACTGTGCTTGGACAATAAAAACATATTATGAGCCCTCCTTTTCATTTTGTGTTATTGCCCTTTCACTAGTTGGCATAGGACAGGACTCCACAAGGGAGAACATTTAAAATTGGAAACCTTCCACAGGTTGCTTTTTCTCCCTCTCTGCTCTAAGTCTTTCAGACCATTTAGAAGCCATATGAACAGCAAAGGTGGCAGCCATAGTCCTACTTTTGTCTGTAAGTGGTGTGTATGTATTGAATATGTGACGAGGGACTGGAGTTTGCAGTTTAAGGCTTTTGCTCAGGCTGACACGTGGTAGGGAGATCAAAAATAGTGTGAAAGAGGAAGACATGAAAGATGAAGAGCTCTGCAGATGACAAGTCGAAGTCAATAGAAATACCCTCAATGGTGTCAGTAGACTGGGAGTCAGGTCCTCTTAGAGAGAGGCCCGGCATTAATTTTTCTGAGACAGTGAAATCCTGGGGGTCTGCAAAAGAGAAGAACAACAGGCCTGAAGGGACTTTGGAGCAGAGCCAGCAGAAGCTGCTGTCATCTCTATCCTGCTGTCCTTTCTTGAACTTGGCACAATCAGCTGATCTGCATGAATGTGATGTTTTTATGGCACTGGTTATAATTGGTAGTGATAGCAGCATGACTGAACGAGACAGCACATTGTATGAAAACAGGTTGAAAGGAGGATGAGATTCAGTTATAAAATCTTAAACCTCATTTCATCAGAGCATTTTCTTGGCTAATCAGAATATTTTCTGTGAATCTTGGAAATTGCTCTGATCACAAACCAGAGAGTATGAGAGGGTCTCATTCATAAGTGCTTTATCTTCTCAGGAACAAGTCGATAAGCCTTTATTGTTTAATTTTTCTTTCTTGGGAACTGGGCAGCTGACATTTTTTCAAAGTCCCTTAATTTGTAGGGGACTTTGTGGGAGTCACAAAACCCCATTAACCGTATTTTTCATCTGGCTTTAGGAGGAATATATTTTAAAATGGTAAAAGAAAGACTTTGAACAGCTTCTGATAACTCACAGTTTAAGCATGGCTATAAAAAGAAAATGAAAAGGCAATTAAAAATGGAATATTTCTTTCTTCAGTTTCCCCCCCCCCCACCGTAATTTGTCACTATTTCTTGTAGGCAGGCAGAAAGATGAGGCTACAGAAGACCATTTAGCACTGCAAAGCTGGCTGCTATAAAGCACCATAACTTGGCATTAGAGTGGGGGACTAATTTTTTAAAATCTGTATCTTCCTCCTGAAAAAGTTCTGAACAGTTAGGGGGTTTTTTTTCTGCAAAATTGAGAAAGAAATGGAAAGAAATTCGTTAATGTCTCAGCAGCACTGGCTGATGCCACTAAGGGTAATAAGAAGCCATGTTTCTTCAGATTCCCTTCTTGACTATCAGTACCCAGAAATCCCCTCACGACATGTGAAAAACCCACACAGATATATATCCCAGGAAACCAACAAAACAGGGCTTGAAACACTTGCATTTTCCACATTTGTGTGTGCAAACTGATATTTATACTTCTACAAACTCATTAGTGAGTAGATATTAGGAGTTTCTCTGGTCACTTGTCTGCAGAAGGTGGGGTTGCTCATGTGGCTTTCTCTGCTGACTCCAGAGCCTCCAGAGACAGAATGACCTCTCCCAGGTAGATTATTCTTTGTGCTGATCTTAGCTCTCCTTGCAGAAATTACAGTTCTTCTGGGGTGGAGGTGTTGAAGGGCCATGCTCCACCCAGCCGAAGGAGGACCTACATCTCTACTCCTTGCCTGGGCAGAATGGCAGCAGGGGCTGGCAGAAAGGCTGCAGGCTTCCTTGACATACTCTTGTTTGTCTACACGTAAAGTTTTACTTATTTATACCTTGTGTTTATGAAACAACCACACTAGATCATCCAAGCTCAAGTTTTAAGAAAAGTTCACAAGTGCATATTTCACATGAGCCATATGTTGAGCTGAAGGCACATAATTTACAAACCTTTTAAGCGATTGTGTTACCAACAATTCACATTTCTGCTCTCAAGATAAAGCCCCAGCCCATTCCATCTGATCAGCATCTTATTCTTCAAGCAGGTGTCATGGTTTCTGAATTTTGTCCAGATGGCAGCTGATGTGGAATCAGAGACTGAGTGAATAAAATCAAACGCTGTGAGAAGAGCCATTGAGCCTTTGCTCCTCATGTTACTGCTAGTGACAATAGATTTAATGCAGCCATTGTTCGTGATCTGTGAGTTTATTAGAGCTAAATGGTTAGGATTATCTCATCGAATTATAACAATCTGGGAAAGTGATTAAAAATACCCCCTTAAATATATTGCACAGTCCATCAGCATTTGCAGTTCATATATTTGTTCATGTCCAGAGCCAGTTCAGTTACTTTGTTCCCTCAGCCTCCATTTCTACCACCTGGGTGTTTGCCTCCAGAAAAATCCATATCTTTGAGTTGCCTCTCAAGGAAGCTTTAATGACACCAGTGGGCAGAGCCCTTCACAGTTTGTAAAATAACCTCCTGCCATGTCAGATTAGGTTACATGCCATCAAATTATTTAAATCTTCACAGTTACATTTGTTCTACAGATGTGTGTACTCTCTCTCTTGAGATTAGCATTTCTGCACTTTTACAAATAATTTCAGGGTTTTGTAAAATTTTTTTTTTAGTAGCAAAAATCTCAGAGCTCTTTTTAAGACTATAAAAAAGAGAGGTGATGCTCTGCGTACATTTTGTGGTTTTTCTGTCCAATGACTCTAATGTCAAAATTGCTACAACCTGCTAAGAGAAATGCTAAATCATAATGTGGTAAGAAAGGCACTCTCAACAGGTCTGCAAATGACAGCTCTATAATTTCAGCATTATTTGAATACAATGTAGAAGTGCCTTATATGTTTAAGCAGCTTCATTTTGCATCTGCTTTTTAGAATAGTTGATTCATACTTGTCTGCATAGGCTTTCAATAGTTCTTCTTTTCTTTTCTTTCTTAGTCTCTTTGTCTACCCTTTTTTTCCCCCCTTATTTTTCTTTTCTATTCCCTTGAATTTTTTCATATAATATTTATTTAATCAGTGATAAGATGAGCGGGTCAGGCTGAGCATGGGTCAGACTGAGCTGCAGTGTAACAAGTTGAATTTACCTCTGTGCTCATTACAACAGTAGACTAGGATGACTTGAATTACATGTGGATCTTTTGCTGCCTACTTTTGTACATATGTTAACATGCACTACTTTATTTGTGGCTCAAAAATTGCCATTATTATTTCAGAGAACTGAGCTTTATTTGATCTGTTTTAATATTTCTAAATTATTTTTCCCATTGTTGCTGAAGTCTGCATGGATTGGTTGGACTACTTAAAAACTTCCAGTAATTCCTGCTGAGAACTTTTTATCAGGAGTTAGGACTTCAAATCCTAGTAAACCAAAAGATGTTTTATAGTCCTACTTTCTGGGTTTTTTTGCTGTGGTGTTTCTGCACCACTGTACTGACAACTGAGACACTACCCTGTTTCTTCTGTGCCTGATGTCAGATGCAAGCAGTGAAAAATGAAAGGCAGCAATATGGACTGGGAAAAACAATGTATTTTGTGGAGTGACCACCCCAGCTAAAGTTGCGTATCATATGTCAAAATCTAGGACACCTCACAGATCTTCATGGAGGCAGCTTCACTTCTTACAGCACGCCCAGGGAACCTGTGCTGATCTGACACCAAGCCATGGCTGTAGCCTCTGCACCACCAGCAGTGCTCAGAAGAATCAGACTTTTCAATGAATACAAATATTTACAATTAAATAAAATAAAGTATGCTTTAAAAGAAACTCTTAATTGCCAGGCTAACATGATACTTACTTCTCCTCTCCCATGCTTGCACACTGGTGGCTCTCTTACCACTACCTGTGGTGTGTCCTGTTACTGCTCTGTGATGGGAAACCATGAGCTGTTGTATCCTCACGTTGCCAAATGAGCTGCGCCTTTGGAGTAACCCCTCAGCAGGAGGAAGGCTGTGCCAGTCAGTACCATGATGACACCACTGGAGGAGAAGTCTTGTTGCTTCATTTAAAAAGACCTAGTGACAGTCCTTTGAATGAAAAGATTTCAGAGGCTGCAAGAAGTTCTCAAATCAGTGTTCTTCAAAATTTAGCTTTCATTTCAAAATGTCCTTTTTTGATATTTTTTCTGTAAGTATCCCATTTGTATGATTTCTCTCTTTTGAGCTGTTCTGCCTATATTGGTGCATTGTTTTCATGTTCTTAGAAGGAATTAATAAAATGCTTGAAATGGTGGTCCCATCTTTGCACCACCTTTCCTCTCCCTGTAGTGTTTGCTGTTTTGGAGGGCACCATGGCACTGGGAAAGCTCCCTGGGGAGTGTGCTCAGGCACGTGTGAACATTTCACAGAGTGTGAAATCTGTATGTGAAATTGAGTAAGTCACTGTGCAGCCCAGATATCACAGAATGGGTGGTGTCAAAGCTTTGAGATCAGCCTGGGTGATGATTTCTGTCCTTGTGTGAAACAATGAGCCCATAAGAGGACCATAGCATGTAAGGCTTATAGATGGATAGATAGAAAGGAATAAGTAATAACCATAAAACAGTATTATGAAAATATAAACCATAATTAGTGATAATGGCTTACTCAATTAAATACATTAAAGTATGGATGCAGAGTTTTGATGCATGGATGCTTTTGTCCAAGAGCATATGTGTGTTTATACACTGATCTAACAGTGATGTATAACCGACATTAAATATGCATCAAAGGATGAATACTCTGCCCTAATGTTAAATAGGTCTCTTTAGTGCTGTCTAGTTGTACAAATACATGGAAGAAGATAGTCCCTGCCCCCAAATTTCCTATTCAAAATGAAAAGCACAGATGACTGTACATGTGTTTCAGGTAGCTCAAGGTTTTAAGTGGAACAGGCCAGGTTAAGTCATACCCATGGATGCTCTTCTTTTCCTGCTGAAGGACCTGATTGCCAGTGGGAAGTCTCTGCTCCTTGTTAATCTAGGAAACCAAGTCTGGCAATTAGAATTCAGGTTCCTTGTTCTGATTTCAGTGTCAGCAGCTTGGGCTGTGTGGAAGTAGTGCTCCTCTTCCTCTTTCTGCTGTCTTCTTCAATGGAATTTCTGGTGCTCTTCTTTCTAGCGATGAAAGAAACCTCATTTCCTCTAAGCTTTGGGTGTGTTATTAAATAAGCTGAGTCTTCTTAGTAGTTAGATGATTAAAAGAGAATTAGATTATGGTTAGTACCAGGGAGGGGGAAGTACTGAAACCCCTCTAAGTTACAAGTTTGCCCTAATAAGTGCCAATGCCATCATGAGTCATACCAATGTTGGGGACTTGTTGTGGCCAGTGTGCACCAGTAGCATATCACTGTGGAGGCCCAGCCTTGGTGGCCCTGTACTAATCACCTTCCTATCACACACTGAGTAGAGGGTCTCATCAATATGAAGATGTTGTGGTTTGACACTGGTCCAATGCCAGGCACCCACGAGAGCCGCTCGATCACCCTCCCCTGGCACCGCTGGGCACAGGAGGGAAAAGGAAAAAACTAATTAATGAAGGCTTCATGACTGAGATAAGGACTGGGAGAAACACTTCAAGGGTGAAACAGGCTCAACTTGAATTGTGAAGATTTTACTAACAGAATCAGAGGAAGAAAATGAGAGGTCAAGTAGCCCTTAGAACACCTTCCACCCCCCAGCCCCTCCTTCCTTCCCACTGACGGCACAGGGAGACAGGGCATGGGGGTTTGGTCAGTCCTTTATCAAGATTCCCTTCTGCTGCTCCGGGAGAGGAGTCCTTCCCCTGTGAGGCTGTGGGGTCCCTCCCATGGGAGGCAGTTCTCCTGAACTTCCCTGGCATGGGTCCCCTCTCAGGAGCAGCAGCCACACCGCCCCTGCTGCAGCGTCAGCCCCTGCCACGGGCACACAGCCCTCCCAAAACTGCTGTGCCGTGGCTCTCTCTTTCCACAGGGTGCAGCCCTCCAAGGACAGGCTGCTCCAGCCTGGAACCAGGGCCCCTCTCTCCACCAGGTTTCCCACTGGAACACAGCCTCCTACAGGCATCCACCCGCTCCAGCATGGGCACATCCCACGCAGGCTGCGGGTGGATCTCTGCATGCCCCTGGATCCCCAGGGGCTGCAGGTGGATCTCTGCATCCCCCATGGACTCATGGGCTGCAGGGGCACAGCTGCTTCACCATGGTCTTCACCACGACCTGCAGAGGAACCTCAGCTCTGGCACCTGGAGCACCTCCTGCCCCTCCTTCTTCACTGCCCTTGGTGTCTCCATGTTGTTTTCCCTCACATGTTCTCACCTCCTCCTCTTCTCTGACTAGAATCCCAAAATCTTGTGACTTTGTTTTGATGTTCTTATATATGTCATCACATCAGCGTTACCAGCCGCTCTCACTGGCCCAGTTTTGGCCAGCAGCATGTCCATCTTCAGAGCCATCAGCCATTGGCTCTGCTGGACATGGTGGGAAGCTTCCAGCAGCTTCCTCACAGGAGCCATCTTTGTGGCCCCCCTGCTACCTAAAACCAGGCTGTGCCAAACCAATACAGAAAAAAATAAGTTGAGTTTATTTGCATTCTCTCCTGTTCTGTGTTATTCCTATTGCTTTGGAAAAAATTCATGCCTGAAAATAAGAATTTGCCTTTTTTTAATTTAAAGGTTTGTTTAGCTCAGGGGCAAAACAAGTTTTGCCTAACTCTTGCATCCACCAGAACTTCTGGGGTTTTTAATTTTTTTTTATTCTGAGGTAAACTTTACTCCAGCAGCTGAAGTACTGATCCCTTTATTCCCCAGATTTGGGCTCTCCAAATTCAGACTGAGGAGAGTCATGTTCCAGGCCATTGCTCTTTGTTGAAAATGGACAGCTAAAGCAGTTTCCTTTCATAATATTCTTCCCTCTGTGTCCTCCCCCCACTGCCAGCATCTCCTGCCTTAAACATTCCAGTTGATATTTTCTCTGCCTGGTCTCAGGGCTACAGTGATATTAAAAAAGAAATGTCTAAGTAAAATGAATTGTTCCTTATTAAGGTAGACTATATGGGGAGAGAAAAAAAATTACGCTTTTTCCTTGGAATTTTAGCATAAGCACACAGTAAGTCAAAATGGCAGGGTCCATAAATGTCAGAGAGAATCTTATTGGCAGAAAGAGTTAAACATAAAGATATTCTGGTACTATTGTACTGAAGTGTCTGAGCCCAGGGTCATTTTAAATACATGGGTAGCCGACCATATCTGTAGGATCATGAACTGGTCTCTCCATGACTTAATTCAAACTTTGAATAGATGGGGTGCACTCCATGTAAAAAGAGCTTTTGGATGTCTTCCTTCTTGAACACTTGGTGTTTAAATCTGATGCTTTTGAAATCAAAAGAAAGATTTCCATCAAGCTAAATGGGTTCAAAAGTAGGTCTTAACATGAGATTACTTTTTTCATTAAGGACATTACGTTGCATCATTCAACTCAATGTTTTTTTCTATTGACTTCATTAGATGCAAAATTGGCCCCTTAAAGTACATGGCTTGATAAGGCATTTTGTCTTATGTGACTGCAGTAAAAGAGGGGAAAAACCCAGATTCATAACATCCTTATGCTTGCTGTTCCTTATTTCTGTGACATGTTTCCTCTGATATTTCTGCATTTTGAATCATAAGGGCTCTATTCTCACTGGGCTCTTGTCCCATGTTAATCTGATATTCATATAATTTTGCTAGAAAAGAGCCTGTGAATTATCTCTTCCTTCTAATTTATTCAAGACTAAAATTCTGCTACTGGCAAACTTGCCTCCATGGTTCCCTTGTCTGTACAGTATAACCAGATGTTTTGTAGTTTGGGTCCCTCTGCACATCATTGAACAGACACTACAAGTACCTCTTTCCTGTAGATTTCTCCAAGAAGCCTCACAATGGAATACATGAGGAATGTGTGAAAACAGGTCATAAACTAAGCTAAAATGAAATTTAAAAATACAGGAAGTACTTCTTAAAAAGCAGATGAAAAATCACAGATTTTCGTAGAGCAGATTGGACTGTCATCTGGGCACTATGTGCATAATGGTCTGTTTGAAAAGCCTTGTAAGTAGTGGTATATTCATTTAAACAAACTTCTAAATGAAGACCTAAAATTATGTGAATAATGTGGAATTGGCTTTGAATCAGTAGTGCTTCTATAGCACCTATTAACAACATACTTGTGTGCCTCTCGGAATTGAAGGTATATTCCCAGAACCACTGTCAGGGAGGGAAGTGACTTCTAAAAAGGAAAACTGAGATATAGAACCTATGAAGATTTAAAATGCAAAACTTTGCATTGGATTTCAGTGCTTTGGTAGTTCATGCTTAAATATTTTAAGCCTTCTGATATTTTGGGTTTGTTGTTCTGTCTAGTGTCTCAGATGCATTTGTAGTGGAGGCATAGTCCATTTTGGCCCTGCTCTAGCTGGGCCAGCCTTTCCTCCATGGAGTTATTCGAAGCTTATTTCCATTCAAAGTGAAGAAAAAGATGGCTTGTAGGAATGATCATTGGTATTTTTGACAGAGGGACTTCAGGGATTAAAGTGGTCCTCTGATTTCTCCTAAATAAATGAGAACCATGAGGTGAGAGACAATGTGCATGAAGTCAGTCAAGGGTAGTAGGGGACTCTGATTCTTTCACCTAATAAATAGACAAAAGCAAAAAAAAAAAAAAAAAGAATCGAAAAAGTAAAAGAAATCTAGGCCTTTGATACTTGTGAATACAGCCTGAATTTTCCTCAAAGTTTAAGACAGTTTCAGTGGGAGGCTCTGAATTGGATCCATCTCTGCTTAAAATGAAGAACAGGAACTGACCATCAATTTCTATACATCCTCTGAGCATAGAATTAATGATTCGATTAAAATGAGACATCCCCAAGAAATTCTATAGTAATTGAACTACTTCATAAATTAAGACAAGCAAGCACAGTTGTATAAACATTGGAATCACTGACCCAGTTATTTGGAATAAAGTTTTGTCCATTATAGCCTTCAATCCCAAATGGGTGAAGTGAGAAATTTCCGAATATCCCAGAAAATAGTTTTTAAAGCACTGGATGAATATTTTCAGATGATCGTGTGACATAGAGGGGTACTCTGTTCTCTGGTGCTCTAACCTGGTTTGAATGGTCTGCATCAATCCTTGCATTTAATGACAGAAAACTCAGCTTAACCTTGCTGTAAAGTAAGTATTTATACACATCAATGAGAGAAATAAAACACCTTATTGATTTTACATCTGCTTTCACTGTGGTAATTAAAATGTACTTTTGCAGCTTGCAGAATAGTAGTCTGTTTGTATTAGATCAAAGAAAAGCTCTTCCACACACCTTATTTTGTATTCCTGTTGTCCCTTGAAAATTCTTAAATAAATGCAGAAGTATGAGCCCAGTCTTCAAAACCTACCATGATTTAGCAAAAAGACACCTTTCGGACAAAGGAGCTAATTCCTTGCAATGCTATAATCTAGTAATTCCCAGGTCAAATTCAGTGTTGAATACCCCCAAAATTCAGCAGTGTTAATGGCTTTGCCTGGATATATGCTTTGTCAGGAGATTTCTGAGGAAACCTTCCTGCTGTAACAATTCACAGGAGGGTCATCACTACAGAAAAGCGAAGCCCTTGAGAAGGGCACTGTAGACCTTCTGGTCCTACTGGATTTGGTGTTAGATCATCCATTTTAGCTGTATATTACTACTTGGCTGCTTTGGGCAGGCTCTACTGGCTTTCTGGATGTATGAGACACATCTCTTCTCAAGCCTGGTGCATTTGCAATTGTTTCTGTTGGTGGACCTGGATGTGGCCATGGACCCAACATTAATGTGGGGACATCAGTAAGTACAGCCTCTCAAACACCTGTGTGCATTCTTGTTTGGAAGAAGATGAGTTTTAATGTTTTAAATGTCCATCCTTGACAATTAATATTGAAGAATCCTCTGGAGCTGTCCTTTGACAAAATTTCTAACCCAAAAATTCTCCACCTTTGGTCCTGATAACAAGATGGTTTCCTAGGCATACTTCAGTTTTGGAGGGTAGATTACCTCACCTTGCACCCATAGGTGTTGAGCATTTTGACTGAGTAATTTCAGTAATATTGGAATAGTCTTCACCAGCATCTTGGTTTTTGCATACGTGTGTAAAGTCAAGCTTTTAGCAGCACAAAAAATTTTGAAAAACACATCTGGTTCCTATGTTGGTTTTTTTTTGTAACTTTCCTCACGTTCTCTAGACCTGAATGGCCACATGTTGTGTGTAATTTTCATCCATGGGATTGCTATTATTCTCTCATCTGTATCTCCAGTGTTATGTCATGATCAGACAAGCCTCCTCATGTAGTTCCTGTACAGGTCAGGCCTGTGGTTTATCCTGTGTCACACCAATGTTCATTATGTGCTTCAGCAGCCTCACAATTTTAACACAGATTTAACTGAGCCCAAAGACATACTGGACATTAAATCAACCCTAACAGAAGATTTTCAGTTTGATTCTCAAGATCCAAACGTTTGGGAAAATTGAGGTTTGTAGGAAGTAGATTTCTATCAGCACCTTTCCACTTCTTCCCACTCCCAGTACAGGTTGATAGAGAGCTATGAGCCAGTTTAACCAGTGATTAATTTAGTTCCCTCTGTACATTTTATCCTTCTTATGTCTGATTAGTTCAAGGCTTGAGATTTGAAATAAAGCCAAGATTTTATATCTGGAGCCCTCTTAATTACTTCCTCTCACTTTTTTTTTTTTTTTTTATAATGTGGTAAAAACCTGATTATATATATGTCTACTTGGTAACTCACTGTAGAGATATTTAAGCTAGGTCTAAAAGAGCTGGTTTGGTAGAGGAAGCAGTCTAGCCATAGCAACATAAGACAATTTGTATAAACATACACTTACTACACAAAAGTGTGAGCAATTCAGAGCATGCCATATATATATATTTATATATATGTGTGTGTGTGTAAATATATATATGTGCATGATGTGTGTATATTTACATACACATCTAGAAACCTTGCTAGTACAATTTAGCAAGTAACACATTTCAAAAGGAGAGAGAGGAGAAACAGAAACACAATTGTGATTAATCATGCTCATTATCAACTCAGACTTATGACCTGTGTGAATTTTAAGGCATTTTTTTTGAAATGTGTGTGTGGTAGTGGATGGGAGGAGGGGTGCATATGTGTGGAATGAGAGATGAAAAATACACTCATTTTTCTGCCAATAAAATGACCCTTCCACCCTCTCACTTTTCAGCTTTCCCTCCAAAACTTAGGTGGATGTCTAAGGCTGGCTAAAGCCTTATTATTAAGTTAACTCTAGGTGGTTTCCATTAGCCTTACAGTACATGCCACTGAGCAGACATACAGTAACTGAATTGTTTCAACTTATCCAAATAACATTGAAATAGACTTAATTGTTGAACTGCAGGAAAGACCATGTGTCTCCAGAGACTATTAGTGTCATTTAAAAGGCTAAATGTATCATAAAACCTGTCTTTAACAGAATAAAATTGTACAGACCAACACAATTTTAGCTAATGTTTTCCACATTTCTTGCAAAAAAAGTCATTGGCTGTAAAGGAAAGTTCATAACATTTCTAGGAGTTATTTCAGTGCAGCACTTCCCAACTAGTTTTAACCTGGTATCCTTTTTTACTATTGCGTGGCAATTTACTTTAGAAGTAGTCACAGCAAAACCTACAGGATTTACTTACAGAACATATTTCTATTTATTGTGAGTAAAGAGAGGCTTTGGCACAGCAGGAGATTCAAGAAAACTCTGATTTCAATAGATAAGCATTTTTCTCTCAGTCTTCCTAAACATTTTAACTGAGCTTTGATTAGAGAAGAATATGGTAATATTTCAGAGGAAAAGTAAAAGTGAATGAATCCTTGCTGATACAGGTTGTCAGTGAGATTTCCTCAGCCATCAATGTTTTGGTATTTTGTGATTTTTTTTCTGGGATTTACCCCCTTGTTTTTATTCCAACGTTACGTATTTCTTTTGTAGAGTCTGTTAAGAAAAAAATTTGGATAGGAAAAATGAATGAGGTAGCTGAAAACAAACAAAACTGGAAAGCAGAAGAGCAGCAGGGAAGTAGAGAGGCCAAGGAAGAATGAATTAAAAATAGAAAATTGCTTTTATGCTGTCTAAGGGTCAAGGAGTACTTTTTTTTTTGTTCCAAAGAAGTTCAAAATAGTAAAGGGAAAAGATCTAGGAGGAGGACAAATAGAGGATCAGCCTCTGAGCAAATCTTTCTGTTTATCTATCGTACCTTTTCACTGGAGTTTTATATCAACTCACAAGGAAGCTGTTTCAAATAACTTCTGCTTACATTATTGTTCTTCTACAAGTTTTGTTTCTATGGAAATGAATGATGCAATTGACTCCATCACAATCACTTATGTTTTAACCTGAAGAGATTTTTTTTTTCCCAGTTAGTCCTCTGCAATCTGGGGGACAAAAGATAGTGTCTCATTTTTTTTTCTGGAAAATCTCAGAATCATGATGTAATTACCTATGTAGGAACACTAGTCCCTTTCCTGAAAAAGTTAAGAATTTCTTGAAACAGCAGTTACTGTCAAGCTTTTCCCATTAGAGCTATGTGTGAATGGAAAAAACTGTAATTTCTTCATTGCTTGCTATTAAAATGAACTTGAATCATGTAACTCTTTTGAAAAGGAGACATTATGATGACAAAAAATATTGGTTAAGTCTAGCCAGGGTTTGATTTATTTGGTTTTAGTCCTGCGATAAGGAGAGGGTATGTGCTAATGAAGCAGTTCCCGTTTACAGGGAAATTCATCCAGTAACAAGTCATAGAGCCACTAATTATTTTTCATTCCCATTTTGGGAATTTACGTAGTGTCTGGTCTCCTGGCGCTGACCCTCAGCATGGCCCTGAATTCACCTGTAATGAAGGAAATCCCCAGTTGCACAAACCTACAGCATCTGTACCTTGAACTAAAAAGTCTCTTACTACTTCCAGGCTATCGACTGGACACCATTGCATAAATTAGCCAACAGATGTTGTATTCAGAATTGTGCAAATAAATGTAATGGGGAGAACTCCCCACACCTCTGATGCAGCAGAGGTAATAGAATGACATTGCTCATTTGAAATTTTAGACTAGGATAATTTTACCAATATGGTGCTAGACACAGACTAAAATATCTGATATGTGTCCATGCAGAATTTTTACTTCTGATCTCTAAACTTGTTCAATCTCTGCTTTGTCAGTTTGCCTTTCAGGCCTGAATGAACTTTATTACAATATCCACAAACTTTGCCAAAAAAGAGATTGTATAAATACGATTTTTAAAAATGTGAATTGATTTTAAGGTAGTCACCTATGAAGCAGAGATATACATCTCTTGGAGGATAATGATTAAAGTCCTAAGGTAATGCAACATTGAAATATATTGAAATGATGATATAACAAATGAAAAAATACTGTTAATAAAAGCATTTATTTGGTGTATATATATGGACTTATTGAGTGTATATGAGACTCTGAATTAATTTTAATTCTATAAGTAAAGTAAAACTCACAGAGGACATTTTACTTTTATTTTTTTATTTAGCAGCAGGAAAAAGAAGTTTATATTATTTGCTCAAGCTCATATAGGAAGAAACAGTAAAGCAAAGAATAGAAACAATCTAGTTAGACTCTCATTCCTACATTCTTCATAGATGACCTGAATTAGGACTTATTTTAGTATAGTCATGACAAATGTAATGTGCAAAACTAATGAAATTTAAATTAAAAAAGGAGTGACTTAACTGTCCCCTGACCTTTCATGTCTGAATGAAGTCTCATTCTAATATGAAGTGATAATTGTCCAGTGTTGGTCTTGTCACTTCAGTCCTGATGGGAGTGAAAAGATGCAGCTAAACCTACTAATTTTTAGATTCTGGAAAATTAGGGTAGATAAGGTACAGTAAGCACTGTTAAGAAATAAGGTACTGGTAGAAGGAGCTAAAAAGATGCTGTTGGCAGGCTGTAAAACCACCTTCCCACCATGCCCATTATGCAGCATTCACTTGTGTGAGGGGTCCTGTTTAACCTGTTGAGACCACTCAGCTTAAGTCCCAAAACCTTGTGGGATCAGGCCCTACCAAGGTTAAATACTTCTGCATTCTTCACTGGGCATACAAACTCTCTGATAATTACTGGAAGAAAATCAAATAGTGGATTTCTACATTTTCAGCACATGTCTTGAGCTGATTAGCACAGGACCTAATTTGCTTTAATCAGCCCAAGGTGGATAGAATGTGAAACAGATGACCTTACTGTTTAAGAACAGGTAATTCTGTTTATTTGTGGTGAATAATGACATTTTCCTACTGATGGGTATTCACCTTGCACCTTAAATTGCATCAGGTCAATGCTGAGAGTAACTGGCGCAGCAAGTTTGAATTCCCCTGTACTTCATATTAGGTAACTTTTCTGTCACTGCCAATTTAAACCAGACCCATATATGAAAAACAAACCGTGGGTTCATGGTAAATATAACAACTTTTAATATCCCCAGCTGGAGAGAAAGTTTCCACTAGTATAGCAAAAGAAAGCATGTAAGGGTCTGTAAAATATCCTCAAAAAGAGAATTTCAGAGAGGAGAAAACCTTTCCTTTCCCTGTACTTGGAATTATTAAAGGTACACACCTGAAAAACAAAAACCTGTGAATGAAGGTCTTAGTTGAACCAATGTGCGATAAAAGTCAAATCACTTCAAGGCTGAAAATGTGTCTGAAAACAAATTATCAGGGGCTGAGATCTGATTTGGTCAGTGTCTACATAGGTAATTCATTCTTTACTTCTGAAGCACCTTAAACCAGCAAAAAAATGGTGACTTCAGTATAAAGGGTCATTAACTAAAGTAAAATTTGAGTCAAGCGTTTAAAATGTGGCCATCTGAGAATACTGGCTAGTGCTCAAAACCAGATTCCTGAGCATCCCATAATGATCTACGAATATATAAAGTAACAGCATTCAAGTTCTGAGCAGGAGTATCTCCTCTTCACCCTTTCTCTTGCGAAGGCTGGAAGCCAGGGTGATGGAAGCATGCTATTACATTTTCACCTACTCCACCCCCAAACATGTGCATACACACACACACACACACTGGTTTGTGTCTCTTGTAACTCCTAAGTCTTAACCTCTGTTCCGGCACTTTTTTGGCTTCTGGCTGTTTGCAGTCTGCTGGGCTCTTTTGTTGGGAAGGAGGTAGGGATGTTGGGATAATGACATCAAAGCCAGAATTAGAGAGGCAGCCCTGGTGAGACCTTCAAAGAAAGAGAACTACTCAGCTGTAAAGGATAGGCATGAATCTGTGAGCCTTGATTCTTGGACCAACCAGAGCTTAAGGTCATTTGCTTAAAGGCACAGTCATAGAGGCACAGCCTCAAACTGGTAGAAATCAGGTAAGGCTCCACACTTTCTTCAGGGAAGAAAGTCACGTGTTTACTTTTGCTTAGGCAAAGCTGAACAGTTGTAAGTGTAGGGAAGAGATTTACTTTCTCCCTGACATATTTGCAAGAGGAAAAATGAAGTGACTTTTCTCCTTTCAGATAAATAGTGCCATGAATTCTTACTATCAAAGGCGATCTGTTCTTGTAACTTGGGGGGAAGATGCCACATTATTTTTTGTTTAACAGGAGTAACCACTTTCTGGTACTTGGAGCTCAGCACTGCTAGCTAGTGCTCTCCTCAGAGGGTTTCCAGTAATGTTTTTGCAAAACTGTTTTCTCAAGATTGAGCTGCAATTAGCATGGGCTTCAGTAAGTTCTGTGGAGATGTCACTCCACATAACGCTACGGGCTTCACGCTACAACATGAAGATGTCACTTTAGATAGCTCTGTGGGCTTGAAGTGGCAATCCAGAGATGTCACTTCTCTGTTATGAACTGCTGCAGGAGGATCTGTCCTTTTTGATGGAGCTGGCCTCATACTTCACAAATACCCTCTTGATGTGCCTCTCAGTGGGCTTGACATCACTGTAGCAGCATGACAAGTTAAAACATGTCCTTGAGAACTCTTGTTAACGAATGCAACGATGACCGTGACTACGCTGTGCCTAGGCAGGAGCAAAGTGTTTTCTCAATCACAGAAATGCCTTACTCTAGTGAGAACTGACTCACAAGTTGTTGCAGGACACAACTTATCTCTGTCTGCAATGACAGCAAGCCCGTGGTCATCATTGTGTCAGCTAGTGTGGCTTCTCAAGGTCATGTTCCACACTGCTGTAAATTCTGAAGGAAGATAAAAGACCACCAGGAATTTATTTTCTTTCTAGATGCCTCTTTGGCTCAGTTAACCTTTAACAATGGTCTCTTCTTAAGTGGCTAAAACAATAAAGAACAATGTCTCAAAGCTGAAAGTATGAATCATAAGTTTCAGGCCAGTCTAAATAGTTGAGTCTGGTTTTCCCTTCAATATTCTGAACAAAATAAATGTCTGTTGATAAAAATGCCTGTACAACTTGCCATATAAATTCTGGATTTCAGGTACTACAGCATTTGCTGTGGTTAGAATAAGATGTCTAATGAAAAAAATTGTCCAACATGATATTTTCCCAGTTAAATGCCATGTGTGATCCCACAAGTACAAATGACGTTTGGTAGTGTCCCCTTTTGTAATTGCTTTAAATTAAAAAGCAATTAGAAGCCCACTAATTTCAGACTAGACCCATTGGGTCAGGACTGAGATCACCAAAAGAGCAGTCAGAAGGCATGCATTACACATCCCTCCCTCCAAGTTTATACTGGAGGTAGGTCAGTAATTCCTACCACTGTCAGTGGCAGCCTTTTAAGGCAGCCCAAGGACACATGCAGCGCTCATTCATCCTTTGACAGGTGCCGGTACCGGGGACAAATTTCCCTTTGCTCCTGTTGCTGCCTGTGGGTAGTAGGAATCCTAGACTTTCATGGGTTGGTGGGCACTGCAAGCCCCACAGCAGCGAGGTTTTGGGGCACGGAGGTGTCAGAGGCTCGGTGCCACCGCCGTGCGTGGGGCAGGCGGGAGGCTGCAGCTGCCCTGCAGTGCTCTGCACACCCCTCACCCCTCCTGGCTTCCTGCTGCTGACACACGTCCTCGGGCTGAGCCGCTGATTGCAGGGAGTTTGTTTAACCGGAGGAGAGGGGAATGGTAATGAGGTACCGAGCCCCGCTGATTGCCTGCCCTCGCTGAAGGGCGCTCCGGCTGACCCGGCTCACTCCTCAGCCCCTGGGCTGGGGGAGCCCCGGCTCCGCGGCACAGCTCCTGCCCAGGCACCGCAGCAAACCCTGGCTCTGAACTTTCTCCGCAGAAAAGGCTCTTCTGGGCTTCTCCCAGAATACAGTTTTTCTTGGCACGGCTTCCATTTTTTTTTTTTCAGAGAAGCTGTGAAAACTTCTCCTGAAATGATCCTCCTCTGCCTTCTGGCTGAAGAGTATGACTGATGCCTTTTCTTCCCCAGTGCAATAGTACATCTGTGGAGTAGAGAGACTAGGTAACCAGCTGTCATGTCAGGTTTCCTAAACATACTTGCATGTCATCTCTCACTTGTTCATCTGTATCAAAGCAGAGAGCCTCTGCTGCTAGCGCCACTGCACATTAGGGCTAAAAAATCATTTCATTAAGGCTGAAAAAAGTGGTTTATTTAAGTCAAAATCAGTCTATTCCTGTATCTGTTATTTCTGCTTCTCCCTTCGACAGCCTGATGATAACACTTATCCTTCTCTTCTCGCTTGCCTTCTTTTCTACATCAAAGATACTAACTACTGTGTTCTTTAATTTAACAGCTTCTGCAGCACAAGAGAGAATAGATTCGTTTTATGAATAGTGAATCCTTGTGTGATGTCATCTTCACATAATGTCTGTTTTGCTGCTCTGAAATAGATTTTATTTCAGTAAATGTGCAGACCACCACTACAGTGACACTGTACCGACTAAAGAAAGTGGTGTTACAAGTACAGTAATTCTATTTTAAAGCACACTACTGAAGTGTGCTCATTATTCTGTTCTTCTAGCTGTCTAATAGACAGCTTTTTGTTTCCTGATTTTTGCCAGAGAGAATGGTTTTACCCGAGGTCACTTCAAGTGCCAACTCTAGGCGTTACAGCCAAAGCAGAGGCTATGACACCTATGAATTATTGCCATACTTAAGACCCAGGATGCACATTATGGCATAGGATTAGTTAGAGTTCCTATTTGCTTGCCTTGAACCCAACTAGAAGCATACTAGTTGGCAACAACAACTGATAGATATATATGTAGCCAACAACACACACATATATATACGTATATATGTATATAAATATGTGTTCAACACATATGTTTGCACAGCAAAACAATATGCAGCAAGTATTGCATTGAAGTATGTGAACAATGTGTCCAGCCAACAGTAAACAAAACCTTGTGTAGTTGCAGGCAGGTGGGAAATGTGGGAAAACATGTAATCAACCACTGAAATAATGGAATTTGCAAGACAAAGAACAAAAGAACAGGATAAGCACAAGCAACAGCAAACAGGCAGGGCATCCTACTGAATGCACAAGTATCAGGATGACTGGCAAAGCCAAAACAAAAATAAGCAGCATTGGGAGCAGAGGGGATCTCTTTTTGGGAGAGAGGAAAGCTGCATAAAGTATCAGGCCTCCAGAAGAACTTTACCCATAAAAGGGCTCTCAAGCCCGATCACCTTGATCTCCTCAATTATCAACCACCAGCACTGCATCCATTGGTGCATCATCTCCTTGGTATTACATACCCACATCTAATTCAGGATATAGTGGACTAGTGGATTTGTGTGTGTAAAGATATGTGGGGAAAATTTGTAACAGATAACCATTGGCAGAACTGTCATTAATGAATGTCAGTCTACTAAAATTTTATTTTAAAGTTGGTTTACCAGTCTTCTAAATACTCCCATCACAGCAATTTCTGATTCCCTGACTTGGTTGCAATAATTTTGCCAAAAAAAAAATTTAATCATGGTTATCACGTTGAACAGCATGGCCATTTTGTACTTTGCATCAGAAGAGGGCATAAAATGGGTGTCTCCTTCCTTGTGACAGAGCTAGAGGCTGGCCACTGCCAGCATCTCTGTGAAGCAGAATGTGTAGATATGAACTCCTCATTGCTGACCAATAAAATACACTGCCTTGTGGAGTTACCTTGTTCATATGGCTTTGAAACACTCAAGGGAAATATGCCACTGCTGCAGAGATGAGTGATGAAGCAGTTGGGTTCTGTTCATGTGTAGTTTTGATTTTTTTTAATAACTTTTTTTTACTCTTTGAAGGTATGTAGGAATGTGCACAAAATAACTACAGATTGTAACATATCTAGAAGCCTCTGAAGTATTTGTTTAAATTTTAAATGCTGCATCTGCATCTGCACTGCAGTTTCAGATATTAAACCCTGATGTATGTTTTGAATCCCCACAAATTATGCAATTTCTTTTCCTTTCCTGCTGCTTCTCCTTTAATACTACTACTATCAGCAAGTTTTTTTATTACCAGGAGTAATACTGATTTCATCTGCGAGATCCAGGCTAGTCATAAGTTACCTCATCACTAAGAAAAGCGTTCTCTACATTCATTAACAGCAGAATAGTAGCAAGAGTTCACATAACCTTGACTATCATTTTGCTTTCTCCTCTTTCTTATTTTATACCATCCTTTTAAACTATTAGTCAAGATCCTCACCTGATATAAAGTGTGTCACCCCATTGAAATCTTGACTAACACAAGGTTGAGAAAACTTCCTCCTTCAGACCTCCATGGGCAAGTCTAGATTTGTAGCTAAATGATTGTCATTGCTTAACATGAAAACATATGAGATCTAAATGAAAATATTAAAATGCTCAGATAACATGAGTTTGTCCTTCATCCCTGATTTGAGCAGTGTTGGTATATATGTCGAAGTTCTAGTCATGCTGTACTAATGCCAGCCCTGTTGTGTGAAGATATATAGAAGTACTATCATTTTCGTGTCAAACAATTTTTAATTATTGTTATTACTTCTTTCTTTCTTTCTCTTTTTTTTTTTTTTTTTTGATAGATTACATTGATGCAGAATTATTCATGACTTAGGAACTGCAGATCTCTCTGAGGTTGGAATTGATCCACAGGAACTATGATAATTCTGCAACCAGGTACAAAACATGCTAAATGCAGTGAAATGTTCCAGTCTTTGGTCTGCTTTGGTCCTTCTGTGTAATTGGACTTTTGAGCTGTCCCAAATACTTGCAGTGGCCAGAAATAACTAGAGCAAGAAAGTGTGAGAGAGGAACAAGTCTCATGGCGCTTTTTCTTTCAGTTTTCTACGAAGAGGCTACTGCACCATTCCTCATGGACATGGATTTGCCCATGGGTGTGTGCAAAAATTATGGGTTGGGCTTGTGCCCATCATATCCAAAACCGCTAGGTTCAGGTTGGCATTAGAAATATTACTGAAAAAAATTACCTTCTGGTCTAGAGGTAATTAGTTAGGTCTAGTCTGGAAAATTTGAGACATTTAGAAATATTCTTTGGCATGGAGGCAGGGTCTCACAGCCTCAGTGACTATTAGTGAACTATTAGTGAACTTGCACATGAATTAGGGCACAAGGTCCTTGGAGAGCAAACAGTGCTTGGAAAAGGCTAAGGGAGATTCTGGCTACTTGGGAGAGGCCCCACTGCGATCAAGAATTGTTCTAACAGTTCACCAGTGTAGGCATAGGAACCCTTTGCTACCTGCAACTATCATCAACCATGCTTGATTCAGCAGCTACGAATGCAACCTTAATAATACAATACCTTCAGGGAGAGAAATTTAAAAATTATTTTGATATTGCAGCTTTCTGTGACGTTAAAACCAGTGATACTGCTATATGCAACAACAGTTTCCAAGTGCTTGAAAGAAACAATTGCCGATGACTCAAAAATATAACCTGGCTACAGTATGTCCTGCTGTGTATAAGTTTTCACATTTGCCTCCTTGCAAAAAGTTTCTACATATTTAATTAAGTGACATCATGGACCCTGGAGATTTCTTCTACTATCTCAGACTCAAGAGGGGAAGAAATATCATGAAATTGATACTATTCTTTTTGAAAGGAAAAACAAAAAAAACCCATTTGTGCTTACACTAAAATCGTTTAACAAAGGAAGGCAGACCCCTGTGTATACAAAATAATCCCAGAACATCTATACTGCAAGGGCTTTTGTACTTTGTGCTTGATATATACAGTCAAGAAATAACTGAGATTAAGAAGAGACCATGCTTGTTCAATGAATATCTCCAAATAGTATCCTGACCTCTAGACTGCAGTTCACCTATTAAGATGATCAATTGTTTGTGTTTCTTTTCCTCCAAGCAATATCGACTCCCAAGTGAAGAAGTGGAATTTTAGGGTAAAGAAATTATCTCAGGTTCGTTTTACATACCCCTTACCTTTTTTACTTCTATGTTTTGTTTATGCAAAATATTAAATTGATTAGTGATGAGCTAAATAGAATGTAAAATCCACTTTGAATTCAAATGAGTATGAATTTGATAGGGATTCTTATTTGTAGTTTGCATCTCCCTGGATTGGAAGAGAAAATATAAAAATATTTTAACAGTGACAATCACTATTGCGGTAGCATCTTAGACTCTGAATTATACTAAGGGAGGCAGTTTACAAACATGTAACAGAGTCACAGAATTTCTCCTCAAGGGTTACAAACTACGCATTAGACAAGATGCCAACTGTTTGCTACAAGAAATAGACAGGACAAGTGTTTCCTATCTATTGGTTTGATTTTGTAATTCTTGATCAGCAAAACTTCCACTGAAATGAAAAATTCAGGGGAAGCATTGTCTGATGAAGGTGTGGGAGATCAAGTGATTTTTTAAATTTGAGTATCACTAGGAAGCAAAGGCAACTGTCTTTACCTTGCCAGGGAGTAAGATTCTATCAGAAAATGTCGAGTTTTGACTCTTCACCAGAAGTATTTTTATGTCTTTTGATATGGTGTGTTAGGTGCATCTGGAATTCTTGGCTTACTTTCCAGAGTTAGAGTTTTTTTCTATTATTGCCACTGCTCTTCTTCCAAAAAATTGAATTTAACCTAATTTTTTACTTTATCAATTAGACGTGTTTATGATATAATGTCCTTCATAATTGCAAAAGCATGAGATTTTCCATAGAATCATAGAATTGTTCAGGTTGGAAAAGACTTTAAAGATTATTAAGCCCAACCATTAACCCAGCACTGCCATGTTCACTATTAAACCATGTCCCTGAGTGCCACATCTACACATCTTTTAAATACCTCCAGGGATAGTAACTCCATCACTTCCCTGGGCAGCCCGTTCCAGTGCCTGACAACCCTTTCAGTAAAGAAATTTTCCCTAACATACAACCTAAACCTCCCCCGGTGAAACTTGAGGCCATTTCCTCTTGTCCTGATGCCTTCTCCAGCCACCTAGAAACAGAGACCAGACAAGAGTAAGGGAATAAAGGTAGGTGTTTATCTGAAGGGCCTTCAAGGTACACCCTGGGGGAGCCAGAGGCTGCCTCCATAAAATGGACCCCAAGATGGATGACAGGTCACGAGTTCTTCACACTTTTAGAGGTTTGGTTCATTTGCATACCACAGTTAATTCTCCACTTAAAGCCCCAGTTCAGTGATGTAATTCCCCTCAGCTTGCTCCCCCCTTAGAGTCTTTGGTTTACACATTTTGGGCCTAGAAGAGCCTGGCTGTCCTTGAAGGCAAAGCCTGGAGAAGCTTTGTTATGTCTATCTTGCACGAGAGAGCAGAAATTACAGGCTACAAGGAACTTCAGAGTTACACTCTAAGTAGTACAGAAATTGTAAAATACAAAAGTTAAAACCTAAGGCATCAGTCCTATCACTTTTTAATTGGGAGAAGAGGCTGATCCCCACCTGGCTGCAATGTCCTTTCAGGTACTCGCAGAGAACAATAAAGTCTCTCTTGAGCATCCTTTCCTCCTGACTAAACAACCCCATAAGACTTGTGCTCCGAGACCCTCCACCAGCTCTGTTGCCCTTCCCTGGACACACTCCAGCACCTCAATGTCCTTCTTGTCCTGAGGGGCCCAACACTGAACACAGGGTTCGAGGTGCTGCCTCAACAGTGCCGACTACAGGGGGACAATCCCTGCCCTGCTCCTGCTGGCCACACTATTCCTGCTACAGGCCAGGATGCCATTGGCCTCCTTGGCCACCTGGGCACACTGGCTCATGTTCAGCCACTGCCAGTCAGCACTCCCAGGTCCTTTTCCACCAGCAGCTTTCAGCCACTCTGCCCCCAGCCTGTGGCACTGCCTGGGGCTGTTGTGACCCAAGGGCAGGACCCAGCACTCAGCCTTGTTGAACCTCACACCATCGGCCTCAGCCCATTGACCCAGCCTGTCCAGATCCCTCTGCAGAGCCTCCCTGCCCTCCAGCAGATCAGCACTCCTGCCCAACTTGGTGTCATCTCTGAACTTTCTGAGAGTGCTCCGAACTGTCCAAAGGTGAACTTTCCATCATGTATTTTTAAACTTTCAGAGAAAGGGAAAATTTTGATTACAGGTTAAGTCATTGACATATTTCACACTACAGTAAACCTGACTCCCCTGAAAAGTTGAAATTATTTTGAAATTTAGTAATTTTCATCTCTTTGGTTAATATGATTTCATTTTGTGTACAAGTAGGTTGCACTGTGTTTGCTGTGAATTCTTGGATACTTGCAAATCTCTCTCTGGTAGAACTCCTGTGATCTTAATCAGAATTCATAATCCGTTCCTCATGTCCAGCTTCTCTCTTTACTGAGCTTATTTTTTAATTAAAAAAATAAAGTTATAAAAAGACCCAAATTTTCTGAGTTAAAATCTTCTGTAGACAGTAATATATTATTGTATATTTTTAGATTATGCTTTATT
The DNA here is from genome assembly GCA_026261815.1 of Monarcha castaneiventris obscurior. NCBI lineage: Eukaryota > Metazoa > Chordata > Aves > Passeriformes > Monarchidae > Monarcha > Monarcha castaneiventris. The sequence continues at coordinate 11,323,128 of JAMPIT010000388.1, forward strand.
GCCCTGATCAAAGAGAATTTAAAAGTGTAGGAGTATAGTGTAGCCTTACCTTGCCAGTAGAGAAATTAATAAATTACTATTAACCCAGGTACTCTTTACTATATTAAAGAAACTTCCAATTCCAGCTTGAGGTACAAATTATTAAAGAGCTATTTTAATGTGGTGTCAGATTTTTCCATACTTGGACATTATTGCCCATTTTGTGATAAATTATTTTTTTCTTAAAGGCCTGATTGTTTTAACCAAGTTACCTGAAAAGCTTGGTTTTCATTACAAAATGTGATGCTTCTAAATCCTATAAAGGTGAAAAAGCTTGATGACACGACACATAAAAGTTTAAATCCCACACAACAAGAAAAGGAGCACAACATTGCTTTTAGAATAATATGATTTTAAGTCAATGTCTTGATTTATAAACATATATGTTTGTCAATACTGAATCCCCGATCTGTCCTGGAGCAGCTCTGATAATGTTTAGTTTTAAAAATCAGATTTTCCAATATGACAAATATTTTTCTTCCATTCTGCTGCGTGAAAGAACCACACCCACAAAGCATTTCACTACATGGGCAAAACAGTGAAGCTTCATACTATACTGACAAAAATCATGTAACACTACATCAAACAATAACTTTCTTCCTTAATTTTAATTTTCTAGTTACTACATATATAATTATGGGGTTTTGTTTAAATAAGGATAATCAATAAACACGTTTGACGTGGATGTATCATCCTTTTTTGTTTAGGTTGGCTGTACCTGCCAAAGGTCTGTACAGGAACACAGCAAATTTTATACAGTTGGCTGGAAAGCAACTCTAGACACTGGAGATAGAAGAATCCATTGTGTTCTGTGGCCAGTGTAGTCCTTCAGTAACTTTTGGAATATTGCTGAGAATACTGTTGGAAAAGCTTGCACCTGCTGATTAGAGTTGAGAGAGTATCCCACTTGCAGTTGTCTTTTGACATTAAAATGTGCACTTGTGATTTAATGACAGAGAGGGCTGATTTATTTGAATTTTTTTATAATCCATTATGAAGGATCAAGGTCTACCTCTTGTATTCAGTAAGAGGTCACATTTTTTCCTGTATCATTTTAGCCTGCAAATGGATGATCAGATTTAGCCTGTTGGATTTGCCTGCTGACTTCATGGATTAGCTGCCAGATGACTGTCACCTTCCCTTGCAAAGCTGTTGTGTGCCTGTTTTGGTTTTGAGTTTTGTCAATACTGACAGTAGTTCCATGACAATAAGTTTTGAGCAGCGACTTTCATGTTCAATTTTTGTCCTAATAGATGTGGCTTTGGAAACATTAGTTGAAAACTGTTGGGCTGGCTGGTGGCAGGATAAACATTTCTGCTTACCTGCTGCATTTAGTCAATTTTACTAAAGACTTCTAACTTCCTTCATTAAAGGAGAACCATCAGTCTCCCACATAAAAATTTTGCCACTACAATTGCCTACAGATAACTCCTAGACTAGTGAAGGATGGAGGTAGAGGTAATAGCAGTAAGTTCCACTCATATCTTTTATGTAGTCTTATTTTAAAATGTCTTCTGGTGATACTCTGGACAAACCTACCATGTAAGGGCCAATGATCCTTTTTTGGAAATTAATCTTGAAATCTTGCTGTTTTGAAGATAATGAGATTTAAAAAATAAATTAATATTGGAGATGAAAAGTTACTAGCTCTCATCTAGAAAGACTTTGTTAAGATTTCCTGTTTCACACATATTTTATATCTTTTGGGCAGTGTTAAAATATCCTTCATAACGAACCGCTTGTCTTGCAGTCTTTCATTCTTGTCACTTTGTCTTACTCAGTGTCTTTCCTAACTGATTATTTACTGATTATTTGAATTGAATTGAATTGAGACAGACTTGTTTAATTGTGCAATTTTGGAGAGGACTTTAGAGAGGGTAAGAAGGTTCAGACTCTGGCAGGAGGATTTAGGAGGCAGGGAAAGGGACAAGTACATGTCTGTTTTTGCAGTGGGCCTTGTTTTTTTCTCACCAGGGCATTACCATCCCCACCATACCACTGAATCAGCTCTCAGAAAGTTTGGTTTTCTGCTGAATAAGGTCCAGACACTTTGGATTGTATTGGTTAGATTTTTCATTTCCTTACTTGGACAAAGATATACAATGTTTAGGGATTAAATTTTTCCGATTTCAATTGCAACCTATATACTTCATTGCCTAAGTGCTACTTTAGCATCAATTGCAAGAATATAAATAAAAAGCACCACTCTCTATTTGTTCATCTAAGACCTTGAAAAGCAGTAAATCAAAATCCTTTCTCGGTCCACCTTCAGTTCTCATGACAGGACCAATACATTTGGGCTGCTGCAACTTATTTAGATGATGTTTGTCAAGATGGTGGCTTTAAAACACATAGCAGCTTTTTTTACAGCAAATCTGATTACTATTTTATGTGTCTAACCCCATGGCAGAATGGACCTTAAACATTTCCCCTTTCCAAGCAAGTTTACTCCACAATTCAGAGACAGTCTCTGTGTTTCTGGAAACAACTCAGATGTGCAGAAAAAGAGAGATCTTGTCTCTGCTAGCCTTTCCCCAGTGTAGTGAACTCCAGTTTCTACCTGCTCTTGAGGGGTCAGTGAGAGACAGAAAGAGCAGGACATACCAAATAACAATGTTTCCCATCCCAGGAAATAAAGCAGCACACACTACTTCCTTGCAGAGGAAAATAATCTAATCAACACTGTAGATTGACAGCTGTGATTAACTTATTTTGCCTAAAAGCCTGATTTTGCCACTCTGTGTAGACTGAATAGAATGGAAATAGCTGTCCCAGGTGAGGACCCCAAGGACTTTAGGAAATGGGAAATGACACTTTTGGTACACATACACATCTTTTTAGTGGAAGCCATAGTGAAAAAAATAGAATTTGGATTTTGTCAAAAGAGATCAAACACAAAGCAGAGCTTCCTTAATGCACCAGGGAGAAAGCTCAGGCTACATTACTGAGTCTAAGAGTTAAATGGTGATTACTCTTTCATCCTTGGAGGTATTTTTTTTCTCATTCTGGCTTTTTCAGCTAGTTCCCCCCCCTTTTTTAAGGCATGACTTTGATTACAAGTTAGATCTTTGAAAATATGTCAATGAATTTCATCTCTCAGACATGTAATTAATCTTCATATAGCTCTGGTAGTAATGCAAACACACCTGTAGGATGTTTTCCATTGAAAACACAAGGAGAGAACCTGTAATAAATCTGAGAGTGATAGCTTTATCGTGACTGACAGAGCTGCTGGAGGCCTCTTCTTTATGAGTATAATTTGGGAGTATATAAAGGAGAGATTGATTTCCACAGACCGCTCTCTTTTCCTTAGTATTTATTTGTAGTCTGTATAACCCACTCCAATTTTTATTTTACAAAAAGACCTAACACATGTGGCTTGATTAAAACAATGCATACTGCATTTCTATGAGTCAGCACAGGCCAGTGTGAAAACAATTTAATTTTGTACTTTGCCCCACGACCGAGTGCTGTGCATGATTTATCAGGGAGTTGCAGCTCTCCTCCTTGTCAAGACTTGTTCTTCTGGATCCTTTGGAAACAACAGTTTAACCTTTTGAACAGAGCCAGTACCTTCTAGCAGGCGAAGATGAAGTGCTTTGAGAAAGAGGCTATGGGAGTAATGAGATGTGACTGTGAGATGAGTCTTGCTTGACAACGTACAACAAACCTCACATCTCATGCTAAGAAGTGGCTGTCACTTTGATCTGCATGAAGCTTAGTGCTCCATGGATTTGAGCCACTGTGTGTGTGTTGAGTCAGACCTCTCTGGTACAGGGAAAAATTCACCTGGTGTCCACAGGGCCACACAGGAAGTGCAACGGCAAGAAGCTGACTCCTTGACTAACCCTCACAACATTCACTTAGTACATATCAGTAACACTTTTACTGATAGGGAAATTGAAAACTAACATTTTAAATAACTTGATTACTGTGTTCTTGCCTTAAGCTTCATCTCTTGCACCATGTTGCCCCTAGGACATTTTTTTCTTTTTTACAAATAACATCTCCTTGAAAATCCTTGAAGAAAGGGTATCCTTTTCTTAGGTACTCCTCTGTTATGAACTGGGATTATTCTTTCTTACTTATTTATTCTGCAGGATGACTAGGCAGTAATTCTGTGTGGGACAGAGAAAGTGAACGTTGATGGGAATTCACCCAATACAGCAAATGAAAAATTTATGGAAATAAGAGGCCCTATAGAACAAAGAGCATCTTTCTACTTGCTTGTCATGCTTCATTTTTACTCAGATCCACAATAGGACCTTTTCTCTGCTGCTTCTTTTATTTATAATCAAAACAAAATGAGAACACAGCTTGACCACAGCTGAAATATGTCTTCATTTGCGGTCATCACATTTCAGTGCTGTGTCAAAAAATGTGTTAGAGACAGAAAGAGACTCAGTCTAGCTGAAGTAAAGACACTGCACTGCCAATAATTGTCTTCTGTAATAGTTAGTCACATTGATAGTATTAATTAAGAAGGAGTTGGGTATTTTTTTAAAGTGTGATGTAATTCAGTGCCAGCTGGCTGACCAAGAGGTTGGGGTAGGTTATATTTGTCTCTCTCAGAATAGGAAGAACAGATCTTTTATTTTTCTTTGTTAAAACCCTGTATGCTTGGCTGTACCAGACCAGGCAGATTGCTTGAAGTGACTGGCTGCCAATGTAATTTGTGTTGGTAAATAAATATAAAATGTTGAGATCTTTCAAAGATGGGATCAGGAGGCAATGACTGATGCCAAGCTGAGTGCACTCATTTCCTGAGAAACAAAACTGCTCTATCAGCTCACCTTAAGTTTGATTTGCACAAACTGCATTTGTTCTGTCTCTTCATAAGCAAAGCTGTTAAACTGAAAAATCTCCTATGTCTATTGTGTAATGTCAGGCTCACCTGGCTCCTTCTCATCCAGCCTGAATAAAGGGCTATCCTTTGCCCTGTTCCATGAGGCTTGCTTTTTGTCTTCCTGTCAACCAGCTTACTGATGCTGGTTAGTGTATGTCCTAGCTTTGGCTGGGATAGAGTTAATTTTCTTCACAGCTACTATGGGGGTCTATTTTGGGTTTCTGCTGGAAACAGCATTGGTAATCACAGGGATGCTTTCATTGCTGCTGACCAGAGCTAACAGAAGAGTGTTAAGACCTTTTCTGCTCTTCATGTCACTCCACCTGTGAGTGGGCTGGGGGTGCACAAAGTGTTGGGAAGGGACACAGCCAGGAGAGCTGACCCAAACTGATTCAAGGAATACATCGTACCATATGACACCACATTCAGTATACGAAGCTGGGGGAAGAAGAAGGAAGTGGGGACATTTGAAGTGATGGCATTTGCCTTCCCAAGTCACTGTGACATGTGATGGAGCACAGCTTTCCTGGGGATGCCTGAACATCTGCCTGCCCATGGGAACGAATTTCTTGGTTTGCTTTGCTTGTGCCTGTGGCTTTTGCTTTACCTATTAAACTGTATTTATCTCAACCCATGAGCTTTCTCTGTTTTACCCTCCTGGTTCTTTCTCTCATTGCACTGTGGGAAGTGGCCGAGTGGTTGTGTGGTGCTGAGCTGACAGCTGGGGTTAAACCACAACTGTATAGTGGAAGGAGGTGGAGTGAGGACATAGGTGATATAGGCATGCTGAAGTAAAATAGTGAGACACAGGTAATAGATGTGGACTTGGGAAAAAACAGCTGAGACTCTGGTGCAAAAAATTCAAATTTGTACAATTCTTCCAGAGGAGGGATAATTATGGCATGGCAGAAGGCAACGTCTTCCAGGCCTGTGGAAGGCAGCACTACTTCTGAAGTGGGTATCACCTGATAAAAAGAGGTGTAGATAAACCTGCTGTTCCCTCATCCCTGCAAAAGGCTAGGAAAAGATGTAGTAAAGTCCTGCCCATTGTTGGTAGTAATAAGTTAGTCCCCTAATGCACTGTGCTTCAGTAGGAAACTCAAACTGGCTCTTCCTACATCACAGGGATGATTGAAGGTAAACTGAGAGTTGCTGTTGAGACAGACGTACTAAATACATTCAACAGAAACATAAAAAACCACTTATTTTGTGGAACAATTCAGAAAGGGGAAAATCCTTTATAGAAAGGAATAAACTCAACTAAAAGCAAACCACTATGCAGTTCAATAAAAGGTTGCCCTCTCCAGTCAAACAGATACAATTTGCCACAGTGTATAAAGAGGATCTTTTTCAATTTAGCTATTTCCATTAATGTATGAACCACTGATCAATATTAGACATTGCTTAGCTTCTCAGGTCATGGGAAACAAGTCACTGGCAAGCATTGTATTTCTAGGAGACAAAGTCGGTGGAATAAATATATGACCATGCAAACAAATTGAATACTTTTCATGCAAGTTGGGGAGCAAATTAATAATTCTCCTTCGTTGTGTCAAAGGTATAAAGATTCAGGACTATTCCAAAGGCTACGAATTTCTGGGCAGCCTTTTCAGCATGGTTCTCAAATACATCCAGAGATCTCTGGAGAAGGAAACAGACCTTGGGTCGAGCTTCACCTGCCCTTGTAGTCTTGTAGGAGCTAGCAAATTTCACATGTAAGGAGAATCTGGGTAAGTAGACTACAGAAACACAGTCAGGAAACTACATGACAAAATCATAATTTGTAATTTCTGATTGCTTTTTGTTAGAGCAGCTTTCTGAGGCCTCAACTATCAACACATCTCCATCATATCCAGCACTGAACATATTTGTAATTGGACACTGTTCTTGTTCTGCAGTCTATAGCAATAAAGGCAAGTAATATATTAGCTGTTATACAGATGGAGGACCGGGACATTAAATATCTTGTCCAGGGTCAAAAAGGAAATGTGTGACAGGTCTGGGACTTGTGAACCTGGAAATGTCGAGTTGAAGGCCTCAGCTGTGGGCTGTATATTTACTCCTGAGTGTTAGCTGACTGCACATTTGACAAAACACTCCAAAGGACACCAATATGTTATTCCTTCTATTGGAAAATGACTGGACAACCATGCTTCTTCTGACAACTGGCCAAATCTTGCCTGGGCAAACTATTCAGTTTTGATAAATTGTATAAAGTAATTTGAGAAGTAGATTGTTTAGTCTTCTGAGTATGCTTACATAGATTCTTCACAGAACAAATGATGTCTCCTTCTTGTAAATATTAATAAATAATGTTTTTTACATTTCACTTAGGAGCAATCAAACAGGGAAGAAATAACCATGACTGGAAAGCCTGAGCTACTAACTCAGTTCAATGCCGTCAGAAGAGTTTTAGTCAACAGCGAGTTCAGGCAGTTAAAACGGATGGACTAAGTATAGCAGGGGTTTTGCCTTATTTGAACTACAGAGCTTCTCTTTTAGCTTAGTAAAAGAAGAAATGCTTTGGGAATCAATGACCTGGGTTGTGGCTCCATTAGTAGTTTGGCCCAGTTTTAATTAGCTGATGATGTGTGCACTATCGTTTGCTAATAAAGGGTGTAATGATTTTAGATGGATGTTGCTATACAGCCCCCAAATTTTACGTGTGCACTGTCCAACATTAAGCCTTCTGGTCTCTTCTGGGTCATCTCCACTTCTAGTGGGAATCCTGAAAGGGTGTCCAGGTTTGAATGCAGCAGAGATGCTGAGCGAGGAGCTTTTCTGACTGGTGCTGTGCTGTGCTGCAGTGGCTTTTGACAGCAGGACACCCAAATTGTCCCTGTAATTAACTATGTACTGAGGGTCCATTAGAAAGGCGTGTGATGACCCTAGGCCACAGATTTCTGGCTTTACCATGGCCCTGGAAATATCAGGTTAGCCATAAAATAATTTCAGTTTACACCATGTGACTAAAATTGAGGCAAACCTTTTAATACTCTTGAGTAGCGGGGTAGGAGGTCAGAGAAGATAGCATAGATGATGCTTTTCAGAGTGTGATTAATTCTTTTCCGTGTAGCAAAAAAAAAAAACAAAAAAAAATTAATCAGAACACTTGAAATTACTGAATTTTTGCTTTCTTCAGTAGTGTAATTGTCTCTTCTTTTGTGCAACAAATGAGGGAGTTTATAATTTGCTATACAGTGGGATTCGTATCTCATTTAAGTTATTTTGCTGTTTAACAGAGGTACAATACACAGGTTCCTGTAGGAAAAAAGAAACCCAACACCCTCCAGAAAGACAAATTGAGGCAAATCTAACATGCATGAGGTAAAAACTATGGGTCCTCCTCTAAATCTGTGTTTTGAATATAGAATGCAGATATGTATATGTGTGCTTGTGAATTAAGAAGGTGCTATTTCTTTCTTAACATCACAGAAATAAAGAATAACTAAGGTTGGAGGGAAGCTCATAAGATTGTCTGGTTCAAACTTTCTTGGGAAAGAGAGTCGAAGAGATCATCTAGTACCCTTTCCAACTGCATCTTGAAAACCTCCACTCACAGGAACTCTACCACATCCCTGGGTAAAAATGATTTATCAAAAATGCAATCAAATGCATTTTAAAATCCCTGTTTACCAGTAATGCATCTGAACAAAAGGGGGATAAAAGTGAAATGCCTAGTGAGAAATTCTGGATATGATTAAGCATAATGATCCCCACACTAAGGAACAGAGAAGATTTAGTGCAATGTATTATCAGTGCCAGACGATCTTACCTTCCTCAAGGTATCTTCTTGTTTCCTCTCTCCACTCTTAAGTTTCAATTTGTGCTTACTTTATAGGATTTTCTGTCTCTCAGAAAGGCAAAGGAGCCTACTTGTTACCCTATAATCAGGTTGCACACAGAACTTAACTAGGTGGTTTACCACGTCCTGAGGGATTGCTCCTCATAGAAGAAAACCAAATTCAGAGTTAATGCTGTTGGGACTGGCGGCTCTAAACAGCTCATTGTCAGACTGATCTGCCCCTAAAATCCCCGAATGGGCGTGGGAAGCCCCTTTGAGTGTTTAATGATAATGTGGTTTTCCTCTTTCATTAACTTTTGTGTACAAACAGCTATCATGCTCACTGGATACTAAGCACTTTACTGCCCATCTACATCCACGTCAATGCTACTTAAGGCTAATCACACACTAACTACATCTCCCAGTGACAAAGCTGCATCCCCACTCTGTCTGTATTGATCTCCCATCAGTCATTTGTAAGTGACCGTGGTAGACATGGCCCTTGGGCATTTTTCCAATACAAAAGCCACTTAACATTAAAATTGCAGGATCTCTTTTGGCTGTTTTACAAGTCTTTATCAAATGCGTATAAAAACCTACCTTTAATCATAACTACTCAATGAATTTTTTTCACCTTTGACCATTGACCCCTTTAAGATAACGAGAGCATTTGTGCACCAGACTGCCCTTCTTCAAGTCTTATTCATTGCCTGAGAGGGCCACTAGAAGCAGTGGCAAAAAATACTGGAAAGAAAATCCTTTTGCCGCAGTGTTTGTTTCATTGTAACAATAACAAGGCTGAAAAGAGTAATTATTTAAGAGGGTCATTATTTCAGTCATTTATATGCCCTTTGGGTCATGTGCCCATCACTTTACCTCATTCAGATGAGCAAGCAGTAGGGCTGCCTTTCTGTTCCCAGTCCTCTGCCATTGTACTTCTTGGCACGAAGACTGTGTTTGTTTTGCACATCTATGTGAAAAGCCAAACTAGTACAAATTCTTTTACTCTATCACTGCCACATATGAACACTGAATATATAATTTCAGACACTCTGTGGTTGTTGAATCTTGTTCAGGAGGTTAGATGAGAATTTTAATTGCATAATTCTGCCATCCTTTCTTTTCTGCACTGTTTCCAGTTCTCCCTAATTTGAGGATACATCCATGGCTTCAGAACAAACTTAACAACAGTCTTTTTTTGAAGTTCAGTACTCGTCCAACTAAATCAGCTTGTAGCATAGTTTGGCTGTGTTTGAGTAGCAACTATTTTAACAATTGCTCTGGTCACGTGCAAGGCTGTTCACACTGTCCCATGGAAATTATTAAAAAATATTTGTGGTGGAAAGCTATACTGTTTGCATACAAGCCTGTAAGGTCTCCTCCTTGCTAGAGCTGCAACTTGCTTTATTTGTTGGACTCTGAAACTTTAAACATTTCACAGACAAGTCTTATTCCCATAAGAGGATTCATCAGTGCATTTGAAGGGCCATATGTTGAGTTGACACTATCAACTATAGGCAATATGCCAACGAAGTACTCAAGCAGGCAGCTCTTCCTGAGCTCCATAGTATCTATTTTTTGACTATCTATTTTGATTTGTGTCTCATAAAACGCATCAATTACATAAATATGGAGAATTTCTCCACAGGATGTTAATGGAGTAGTGTACAGTAAAAGGTCAAAAGCACAGTGACTGATCCTCTCAGAGTAGCATCCAGGAAAAGCTTTCCCTAGAACAGACAAAGTATTTATAGTAATGATAGCAAAATACAAATGTCACTTTGGAGTCTATTTGCCTAAATAAATGGCTCTCAGCATTTTTCACTCAGTGTGTTACTTCTTAGGACTAAGACCAACCTGTCTGCTGCAAACTTCACACTTTTTCTACACGTGGCATGTTTGGCTACATGAAAACAGTATGTTAGGATAGTATAAAGGAAGCAAGATCAAAATGAACTCACCTGATGTGTTCAGCTGCTTGTTGCATCATTTTATATCTGGCAGTATCACTGTATTAGATGGCAATGTCATGTTAGTAAGTGCAATCGTGCCAGTGACCAAAGACAGAAAAAGTGAGGTGCTCTCAGCACCACTGCCAAACACCAACTGGTGGAAATATGTGTGTTACTTGAATCAGTGTTTCTGTTCCCTTGGCATCCTCAGAGAAACCTGTGCTGAAAAATTATTAAAGTTGAAATTGCATTGTAGATGGTTCACTTGGTGAGAGCAACTGTGATGGGGCATTAGCAGCCCCGGATCACACTCCCTGAGGTGTTAGACTGAAGTGTGCCAGTTGAACTGAATCTTGTGCCAAACTTAGCTATTTTGGACAGCAACTTTGAAATTTCACAATGGACAACAAGAAAATATTTTTTTAAGCCATTACAGTTGCAATACATGTATTGTACTAATCCAACTTACAATTACAATTCTTCCATACTTTAATTAAGCACATAAATAATAAAATTTAAACTTTGCCTCATCACTTTTCTCTATATTCTCTATGAATTCTTCCAAGTACAAGTCATATTGTTTAACTGACAGGTCTAGAGTATGTGTAATTATTTAATACTAACCTGTGTATATTTCTTCACTTTTAATGCATTATGGTTATTCTCAACTAATAAAAAAGTTAATTGCATTATAAGAAAATCTAATAGTACTGAAAACATAAAAAGGAGAGGGGAATCCAGGCAAGGAAGATGCTATTGAAAACAAAAGACCAAAACCACTTACACAACATATATGTACATTTGCACAGAATGTGACAGTGCTCATATCAAGAGCACCAAGGTGTGAAGTGCTTTAAAGTCCTCTAATGCAGCCAATAGCTTTAGAAAGGCTGATAGCCACTACAGCTTTTCTGTGCCACGGCCTTATTTTTCTAACCAGGCAGGATAACTTTACAGCCTGGTTCAATTTCCACGTCTGTCCAAATTTTAATCTGATTGAACATCCGTTAGTGTTGTATTTGGTGGTTTTTTAACATGGGCATTTGTCTCCCAAAGCCAAGACTGACACCAGAAACTGACTTAATTCATGCCATTAAACTGCTGGCAAATCTTAGACACTACTGCTCTGAGCTTGAATTGATCCAGAGCCTGAGGGTAACCAGTTCCATTTCTCATTAACAACAACAACAATAAAAATTGTGATTATTAACAGTATTTTTAAGCTTTTCTTTATAAACCAGAGAAAGCAAGTAACCTAAATGACCCTTACCTGGGTTATAAGCTAATTAATGAGTTTTATAACATGCCCAGCCATCGTCTTTGTGATCTATCTGTGGGAACTCTAAAAAAGTCAACATAAAGGACAGGATAAAAGACAAGACCCCATCTTGCAGGGTCTGGCTCTAAACAGAAATCTTCAGGTTGGATGGATTTTGATGGTCCCCTCAGAGCTTGTATTTGTTCCAGAGATGGGAAAAACAGGCTAGTGGAGTATTGGAATCAGAAGTCAAAAACTTTTAAAAAGAAGCACAGAAAGACTTCAACTTATGAGAAACAGTGCAGAAAAAGCAACTTACACTAAAGCTGTCATGAAGAATTTCCAGGAGACACAAATTCCAAGAGATGATAATGGAGAAATATAAACAACATTCATAGAAAAGAATCAGAATGCATAATGTTGCAAGCAAAAATGTAAAACTTTTGATACGAAAAGAAGTAGGAGAAATTGAGAGAGGGATACAGAAGAGAAAAAAGAATTTCCTCATTAAGTTGAGATACACATTTTTTAACTTTCTTCATTTGCTGCACATTCAGAGGGTCAGATGCTCTAGCTGATGCCAAACCAGAGTAAATTCTTCTGCTCCTCTTTTAAGATACTGAGGGAGATCTGTCAGCATCTGCTACATCAGAGAAAGCTTTTCTCAACAAAGAAAATGACTGTCAGGGAGGTTGATTATGGGAATGGACCCTACCAGGGTATGGCTAAGAGTGTGGATGGACGAGTCCTCATCCACCTGGAAACTCTAACCATATTAGTTAAGTTACCCCAACCTTCACTGAAATGAACAGATATACACCCAAGTGTGTACCCTGCATCAATGTTTGACTCCTTTGGAGAATAAAAAAAGTGTCATTTATTGCAAATAAACTTCAAAAGTTCTTGTTCAATCAATGTATTCCATTGGAATCTTACTAGCAACTTACAACACTTATGAAATAATTATATGGTGTTTTAATTTTCCCATTTTAGATCCGTCCTTTCAAACATAAATAATTTCTTGCCTTCTTTCTTCCATGGGCTTATTTTGAAAAGATAAACTTTGGATTGCAGTTGTTGCATCCACAGAATCTTAATGCCTAACCTCAAAAATCTAAATGCTAAATAAAGTCTTTCCCTCCGGAGCTCTAACTATATCCATTTCTCTGTTTTATTTCTGTTGGGTTTTTTTCATTCTTCAACAAAAGAATAAGTAAATCCTCATTACCCAGTATCAGTTGAGGCTTGTCTATATAAAGAATATATTGTGTTTTTTGTGAGTTTGTGTGTGTATGCAGAACCACATTACATTAGCATTCCTGAATACAGGCTTTTTAATGTACTAATCTTAGGAAGGTAAAATCAATATTCAAATGGTAATTATTTAGGAAGTGAATTGATCAATTTGTCCTAAGCTCCATGAAGATGAACTGAGGTCAATCCACTTTGCCTATTAAGATTTTGAAGATATCTGGTTGGATTACTTTCACAGTAAGCGCCTGTTTTCCACCAAGGTTTAGGGAAAGGGGAAAAAAAAAAAAAGAAAATAAAGACAAACTGAGCTTTAATGTTAGACTTTAGGAAAAACAGACTTTTCACGTAAGTGCAATTTTCCTGATCCCAGCAAGCTGTCCATGTAAATAACCTCTGTGTTATTAGCTTTTAGTACTATAGTTCTCCCTGTGATGAAAGTGAAAGGGTTGCTAACTAAACAGAGTTGAGCTGCCTTGGTTCTTCAGCCCTATATGTATTTTCTGGATTATTTTTAAGGCTTGGGAATGTGTGGATGAGCAACTGCAATCTATATGGAAGAGAGACTGAAAGAACTTCAAGGCAAGCTATTCAAACAACTCTGGCATTTCAAAACTGAGCATAGTGAATTTTTTTAACTCAAATAAAATATTACGGAATTGTTATTGCTAAAATAATAGTCTATTCATCTTAGAATTATCACATTAAGTGTTAGGGTAGAGGCACATATTTCCTGATGGCAAATCACTAGACCACATGAATTCAAATTCCATAAAAAAAAACCTTTTCTTTCATTTCAGGAAAAGTACATTTTGCAGAAGGAGAGACAGGTAGGCACAGTGTGTCTCACTAGTGACTCTTTCTAGCTCTTAAGCTTGAAATATGCTCAGTACAGAAATGGTCTTGTGCAGGTCAAGGAGTTGGACTCAATGATCCTTGTGGGTCCCCTCCAACTCAGCATATTCTGTGATTCTGTGATTTTTTTCCATTGTCTCACCCCTTTTCTAGAGGTACTTTCCAGATGGTAAAGGTTCCTTAGCTCTTAAGCATTTATTCTGAGACTATAATAAAAGCATGGTAACTTTAATACAGATTTCCCTAATGATAATGATAATGTAAAATACTTCACAAATAAGAAGATTAGTATGACCAGTACCTCATTTCATTTGGTGTTTTTCAGCTCATCATTGTCTTCATGGTTTAAACTGGTGGCTTGAAGATTAATTTCTTGGAGTTCCCAAATTATCTGTCTTGGACTTGACTTCAATATCAAATTTGTGGAAGCCAAAGAAGACGGATAGTCACTGCAGAATTTTTCAAGAAAGGGTAAGATTCACCATTTAGGAAACCAGTTGTCTATGCAGTGACTGAAACACAGAATCACAGAACAAGAGGAATTGGACAGGACCCACAAGGATAATCAAGTCCAGCTCCAGGCCCTGCACAGGACCATCCCTAAGATCACACCATGTGCCTGAGTGCATTGGCCAAATGCTTCTTGAACTCTGTCAGGGTTCATGCTGTGACCACTTCCCTGGGGAGCCCACTCCAGTGCCTGACCACCCTGTGGGTGAAGAATCTTTTTCTAATATCCAACCTAAACTTCCCCTGACACAACTTCAGGCCATTCCCTCAGGCCCTGTCTCTGGTTGGTCCTGTCACAGAGAAGAGATCAGTGTGTGCCTCTCCCCTTCACAAGAAAGTTATAGACTGCAATGAGGTCTGATTGCTATCTGCAATTGGTTGTTCAAACTGGCAGGGAAGAAATAACAAAGAGAAGGCTGAGGACAATCAAAAGAGGTTTTGAGGCCCTGGGACAACTGGGAGAGGGATCAGGAGCCCAGATAGTGATTTTCTTGATTCTTCCACTAACAAGGAATAATATTGATAGTAATAGGCAGATCCATCAGGTCAATGTGTGGCCTCAGGGTGGTCTCAGAGGAAACATTGGTTTCCAACCAATTTCTGGTCTCATTTATGGCAAGAATGAAAACCAGTGATGTTGAAGGCTCTAATTTTATGGCAGTGACATTCTCTTGTCTCATCAAATGTGTCGTCTTGTGCAGATGCAGCTTGAAAAGTTGTGCAAGCTGTAAGAGGTGAGGAGCTATACACAAGTAGCTTCAGTCACTCTCTGGGTCTTCAAAAATCAACATTTTTATCGATTTCCATGTAAGACTTCTTGTCTGTATGCAATCTGCAGGACAATACATTCAGCACAGGATCAGACTCCTGGTACCAGGTATGCAGTTTCCAGCTACTTTGGGAAAGAAATACAGGTGCATGAGCATGGTAAGAGCTGGAGTGCAGTGTAATGTCTGGGCACTGGGGGGGCTTGGACTCTGAAATACTCCTGCTCTTCTGTGAGTATACTGTACTTACGCTTCATGGAAATTCAGAAATCTTTTGAGATGTGTAGTTTATAATCATAACTATATCACACCTATAAGGCCAGGTGAACGTATAACTTCCTTTCACACATCAAAATGGAGAGTTAATTATTTTATTTTGGAAATGCACGTTTTTAATTGAGTGCATTTTTTTTCCTGCAAGGCATTAAGGGTGCACTTTTTTCCCTGCTATATATAACGAATACTAGGAAAAGATACTGCGATTCTTCAACGGTAAAAGAGAGAGTAGAGATTCTTTTCTTAGAGATTCTTAGAGATACTTTTAGTGTGAATATTATGGCTTTTTTTGAGTCTATCTTTGCAGTATAATCCTAGTATTTGTCTGTCTTTCATTTCTTTCCTTTCCATGAGCTCAAGATGTGTGCTCAACTTTTAAACCAACTGTCCATCTGAAGAAAGACGAGGAGAAAGGAAAATTTTGTGCTATTATAGGGATCCATCATAATGGCAACATTTCCATGGTAATTTATAGCTGTAACTTCTGGCCTTCTTCAGATATTTTACAAGACATTAGGATATGTGGTGTATAGAGACAGTAGGAACAGATATTCTTGTGACCCCTCTGGACTACACATGTACTGGATGCTTGTGACTGTGGGGGACTAATTTAAAAGACTGATACAATCTTCCCTAAATCTAGGTCCCAAACCTACTTTTCAGTATTTCTAATGAATCAAAACACTCCATATTCCTTTTACAGTTTCACTGCCCTCCAGGTTGAATTTTGCTTAATAATAGTGAGCTCCAGCCTGGTGGCAATGGATAAATTCCAAATAACCTTACCTAACCGTACAATGAAAGACTCTGGTGAGTAGAGCAGTACATCAAATATTTCTGTGTGAATGTACAGTTGATTAATCACTGGAGTAGTGTTTGTAAATTGTCTTTAGACAGTTCAGTTGTAGATTTGAATGTCAGCGTTATCATATGTGAATTCCTATCCTGGATAGTGATGGCCTCAAAGAAAGCAACAGAACTTATGGCAAAATCAGTTTTGTACCTTTTACTTGCAAAACAGAGGCCAATCAAAGATTCTCAAGGAAACAAAAGTTGTGGTGCTCCAGTGATGAGGAACTATGGTATAGAGAGGAGGAAAAATGGAGCAAAAACAGGGACCCAGGAAGAGCTTGCGTGTGCATGTGTACAGGGAGCTATGAACTCAGACAAGATATGATTTGGAAGAGGTTACTGAATCTCTGGATCCATCTTCCTGCCAGGACAGTATATTCCCTAGTATAATTCCATGTACAGGGAGAGACAGAATAGAGAATCGAAGGACAAGAACAACTATGTCATTTCTAGTTACCATTCATAAAAATCCACTAACTTAACATTAAAATTTAAGATATATGGCTTAAGGGAATAGAATACTTGAAGTTTGAATGAGCTGAGTTCCCTTTCCTGTGTTCTGCCTAAGTGGCTGTTGAATGGCAAGGGTGTATTTGGACATGAGACGACTTCCAGTGAGAAAATTCTAACTGTTTTGAACAGCAAGGATCCTCCAGGTTGTGAAAATAGACCTGAACCACCTCATGCGTATTTGTCTTAGAATCACAGAATCACAGAGTAGTTTGGGTTGGAAGGGACCTTAAAGTTCCTCAAGTTCCAAGCCCCTGCCATGGGCAGGGACATCTGCAGTAGACCAGGTTGTTCAAAGCCCAATTCAGCCTGGCCTTAAACACTTTCAGGGATGAAGCATCCACAGCCTCTCTGGACAACGTGCCAGTGTTTTACCACCCTTATAGTAAAGATTTTCTTCCTAAAATCTAATCTAAACCTACTCTCTTTCAGTTTAACGCCATTACCCCTTGTCCTACCACTACATGCCCTTGTGAAATCTTCCTCTCCAGCTTGTCCTATGGGTATGAGAGAAGATTACTTTAATGGGAAATATGATTATCAACTACAAAGAGGATTAGGCACAGCTCCCATTACAACAGAGAGAAAATTTCATAAAGTAATTTGCAAACTTTAAAAGCAATATTTGGAACAATTCTGTGGTTGGAGGACTATCCATTATGAGAATATGACATGTAAAATGGTATTGACCAGAAAACTGCTCAAGAACAGACAGTATCATCTTTTCAGTTCATAAGCTCTTATCTTTTGTAAAAGACTATTTATAAAAGTCACAGGAGTTCCTTTGGTTTCTGCCTTTCTCTGTTTCTTGGCTAACTTATACTACTAAATTTGGTAAAGGATATTTTGTATTCTCTGGGAATGATAAGGGCAAACAATTGATACATGGGCAAATATAGAAAACAGTGGATGTGGGAGAGGGAGAATGGAGTTCAGTCTCTTTTTAAAACATCTCTGCATTCTACCTGGGATGCTTTAATATCTTTGAAATAATTTAAGCTCTTTCTTATATTTTTAGTCTTTTTAGGCTTTGAATACATCTGGTGAAAATTTTACTTCTATAATCATATTCTAAATATCAGCAAGAAAAACAATTTTCCTGAATTTTCAAATGTGTTTATAAAGGATCGTTTCTTTTGTATGTGCAGGCAAACTATCAATAACAGGCTGCAAGGTTTTGTCTTGTTGCTGAACCTCTGGCAGCTTACTGTACACCTTGGAAAGCTCCCTATTCAGTTTGCAGGAACACTGAAAGGTACTACTATGTATGGTTTCCAAATTTTCCCAGACAAGCACAGGAGAAATAAAAGGCCTGTTTGTCCACATCATTAAACCACATTGCAGTCTGGTACAACTGGCAGACTCCTCTCCAGAGAGATTCAGAACAAAACCTGCAGGGGTTTATCTAGGTCAGGTTGGAAGTAGGCTGGCAGAGCTGTGTCAGGCAACTTCTTCTATGTCTTCCTGAACTCTGGGGTCCAATCCTGAAATGTTCTCAGCAGTCTAAGTACCACAAAAGACAAACTTATGACTATTCTCTTTTCAGGAATATTATATTCCCTTGTAAATCTGTATGTTTAAAAGAAATGAAATGTGCACTATGAGTTTCGCACTTATATTATTGCTTTCTTCACTATCTTCTCTTCTTACTGACATTGTATGACTTTGTTAATAACATAGTCTTGCTGTTGCCTCTGACTTTTTTTGAAAGTGAAGAAAACATATTTTATATTGCCAGAGCACTTGAGCTCAGCAGAATTCTATGAAGGAATTTTTTTTAATGGGAAACATATAGTACAAGGCAACTCCTTCCTTTAATAATATTGATATTCCTCTTGTGCAGCCCCAAGCCCATTTGTATAATGCCAGTTTTGTATTACCTTGCTTGCTGTTTTTATTATCCACAGAATACAAATTAACCTCTTGTGTTGTGGAAGGACTTGGCAAATGTAGCCAAGACTGGGACAATGGGGTGCAGAAAGTCTCTCTGCTCCAAGGAACTTTGAATAAAAATTTTTTTTTTTACTCTTTGAGAGCCTTCCCTATTTTACCCTTTGGTGGTTTAGGCAATGTCACCTAACAGAAGTAGGTCGAAGTACGTCTAGATTTTATGGTTCCTGATGCTAAGGATCCTGTTTGATTACTTAAATCATAAACACCAGTTTTATTGAAATAATAGATTTAGTTTCAGCATTATTTATAAAAAAATGCCCTGCAAGAATGGAAAGGGCTTCTAGGAGGGAATTTAAAACTGAAGAGCATAATTTCTTCCACAAACCTTTATGTAAGATTCAAGAAGATTTGTGAGATTTCAGTAAGTTTTATTCTTATGGGAAAGGGGAAGAAGCAAGACAAAGTCACTAATTGAACCCCTCCAAAGCATGGCAATTGTCCTTAGTCCTGGTTTGGGTCCAGTGAAAAGTGTCTGTTTTATGGTTTCATGTGAAAACTTTTTAAGGGCAACCATGAAAATGCATGTCCATGTTTGAAAACACTGTTTAAAAGCAGAAGCCATGCTCACAGGTCCATGCCATGTTGGCTGCACAGGCAACAGGATGCCAAGAAAAGTCTGGGCTGTGTAGCAGGCCTCGGGCACAGGGGCTTGCCTGGGTCTTGTGGGGCACACCTGGCCCTGTGCTGCCTGGCAGCACATGATAACATGGCACTGTTAGAGCTACCTGAGGCTTCCTCTCAGGTACCAGGCCAGCCTCCAGTTCTTGGTAGAGCAGAAGGCCAGCTCTGCTCCCCTTGTGCAGACAGATATGTCTTGATTAGCTTTCCTGATGAGGGCTTTGGCTTCAAAGTGACAACAAGGGTGTTGAAAAACAACCTCAGTGGGGAGCACCTGCTGTATGGCCACCTTGCTATGCTTTCAAAAGGTTCCTTGTACTGTATTTTCTATGCTTAACAGTTTTGACCTCACTGAACAACTGGTTCTGCCCAAGTTCAGATAGGAGGGTGAACAGCTCTCACTTTGGCTCCTTGCCTTAGTGGCAATAAAACATGTAAAAAAAGCTGAAAAAAAGTGCTGAACCCCCAGACACAACATAATGAGGTACATATGCAACAAGACACTAGGTATGTGTACAATGAATCAGTTCCTTACATGTCTTCCTTGAGCGGGGGTTTTTTGGGCTTACTGGGCTCTTTTTCAAGCATGAAAAATGCCCGTGTGCTAATTCTGAGTTCCTGCTCTTCATTAATACCGTGGCACACAATAGAAATGGAAGGGACAAATCAAATATACCTGCTCCTTTCCAAACCAACCCTATACACCTATTTGAAATGCTTATATACATATGTTTGTGTGCTCATTTTTTTGTTTATATTCATGCTCATGTGTCTTTAGCAATCCTGTAGAATGATAGACTTTCTCTTTAAAAAACTCACTTGTAGGCTTGTACTTAATTTACCGTGTTCCTGTATTACTGTGACTTTTTTCTTACAAAACCTCATAGCTTATAAATTACCATAAGATTAAACCAGATATTGCTAATGTATTTTAAACAGTTGTTAAATTACCAAAGTTGGTTGATCCCTTCCTTGAAATTTGCTGATCCTAACTTTAAATGACTCCTAGGTTATTATTTATATCTTTTAAATCTTTTATAGCCGAACACGGGTGCTTTTATGAAACCTGGTGTAACGTATTCTAAGAACAAAAGCATATTTATGTAAGTAGCACTGGGAGCTGAGTTGGCAGGTGTTTGCCACAAAGTCTTAACCCCTAAGAATTAGTAGTAGGCATCAAATGCATCCTCAAAAGGTTGTGAGAGTCTCTTTTTCTACAGAGAAACTGTTCAGGCTGAAAATGTGTTTAACTGCAAAGAATGGCAGGCCTTGTGGTATCCTCAAGTTTGTGGGCTACAGAAAGAAACGAGGACTTGGGAATAACATTTGCAACGAATACCATAAACAGAAAATCAAGACATTTGTGGTGGCCAGGGCTTTTCAGAGCAACTGCAACCTTATATAGCTCATGAGGGAGCCAAGCAGAATCGTTTTTGTGAAGAAAGCAGTCTCAGATGTGTAAAGAAGCAGGCAAGACCATAGTCTCTCCTCTTCCACAAACCAGGCAGGAAAACTGCCCAGCTGAAGGAGATCCAGGGCTGTCCTACATGAAGAGGGGTAGCAGAGGGAGAAAAGCCTGTAAAAAGAAAAGGACTTTGTCTAGGGCAAGGGTCAGTCAGCTTGAGTTAAGGTAGTGAAATCTCACACAGAACTCCAAAAATTTCCTTGGCTTCTGCTAAAGCCAATGCTTTGCATGAATCTGCTGGAGGAGGTCAGCAAGGAATGGGAGTTACTGAGAGCAGGGTAAGATGTGGTTGAAACTTCCTTTCAGCTTGTATGAACAAAACATGTTGGGTCCCTAACATGGGTCCACATATGGGAGCACAATTCATGGTTCAACATGTTCATCAAAGCGTACCACCAAGTGCTTTCAATAAAAATACTTTCATTGAAACATGTCATTTCACTGAAAACGCACTTTGGAGTCAGAAAGTATAGTCAATTCAAGAATATTTTGTTAGGAAAAGTTTCCTGGCCCCAGAACTTCATTTTAGAGAAGCCAATGCCCCCATAAGTCCCATGATTGGTTGTTCATAGGCTACACCAGTGAAGTGAGAAATATTAATTAAGCCCCTGCTCTCACTGAATGAAATCAGGGTATAATCGCCTTCTCTGACTCAGAGGATAGCCTCAGGCTTCAATGGTTACCTCCAGAGGGAAATGGTTGCTGAGAAGTTGCTGTGAGACTTCCTTGGAGAAGGTAGACAGCATTGTATTGAGCCTGCAGTATGGCAAGGGAGACTACAGGCTGGACTGAGCACAGCCACTTCTTGGCTGAATGCTGCAACTGGGGAGTGTGGAGGTGGTAAGAGGTCTTTTTTTTATTTTGTTTTTGTGCTGTGGTTGGGGGTTTTTGGTGGTTTGTGTGGGGTTTGTTTTTTGCTTTTCATGTTTTCTCGTATTTTTAAAGAAAAACTATAGAGTTTTTGTATGAGGTGGAAATTTTCCTATTCAGTGCTCATGGTTACTCACTAGTAAGTGGTAGTGTGTTAAGGGGCTGAACAAAGTGTTCACACAGGTATGAGATGTGTTAATGTTTGTCTCTGAAAATGGGACTTATCTTCCAGTGTGTTGATAGAGGCTTCTCAAAAGGGCTTTATTAGGCTTTAATTGCATGGAGCTGGCATGGAACTGTGGTTCTCCACAAGCCATTTATCTCATACTTTTCCTGGAATTCTCTTCACTGATGGCGTACAAAATTCCCAAGAACCCTGCTCTGTTCTGTGACTAACATATTTTCAGTGAAAAGCTCTATTTTATGCCTATTTGAATTTTTTTTTCTGTGAGGAAGTATAACTATTAGTTAATATCCACTACAATTATACCAAGAAAAATACTTATTAAAAGCCTTCCTCGTCGTTTCAGGTTTCAGTCATCTACTTTTTTTTCATCTGTCTGCCATCATTCGCATATTAAAAATCAGCCACACTAAGAAAAGATGTGAAAGAACTGCTTTTTATGGGTATGATTTTTACTGCAGTAAAAATCCCTGCACATATAATTTTATTAACTTTCATAAGAGTATTCAGGCAGATAACTTCATACAGAGTCTTGCATGCAGTTGTGGTGTCCCATGTTTAAGGAAAGTGAATATAGAGTTCAAAGGATGGCTGCTGGGATGGTTGGGAGCATGAAAAGCATGTGAAATGAGAGGAAGCTAGAAGAGCTTGGTTTGCTTGGCCTTCACACAGAGATCAAGAAACTAAATTATTTCCTGAGTGAAGAAGGACAAACACCAGTATGGAAGATAAGTTATTTGAGTTGAAGGATGATATTAGTGTGCAAGGAGATGAAAAGGAAGTCCTGGGCTTGTGAAAGACCATTCTACTCTGAGTGCTGGGAACAGTGCTGTACATTTAGAGTAAGCCTGTTAGAGTGAGGGGGCTTGTCCTTGCCTTAAGGGACTCCCTTGGGAGTGCTCTGCTGAGCCCAGGGACAGACCTAGACATGTGATGTGGGTTAACCCTGGCGGGCAACTCAGCCCCACACAGCTGCTTATTCACATCACCACCATCCCTGGTGGGAGGGGGATTGGGAACAAAAGAGTACGAGTCTGAAAATGTGTGAGTTGAGTTGACAGTTTAAGTTAAAAAAAGGAAAAAAAAAGAAGAAACAAAGGAAAAACCAAGAAAAACGAGAGATGCCAACCCACCCACAATTGTTCTCTGCCAGCTGACCAATGCCCAGGCAGTTCCTGAGAAACTGCAGGCCTGGAAAACTTCTTCCCCAGCTTTTACTGCTGAGCACAAGACATGGAGTGTCCCTTTGGTCAGCTGGGGACCTGGCTCTCAACTTCTTGTGCGCTCCCAGCAGCCTATTATTTGGTGAGGTGTCATGAAAAGCAGAAAAGTCCTTGATGCTGTGTAAGCACTGCTCAGCCATAGCTAACACATTTGTGTTACTGTGTTAGCAACTTTTTCTCATCGTAAGTCCAAAAGAAGCACCGTGCCAGCTAGTATGAAGAAAATTATCTCTATCCCAGACAAAACCAATACAGTATGGATAGATGGTTTCAAAAGACAGGCCTCTCACATGTTATCTAGGTTCCAGGAAGGTAACGACTTGAACTGGCCACATGACACCTGCAGTTACCAGCCCCTAACACTGGTATGTTATGGAGTTTCAGGTGGTTCCTACCATGGCAGCTGGTGTCCAGTTCAGTACCTTAATGCTTTCAACTGCACTATGCAAAGGCAGTGGAGTTACATTTATTTTAAACCAAAACTTCCCATTGAGATTGATGGAAAGTTGTGATTAAAACTGATGACACAATAAGGCCCCCTTTAGAACAGCCTGAACAGAGACAAGAGTAGGCTAACTTGGGTTAAGTTTGTTCCAATCTCTCTTCGAGTGGTGCTGCTACTACATAAGAAAGATCTGATTGGATGACAAAATGCTCCTTGTTAAAAATTTAAAAATTTTTTGCTTCACAACTACACTTCAGAAACTGGTGTATCTCCTGTTTGAACTCACAAGCCTATGGGATTGCCTTCAGTCTTAGCTTTTCTTTCCTTCCATTACCCAGAATCCACCAGATTTGATGTCTGTCACTTCATCCTCTTCTTGAGCATCCTTCCTACAGGCAATTCTTTTTAGTGTTGACTGAGGTGCACTGGTTTTCACACCCCTCAGGTCTTGACTTGATGTGTGACAACCTTAGAGAGAATCAAGTAGAAAGAGTTTCTCCCAAATCTTACAGCAGTTTTATTATGCCAGAAGACAAAGGAAAGCACAAAGTGTGCACCTTTGCCAGGTTGGGACTGGCTGCTGGTGAAGCCAGTGTAGTGATGCCAACGAGGCCTTTCACTTCCAGGAGCGCTCTACTTTCCATTTTTACCTGTAGCTGTTCTTGTCTTCAAATCCCAGACTTCTCCCACCTTCCACCCCCAGAAATTTAGCAAAGCGCATTTATTGTCTCAGGAATATTCTAGATATTTAGCAGATAATTTCATTCTCTGAGAAAGGCATTGACTGCTGCAGCACAGAGGCCAGACCCTCATTGCAGGCAGACAGGCTCCACTTATTTTCCTGGCTCTTCAGATTTACTACTAACACACTGGCAGACAGTAGTAGTGGATATGATGATGTAGTGTTGGAAATAGTCCTGGGTTTTAGTAATACCTACACGTTGCCAGACAATTATGTCCAAAGAGCCCAGATTTTCTAGAAGTGCTGTCCCACCCCCCCTTCTGTTGGAAACCCTAATTTCCTCCTTGCCCCTCTTCCCTCGCTGTCAGCCCTATCACATCCCTTGTGGCCAGATCAAGGATGTTTAAATATAGATTCAAATATTTCTGAGGGAGGAGCAACTCTGGCAAGGTTTGTGGCCTGACTGATCTCACTAAACTACTGCTGACTATTCAGGATCTCTTCCAATACTAGCTGGCCCTTCTTTAAATTTGCCAATGATTTAGAAATTCAGAAATAAAGCAGTAAACAGATGCAATGAAGCTTGAGTTTTTTCTGTGCTGGAAAAAAAAACCCTTCCCCCCTTTCTTATTCTATCTTTTGTAACTCAGTTCTGTCTGGGCTTACTTAGTGAACAAAAAAAGTACTTTTCTAGACTAGCAGGCTTGGTCCTAACCAGGTACAGCACGTGGCATACTTTCAGGGATATATGGGAGATCTGGTTTCAAGTAAAGGCAAAAAGTAGAGTACTATTTAAATCTGTAGTAGAAGTGGATTAGATGAATCTATGCCTTCTTTCCTTTTTCTAAAATTGCCTTGAGGCTTTTTTTCCTTTGGAACAATCAAAGGTGTTCAAATCACCAAAGATGTGAGAAGGTATTTCTAATGACTTGAGCTTCTACCATGACCTAGAATGGTTTTATCCCTCTGTGATTACTTAGACAAAATGAAACAGTCCTGAGTTGTAGCATGGCTGTGAGGGCCTGGTAGAATTATTAGTGTAGTTGCTGAAATTTGGGGGAAAATCAGAACCTGGTGTGATTTCCTGAAGTGCTCACACATGGTCAGCTCCTCACCTGTGTGAAGTACTAGCACCAGTCCCGTGTAACCACTTCAATCACTTTTATGTCCTCAAAATGAGCTTAAGCACTTCTTAGGCCTTGTCCCTGGCCTCATATTCAAGGGTGAATTTCATTCCTTGGCAGTTTCAAGTAACTTAAGTAAGTTTTAGCAAATCAATAAATTATAAATTCTGCTTTCTTCAGGGAATGGGCTGCAGCAGATCTTGGAGATGGACACCATTGTGTAAGAGCAGGCCTTGACTACATCATACAATGGCGAAAATCATATTCATTTCGGTAGTATTTGATAAGAGAAAAAAAAACAGCAGCCAGGCTGCTATAAATAACAGGAGATATATATATATATATATATAAAAACATAAGTAACAAAAAAAGAAGACCTAAGAGCAGAGCCAAAATACATTAGACTTCTGAAATAGGAAAGTTCAATACTGTGGTTTTCATTACCACAGAACACTTTTGGCCTTGAAAGCAGAAAGTAGTGTGTATAGGTAATGGTGTAATATTCTAAGATGCGTATAGCTCTGTAATACGGAGAAATATAGAAATAGTTTTAAGAGACTGATTGTCTTTGAAGTGTATGAAAATAATGTTAAGAATTACTTAAAACCCTTTATGGGGTCAGTTATCTTTGGGAACAACTAAAAGTCCATTAGTGACTACATGCTATACATTGTATTAAATCAGCTCTCTTCTTCTCTAAAATTTGCCTCATCGGGGTTTTTTTAGGGTGAAATTCCTCCCTAGGCAAAGTATACATACGCAGTGTTGAGTCTTCCATTTATTATAACATCCATAACTCAGTACAAAAAGCTGTGCATATGGCCTTGATAACTATCTACAGTGCACTGAATTTTCCTTTTGCACAGTGATCCAAGGTGAATGACTGTGTCTCATCAACATTTTATTCCTCAGTGCTTTATTAATAACAAATGAGGGACTCATGAATCCATTCAATTAATTAATTTCTTCTTGGTCTCCTTTTCTTGCTTAACAGGTTGATCTGTCTCCAAAATGTACATTTTCTGCATTCCCATTGGACTAATGACATTTAGATAATTTTTTACTTTGGAATATAGCCATCCAACTTAAAAGTAAAAAGAGACATTGTACATACGAAGACAGTGCTAATGCCATTCCCTGCCAGTAAGTCCTGCTGCTATGAAAATGAGCAAGGTAGGGATCTGCCTTCCTTTGAGGTTATTAGACCAGGCATATCACTGACACGCATGGAGACACTTCCCTTCAGCTATCTTGACTTGTATGGAACTTTATTTAGGTTTTGATTCAAATAACCATTTTTTTCCAGCCAATTTAGGGGTTATAATATCTGCTATTGACCTTCTATTACAACCTGTGAACCATCCTGTTTAATGTGAAATTACATCATGTAAGAAATTCCTTTTTGTCCATTATCTTGGTCACTGACTTGACAGGGTTCTCAGAGAGTCATGGGAGCATAAATCAGAGATGGGACTCAGAAGTGGGGAACTCAGGAGTAATAGGCACGAGACTAACACAGTGATTCCTTCTGTTCCTAAGGCCACAGCAAGAGTGCAATGAAGAATGGACATTAGGTGTTTCTTCCTGGCACTGTGTCAAGTGCAGAATATTTTATGCAAATGAAATATCCTGTTCCGAGAAATAATAGATCTGTAGTGATTTCATTCCCATGTTAGAGCAAGGTTTACATTGAAAAGATGGGTTGGCCATAACTATGACTACTTGTTGAGTACAAAAAGAATATCAAGAAGAAATTAATTGTGTGGCATTAGCTAATAGGAAGCAACACACACACAAAAGGGAGGTCATAGATAAAAATTTTCATTACTCATAATTGATTATTGTGATTTGCTTAACTGGACTTGGAAATTATGGGAGAAAGTGAATGTCAGAGTGGGAAAGGTGGAAGTCAAGGTTGAAGGATATACCTCATCTTGCATATGTTATGCCTTATCCTGGGTAATGTCTCAGGCCAGCAACAGGGTTTCTGCCTTATAACAGAAAGCACAGCAAATCATTGCAAGTGTGGGTGAAGGTAAAATCAGTGCCAAGAAATAGGATTCTGAATGAAAGATGAGGAATGTAGCGTCACAGTGAATCCCTTGGAAAGTTGAGGGTCTTTATGCAGTGAGATGCAGTTCAGACAGTCCTTGGATATCTCTGTGAGAAACTGGGTACACTTATCCTGTTTCAGGTGTTTTGAAGTACATTGTTTCAGATATTGCTTTTGGGGTGGAATCCTATGCTTTTTTCCTCTCTTGATTTGGAGTTCAGCTGCCAGTTATTTACCATGTTGCATGTGCAAGTGGTATGCAAGTACTGCTTTCACCTGTTTTCATGAATGACCTTTTCAATACAGTCCTTAGGCCAAAGTACAAATTAGGAAGTTCAAAAGAAGAATGAAGGGAGGATTTTGCAAAAATCCATCTGAGTGTCCTCTTCTATTCCAAAGTTTTGCTACAGGCCAAATCATATGGGACTTTTTCCTAAAATTAGAGAAAACCATCAAGCCACCGTTGTTTGGAAAGAAGAATCCTTCTGTAGGCTTTCATCTTTGACTTTTCTGCAGCTTTGCTTAGTGCTCTTCTCAATGCATCCATGTCCCATGTGAGGTGCTGTGCTTGAAGTATGATCTGTACTGTGTTTTCCTTGACACAACAAAGCAACGCAGGAGTGTCAAGGGGTCACCACTTTATCAGGTGGTATAAGCAGTGACAACAGAATTTCTACTGTTGACCTTCATGGCAGCACAGTGTGGTTTTAGTGAAATAAATTGTACTGCAGAAAGACTTAGTGAAACTGGTCTACAGACCTTCTGTGAGTCAGTGCTGTGTTCCCTCTTGGAGTCATATATAAATTAGCATATAAGTACCAACAGACTACTATATTGTTGTCAAATCCTGCTTTGAAGAGTGGAAGACTCCACTTCTAGAGGGAGCAGCTCAGTTCTTTTATTTAAAAGGAAATTGGATTTGGGAAGGTTGGTTGCTTGTATTTTTCCTTACCCTCTGAACCTTACTGTGAACTCTTCTTATATTCCTTTCCTTAGCAAAGGAAAGAGGTTAGTTGAATTTGTCAAAGATGGCTTCTGTTTCCCTTCCCTCCCCCATTGCTGATGTGGTTGATTCCAGTTGTTCTTCCAGCCCTGACCTGCCTGCTCACAGGTACATCCACTTCATGGCAGAGAGTGATTCAGCTGCCTGACTGAGCTGAATTCCTGCACTCTTCCTTGTTAGTTTAGCATACAGTCTTAGAAATCCGGTGCATAAATCACATTTTGGATACAAATCAAAACATGTGATTAATACCTAGACATTTATGGCCATATAATGTTGCACCACAGTTAACAAGTAACATTTGGCTATGGGGTCTGTGCACCTGCTAAGCAGTAATGTGCTGCTAATGTTTTAATGAAGGATCCCAGGGAAACAAATACCTCTCTAAGCCAGAGGTAAAGCTCGTGCTCCTGGAATACACATATGTGGATAGGAGAGTTGACTGACTGGGAATACAGCCATTTGTTTTCCCAAATTACAAATAATAATTAATAAATAAAATGTTTTCTCGTGGCTGTATGCAGGGAGTTGGGAGAATCACTTGGCAAACCAACTGATATTTAAGCTGTGATTTGTTGAGAATATTTGTGCATTACTCTAGAACAGTGATCCCAGGAGGAGCAATACTGAGCGACTTGCATTATGTGGACAAGTTTGCTCTCTCTGTTGGCCTTGGTTTTAAGTTTTTAATTTACTGTATCAAGAGGCAATATCAGAAAGTCTTGTGGGCAACATGCTGCACATAAAGCAAGGATTGGGAACTGTGGCTTTCTAGTGATGTACCAATTTTATTGATATTATGACATAGCTTTTGCAGACTGAAAGTGGGAAAAAAACAGAGGCTATTTCACTGGGAAACGAAAAAACAATCTGCCATCTTGATTTGGTGCAGTATGGACTAAAATATGTTCTTTAGCATTATGATGGTAAATTCCTGGGATGGTACCTAGCACAGATGGTTTAGCACTGCTTTGGAAGTTGTGGTTCTCAACAAGAAGTAGAGATGGGCCAATGTCTTCCTTCATTTTTGCAGAAAAACTTCTCTGCAAGAGCTACCACAAGGATGCCTCCAGGAAAAACTTCTCTCAGATATTTGTATTGATGCCTCTGCTTCTTGGAGGCATTCGTCTAACCTGTGATATGGTTGGGAACAGTGGTGAGTGGTACGTGGTTGAGCAGAAGGTGCCTGGAACCTTGTGTGGTGAGTACATCATTTAGTACAATTTTTGTGGATGCAGGTGTTCTCTGCCCATCACTTAATGTAGGTGTTTGATATCAGGAGGGTATTTTACTCCTCACAACAACACAGAGAAGATCAGTGAAAGAGATGTAAAAATTGGCTTGAAAGAAACTTACATATTTATGTTGTTACTCTGGCTGCATTTTTCTCAGTGTCATACAGCCCTGATCTAGAAATGAAAAATAAGAGTTTTGGAAGTTTTTCCCGACCTGATCCCAGCTAAAATAAAAATAAATAAATTTTTATAATATTTTAATCTGATAATTACTGAGATTTGTCAAAATTAACTTTTTTCCCCTTCACAGACTGTTTCTTGCTTTGATTAATCATCATTTTACAAAGGGAATCTTTTTTTAGTAAACGATTCTTCAATTAATTTTTTCACTTATTATCTTCCTTGAAAGCATCCTCTTCTTTTACTTTTCTGTTCCCGTGGCTGAGAATAGTGTGTTGTGCATTCTCTGAAAGCTGTCCAGATTTGCTCTAAGTTAATCAGATGGTGTGTTGTGAGACTGCCTTTAGGCACTCAACTGTTGCTAGTCTGGAACAGGATTGGATTTCCTAACTCAGCTTCTTGAAAACCAAATTTTTCCCTTCGCTTTTTATTCAAGCAGTAGAAAAGGAATCCAAAGGACTTTTTTTTTTTTTTTATGAAAAGCCTTTTCAGATTAAAGTAAAACCACTTTGATTGAGAAAATATCTATTGACTGCCTTTGCAAGAGAAAGTGAGTGAAAGAATTTGGGAGTGCATCTGTACCGCAGAGTTAATTGCAAGCTCTAACTCAAGTGCTGTTTCCAATTGTCTCCCAATCACCTACAAAGCATCTAGCTTGGAAGTGTTGCAGAGCTTCTAACTGAGCAAGCTGCCTCAATGTTGGCTATAAGCTAGGGCTCAGATGTTGTCTTCATGTGGCGTTGTAGTCAACCCGTGTTGCAGGAAGGAATGAAGTCACACCATGAAATTATTGAAATCCTCCAAAACCTTCTCACAGTTCTCCCATGTATCCAGGAGAATGCGAGGATCCTCCTGCAATTTATTGGGGAAAGTCCTTGAAGCTTCAGTTCTTCAGCATGGAGAGCAGTGGAGATGCCAGACCTCGCAGAGAACTGGAGGGCATGAGGAGACATCTCATTGGTCTGGCCTCCTAAAAACACCCTTAAATTTCACCCAGTTTCTGATGCTGGGAAAAGGGTGCAGGAGCAAGGTGTCCCAGTGCTCTGTTGAGCCATAGTTGTGATTTCTGCTCTGTGGGACATTTGGACCCCCATAACTGACATTCACTATAACTGCATGGCTCAAAAATGTGCCTCAGGGCTTTCTTTAGCTGTGCTCTGAATTCCCTGACTGTAGGCAAGGACTGGAGAGTTCTCATGCAGATCTAAACAACTAAATGGAATAGGAGACATTGGAGAATTTGGTCTCCTGTTTTAGCAGAGGGCTACAGAAGAAGTATTTAATGCAGCTGCAATGAGAGGTGGAATAAAAATCACCCCAATTTTTTATTGCTGGGATTGTACTCATCCAATGGCTCAACCATGGACTTTATAAAAGGCACCAAACAGCAGTCCAAAGGCAGAAATAATATGTGTGAGAGGAAAAGAGATGCAGAAATTGTTGTACAAAGATTCATGGATAATAACTTGGGATTATTTGGAGAACACAAATTTAATTTTACTATAGCTAATGAGTTTTGTAGAATTTCTCATTTAGGCAGCTGCTCCACATCCTCCTCACCTAAAAGAAAAAAAAAAAAAAAAAAAAAAAAGAAAAGTCTCAAACTCCCCACTTTATCCAGATAAAACAGTTCCCTAAACTGGGTAGTTCCATGCCTGTTCCATCCCTGAAGTCTAAATTTTCCTAAATTAGTAAGCAAATTAAGCACACTGGCACTGGAAATACAATGCACTTTATGCACTGATATTTCAACATATTTATTGACCTCAGGTAGTATATGTGATTTCAAGTGGCTCATGGTGTCAATTCAGGACTTTAATTTCTTAATGCTGGTGCCCTACGTGCAGCCCATAATGAAGAAATATTTCCAGTTCATCAATCCATTACAGTACTTCAGCAAACTGAAGCTCTTAATATTTAGTAGGTCCCACTCTTAGTTTTTGGGGGTTTTTGTTTTGTTTTTTACTTAATTGGGTAAATAAAGTTTCATTACACGTAATAAATTATTTTCTCCAGGTTTATGTTGGTGTAGCAGACAGCAAATGTAGCTTGATCTACTGTCCTCCTGAAAAATGAGAACACCCATCTCATAGTGAAACTGGAGCTGGAAAATCTGGGGTAGGAGAGGAAGCACTATACAGAAAAGGTGGGGCTCATTCTCTTCTGATTTGACAAAACTGAGATTGTGGATGAGAATGGCTGAGAAGAAACACTGACTAAGAAAATGTGAGACTTGTAAGAAAATATGTGAGTGCAATTTCCCTCTCATATTTCCATTAGAGCATAATTTCCTGAGGAAGTGATAGAAACATTGGTAAGGTGGTAACATCACTGACATCTTAGCAACTCTAGGCTATCTTTGAGTAAGTTGAGTCTTCCTTTACCCTCAAGGAAAATATAGCTACTCTTTAAACACAAATACTGTAAACTATTTGACTCATGGTGTCTGATTATTTATTTGTTTATTTTTTTCATGGGGAGAAAAAGGTTAAATACAATTACACCTTTGCTCTTACATGATAAGCAGTAAGGTCTAAATGTGTATTCAAAAATAATTGCTAAATTCCAGCAGTAACATGATGATTATCTTATGGAATATCTTTGCATTTCCTGGATGTAGCAAGTATTTCTCGTTTGCGCAATACTAATTTTCACTTTTAAACGTCTCTGTTGTGGGTCTAGCTCAGTAGAGCTGCCTTAACCTGTGGGGAATCCACAGTTAACACTGGTAATATTGATAAGCAGAACCATCTCAAGCCATGACCAAACTGAGCAGTAATTTCAGAGGTATGCTGGCGTGATGCTCCTCAGTGCAGCAGCCAGCACGGGGTATCTTGGAAGGGAACTGAAGAGGCCCATGGTGGATGCCAGTGGGATGGATGGTCATGGTGCAGAGAGGATGACAGCAGAAATCTGTTTTTCCTCAGTTTTCACACACACACTTCCCAACTGCTATTTTTCAAAAGAATTTTTAACTAGTGCTAATGCTTAGCTCAGGGTCATAATCTAAGTAGATGGGTGTAATGCAGATTGTATTTGTAAGGTATTAGTAAGAGTTAATAGAATTGGTTTATAAACATTTCTGAGAGAAAAATTTTACAGCTAGACTTTATTATTAATTCACTGGTATATTGTTACTTTTAAAGAATGGCTAGATTTCATTTGTGAATAAGTAAAAAGACTGAAAAGGAGAAAAATTTATTTGTGTCAAGATTGTCATCTCCAAAGTAATTGTAAGCAGATGTAGAAAGTTTCATAGACTACCAGACAGAGAAATCAGTGATTTTCAAACAAATAGAAATTTATTATTAATTTTACAGTGCTTTATGAAAGGCAAAAGAGGGTATCACTGAGCTTTTTATGAAACCCTGAGCTGTGTCTTCAGCCTATACTAATTTAATTCTTATATTCAAAATGACCATAGTCTGATTTTACTGTCAGTGGAACCTAATCTACTTTTTAAGCTGTATGACCACCATTTCTAAGTACAGCTTTTAGCTGCAAAACCCTCAAAGACTGCCTACATATTAGGTGCCAGTCATCTAACATTGTATCCATGAAGCTGGAACAGAGCAGTCCAAATAGCTTATAGTCCATCTGTGTAAGGAGTAAGAGGGAAGTTGTAATGTGAGAACTGAAACTAATACAAGGAGGTGACAGAGTATTTTTCAGTGGAATGGTGTTTATGTGGGAGAGAACTATAGCAGAGAGGATGCAGAGGAAAACAATGTGAGCAAAAATGGAACAATATGGTTAAAAAAAAATGGAAAAGCTGGATGTAAGGTGATTTTAAAAGATTTTTAAAAAGGCGAATTATGATAAGGAAACAAAGGGTAGGATTTTTATCACAGATATCAGGACTGTGATAGAGTTTGTGTTTCAGGAGGTTGCAGAGCACAAGAGTGATGTCTTCCATGACTTTGAGGCTGGAAGAGATTCAAGGAAGAGGCTCTCAGCCTCCTGTCACATGTCTGCTGTACAAGTTGTCATTAGGATTCTTCAGGTATCTCTAAACAGTCCAGTTCAAGTATCCAAAGCAAACTAGCTGTGGCAGAAGGAATCTCCCTACCTTTGCTTCTTCATGAGGTATTACTACTCTATGATATATGTTACTTTTTGTAATTGCTATGAAATTTATATTATTATTGCTGCTATATTACTGACAAATATCTTAGGAAAACAGGAGAAGCTAAAACCACAGGAATCAAAAATAGCCATGAATGAAGGAGTCCTCTGAAAGCAATCATAATCACTGTGAAAGAGGTCAAAGATCTGTGCAATCTTTGTAATAAATCAAGTAATTTTACAAGACTGTACAAATTACTCTGCTTTCAAGTTGGGCTTTCGATTAAACATCAGAGGGATTGGTGTGTTCAAATCTTGGTTTTGCAATACCTAGCCAATACAAATGTTCTTTCATTGTTGAATTATTGTCTCCTATTCTACAGCTTGTAGGAGTTATATTCACTGATTTGTATTAATTCTTACTCCAGAAAATGTACTCTCCTTTAAAATTATCTCCTTGTTGAGCACAGCTGAAGAAGGCAGACTAGCTTCTACAAAAGAAGGGGGACACTGCAAAATGGATTAAAGGAGAGTGAAAGCAGTAAAAGAGATTCAGGAAGAGGATATTTTTAGGGAGACCCTTTAGAGTAAAGACAAGTGATAAAGAGCCCAAGAAACATAAATGAAACACCTGAAGTGAGCAGGGCCAGTGAGAATGGAAGACATTAAGCACTCTGGGAAGAAAACTCACATCATTAGAATGAGGCATTTACTCTCTCGATCCGAACGACAGAAGCAAGACAATCTGCTGTTTATGTTGTAAAAGTGTTTGCAGTGGGAAGTATGGTATATGCACACAGAAAGAACATCTGTTCAAGGAAGGCTCTTGCAACTATAAAGCTGCAATAATGGGGTAGAAACATCTGCACAGCTTATAGCAGGGCCACCAGTAGTGCTCTTAGGTGGGGGAGGGTATGAGACATGCCACATACAGGAGAAGGTCACAGGAAACCTCTTTAAGAATGAGGCAAATTTTGTGTATTTCCATGCTAAGGTAAGTTGCCTGCAGACAAACTGAAGTGTTCAGGGTTGCAGAATACTGCTGTGGAAATGCTATAAGCCCTGAAAAATACATTAGTGTCCTTTCTCTTAATAATTAAAAGGACAACTTGCTTATGTAGTCACAGGATGACTCAAGGATTTTAAATAAAGCCAAAGCATAAAAGTTTTCCTCTGACCACTTACAAGACCTGCAAGATTTTATGGCATAGTTCTGTTATCAGAACACCAAGAAATTCAGAGGGCAAGTGGAACAAAACGAAGTGCTGACTGGCAGCTTGCTGCCATTTGTGCAGTCTATTGGTGCAGTCCAATTGCAGGAAAATATGCCCAGGCATAGTTCCCTGTTATGGCTACACAGCAGCTGGTGCCTGAAAGACTCATTCCTGGTTATTTGGTGTATTTCTTCACTACAGACGTTGCAGGGCAAATATGATTATGTGATTTGGTGCCCTTTGCCTCCGTTCTTTTTTATTGCAAACACAGTTTAACATGCCTGAATAGAGAAACTTTGCTTGTGTATGGAATTTACAATGAGAAAAAAGGAGGAAATCTACTGCTCATTCTCAGTCTATGGCCTACAAAGGATGGTGTTTGGCAGCATCATGGCTCTATCTTACCAAGACACCCTTACATGCTCACACAAAGCAGCCTATCCCTTTGCTCTTTTACAACTCTCCTTCTTCAGACTTCGTGACTCCAAAGCTGGTCCAGAAAGTTTTACAGAAATTTTACGATTTTTCTTCCTTCTGGATTTCGCTGAACTCTAATAATTTGGAGCTCAGGCGCAGATAAATGCATGGGTTTACCTCCTGACAATGATCTCTTTGCCAGTATCTAGGGCTTGAAGTGAAAGTTTTGAAAATTTTAACTTGAATATAGGTAAATGAGAAGATCTAAATACAAGAAGTATCTGTGAATGTGGTATCTTAAATAGTTACTTCTGCTTTTCTTGGCATTTCACTACCTTAAGGGGTGTTCTTTTCCATGTGTTCTTTTCAATGTAAGGGATGGGAGAGTGCATCTGATGATTAGGCTGTGTTGAGCAGCCACTTTTATAGCAAAAGTGTGTTTCTGACAATGGGAAGGTATTTGTCAAGTTCAGCAGGTGAAGACTTTGGCTTGTGATAAGCTTAAAAGATGATTTTTAGAACATGCAAACTGCTGTACATAATGCTGGATATCCTAATGTTTGCAGACAGACAAAATTTTCATTCATTTTTCTGTTCTTTAATGTAAGAAAGAACCTTTCTGGTCCTTTTGTAGCAACAGTTAACAAGTACTGTTCTCAGAAATGTGAGCAGAGTTACCTAATTAGGTACAAAAGATGAGCATATTCTGTTTTATTGGAATTAACAGGAGTAACAGATAAATGGTATTTGTAAAACAAGACAAAGATGATTATGTGTAACACAACCTAGATAAGGAATCCAGGTGCCAAGACTAGGCACCACTTTCCCATGACTCCCAGGTTAAGTCATGGAAAGAGAGATATCTACAGCACAGAAGATGGATTTGGGAGCTCTGTGGGAGCCTGTGTCTCTTCTGTGGCCATATATGGCACCAAGCCTGCCAACTTCACTACTTGATTGGAATGAATCTTCTCCCTTTCCTGAACTGGTAAAATCCTACTCCAGGAAAGTGCTTTGGCACTTTTATCTCTTGGCATATCCCTCTTTCAGCATCTGAGTAACTCTGGGCAGGTTGAAAGATACTATGTGTATCTAAAAGCAGTGGCATACTTCAGTGTTTGGAAAACATAAATGGGGGAAGTTCTTCCGTCCTCTAAGCTTAAACATGATGACCCTTTTTTTGACTCATTTTGATTTGGGTTTTTTTGTGTTAGACATCAAGCAGTTAAAAGAAAGGTGTTATTTTCATTTTGGCATATGCCTCATTATTGCTTTAAAAAAAACTTGACCCCGTCCTTGTGAAACATGTGCTTAGCTCCGCTGGTTCTGGACAGTGTGTAAATGATACTTTCCTTGGGAGAAAAGAACTTGACCTTGAAATCAGATACCTTTTCCAGAGCAACGTTGTGCTTTCTGGCTCTGGAGCACGGCATTGCATCATGCTTCGCAGAAAAATTGTTATAAAGGTGATGGTTAGCAAATCTAAAACACATTACGAAAAATGCCTTTTGGTGGTTGGAGGGAGGAGAGTCATCTCATTTTTAACATCAGGATGACCACACATGTGGTCAAAATCCAGATGGAAAAGAGAATGAAAGACTTTGTCATATGGAAAATATATCTTTAACAGGGGCTGTGTATGAGAGGAAGAGGTTAGGTCCCTGTTGTCCATGTTACTGTATGTTAGAAGGATGCCAAGCTTCCACATAATTTTGGAGCAAAAATCACCCTACCTTTCTCCCAAGGAGTGAGAAATGTTTTGGATTTGCTGCACTGCAGAACAGAGAAAAATCTGAAAATCTCACAACATGTCACTAGACAGGAAAACAATTTCCTTCCTAATTCTAATGAGTTAACCATTTTTCACAGAAAAGAATGCCAGTAACGTGTTAGGGTTTTCAAATAAGATGGAAAAGAGTAGTTTCATCACTGATGTTATGGTGTAGGTAGAAGAGGACTTTAAAGCTGAAAAATATCAGCCCTCAGGTCATAAGGGGCTTTTTCCCTAATCTTCCTTTTCATTCATTTTTACACGGCATTTATCTCCAGCCATAGAAAAGGTTATTATGGGGCTTCTAGATACTGGCCATATAAAAATGGCAATATTAAGCAGTGTCAGGTGAGATAGGGAGGAGCAATGACTGTGGTATTTTTCTAGATGATTTTGGCTGCAGTGCTGTCATTCTGTTTTGTGCAGGCAGAAGTGGAGGAATAGTGTGCTGAAAGGAAGAGTACAGACACACTGGATGTAGCCAGGCCAATTAACACCAATCATCACAGATGCCATTAGCTTCTGGTAAAGAAATGTTAATCCCACAGATCTATTATTGCCTACAGTGTCCTGCAGAGGGACGGTGAGGGTGAACATGTAGCTGCTGGGGATCTCATGGCAAATATAAAGAGCTGCCAGTGGCCAAATAATGTGCTCCTAGAAAAAGGCATGGTCCATTATCCCTGCTGAAAACAGAGTGACAAATTACTGTAAAAGTACTGTACTGCAGCTGAAAGAAGCCAATAATTTCCTGAATTTTACAGGTACAGCCAACCATAACAGTATGTTCTAGTACTACCCTCTGCATGCTACAGTGCTTTACACTATAGTTCTTTTTACAGTGCTCACAATATAACCCTGTCCTTTCTTAGAAACATCCCTCAAGTCAGGATACTGAGAAAGTACATCTGCCCTACCCTGGTAGACAAATAACACTAGGTTTCAGAGACTGTGCTATAACTTGCTTGCTTATTACCACTATCCAATTCTGATTTCATCTCTGTTGATCTTATTTTGGTGTGCATCTCGCAAATAAGAAAGATGTTACCACTGATTTGTACTAGAATTGAGCCTCAAATATCTTCTGTGATGATTAATCTGTTCAGACTGTTTCCTGCATCTCATCCGTGGTCTGACCAACTCATGCTGCTTCTTGAGTACTGGTATGACATTCAGTACACTGGGTATGAACATATGCCTTACCCAAAATATAAAAATAACCTTGAAAATGCAATAATATCTGGAGTTGAATGCCAAATGCATTTGGTAGTGCACAGATGCACTGGAAAAGGGAACTGAAAAGAAGGGAGATACCTGGAAAACTTCATGAAACAACATAGGCAGGAGGTGCAGTAGTTGATGTGCTTCAATTTTGGATGTGGAAAACATTCGATGCACAATGATGGTCAAAGGAGAGAAAAAACAGCAGGCAAAAGCCTGTTCAATCAAAAAACTTGGGGTTGCTTTTACTTGAATAGAGTGTATGCTGCTTCATCACAGATCACCACTAGAAAGTCCTTTGTTTGTGAGAAGAAATTTAGCAATAAGAGCCAGCTTGCAATCAGTGACTCCTTTTTTGATCAACATATTTGCTGAAGTAAGGATGAAGATCTCCTTTTCTAGAGGGAACCTAGTTAAGAAAGGACAATTTTTGCTCTTAGCTTACCTGATGCAATTCTTTTGAAACAAACTAGCTTTGTTAGTGCTTGTTCTGTGATTTGTAGATAGAAAACCTTAAGAACTGTGCAGTTAGTTTATAAATATTGTGAAAAGTGAAAGATTAAATGATTGATTGGTGTCAACAATATCCACATAGCAGTGTAAATACAGTCTGTGATTTTCTGTATGGCATCTTCTGAACTTGGGATCTTAGTATTTCACAAATACTGATTCTGACTTCTGTCTGTACTAATGGCTCTATTGATGATATGAAAGGAAAAGCATACATTAAAAAAAAGTGTACATGTGCAAATCAGACTCGTCCCATTGAGCTGTGTTAAAATAGGTGTTATCACTCCCCTTTTTGCAAAGCAAACTCTTGAACAAAGACAATGCAGAAGACATTGGTAACAGAGTAGAGAGCACAAAAGATTTTCTTCCAGTCTAACTAATTTTTACCCAACCACAGTTAATTGCCTGTTGCCAGTGGTGGTTCTGAGGCCATAGAAATGGGTCTGTGTTAGAACTGGGTTTGATCATGCTAATACAGTGGTTATTAAATGATGTCTTTCTGCTCCAGTCCATCCTATGCCTGGGATCATTCTTAACTTTGTGTTTTGTTTACTGGTTGCATTTTTGATGACAGCAGTTTTTATAATTCTTTGATTTACCACCATCAGAGGAGAAAGCAGCCTATAATGTTAACTGCTGGTGTCAACACAGGGAGACAGGACAGGACTATAATTGTTGGAATTGTCATTCAGATGTGTGTGACTTGATCCAATAAAAGTAGGTTTCTGGCACCTTTGTGAGTGATGCTTTTACAAGAGAGTGCTGCTTGAGCTTGTCTTGAAAGGATTCCTGGCACCAAGAAGTGCTACTGCTTTCAGGTTCTCCTCCTAAAGGGAAAGTCTGCATAGCTCTCTCATATGATCAGGTGAATTTAATACCACACAGCAGAAGAATAAGAAGGGACTACCTCTAAGAGAGCTTTTCTTCTGCTACATTTTTACCTGCTACTAATATATCAGACAGCTAGGACATAAAAATCTTAAGTAAAAATGCTCAAAGTAGGCATCCATGTTGCTCCTTTACCTTTATTGCACTGGCAAATTTTCCAGTATCAGACAAAGAGTACACAAAGAGCAGAAAAATGCAGACAGGCTAACATGCAAACTTTCTGAAGTTGGCTAAAGAACAATACTCTTTCTGTCCTGAGAGATGGAGTAATCCAGTAAAATCTTACCACTGGTTCAAAGCATGAAACAGAGTCAAAATTGTAAAAAGACTCTCAGTGGATTAAACCAAATCCACAATGGCAGCCAAGCATACCAGCTATAAATGTTCTCACTGAGCCTGCGGACACGGATGCTCTCCGAGTCTCAAGTGATAAAGCACTTATACATTTGGCTTTGGGCCAAAAGATTTGGAGATCTGAGGAAAAACTGATCACTTTAGGAGAGAGTCTGCTATGGGTAATTAAAGGCAGATTATTGGATTAAGATTTGATGCAAATTTGAAGTTCTTCCTTTTCTTTCCAGATTTATTTTATTTTTCTTGTCTTCTTTGTCTCTGGGTAACTATAATTGAATGCGTCTTTAAACTGTAAATTGTAATTTTGCTGTCAGCAGTGGAGCTTTAATTTCAGATGTTTATTAGAAAATTTCTCTGTGAGCCTCTGAGTTTTGTTAGCTGGAGGGACTTGAATCAATTGTATAGCCTCCCCCACAAAGTCATGGAGAGTTTATCATGTTTTGGTGCTTTGAATGCTTTATTTACTAGTGTGAGAAGAAGAGATAATCTCTGTCCCAACCCATATTCCCCTCTTCTTCACTATAGTCATATTCTTCTGCACGTATTTGTTTTAAGACAAAAGGATAAAGTCCCATCAAGGTTCCCTGTCTGGGAATGTGGCTCTGGCCCACATTTATGGCTATGGAGAATCCACTGTGATATTCTCTTCAGAACGGCAGCAAGAAGGGAGTGTTTCCTCTTACGTAGATGAACAAATGCATCTCTAGTCAGTAGTGCTGCTCTTATGAGTTGCTACTGAAAGATATGACAAGAATAAATGAATGCATAAAAATGGAGGAGAAACAGTCGCAGAGAGAAGTCAGTCTAATTTATGAGCCCCCATTGCTTCTTCAAAGGAAATATATACCCTCTTGCAAAAAAAAAAAAAAAAAAGGGGATGGAGGATAAAAGCAGCAGCTGAGGATTCTTGGAGTGCAGGAGAATCCTCAGCTGCCATGGAAATAATGAGGACAGCACCAGCTGTTCCCAGTCGGTCCCACACACTTTGGGGGCACTGGTGAAGGCCAGCTGGTGCACACTGCTCAGGTGATGCTGCTGGTGAGGTATAAATGGTTTGTGCTCAAACCACTAAGGAAAGGTTTAAAAATGTGTTTAAAGATCATCATGGCAACATGGAACAGCTTTTCTGCTTCACTCAGTTACGTTTTGTAAAACATCCTCTGGCATCATGAGTGTGAGTCTGTGGTGAGTAAGTGAATGACCTCACTGTTGCATCTGTACTTTTCCCTCCTGTTCTCTACCCACTGCTCTGTGACTTCACTGCTCCGTGTCCAGGGTGCTAGTAGGCTCTTTGGTAACTGGGCTTTGTCTGTAATGTCAGGTGAATCATGTATTTTTACATCTGAAAAGAAACAGCTGTTGAGACAGTAAATGAATGGAGAGGCTGGGTGGGACCATGTCATCATTAGACGATTTTTGGGTGATTAGACCTTTTTTTTTTTTACCCATTTGAGAAAACATGGCATGTTGTGTTTTATCCTTGTTTGAAATCGATAGTTAAGGGAGTTTTTATTTTTCTAATCCTCTCTCACTGTGCACCACAAGCTTTTATTCTGTAATGTCACTCTACTTGGTGGAGGCTTGTTGCTTAAATAACTGTAGTTACTCAAGCAACAATAAAGCTGTGTGTCTGCAGAGTGCACCTCTGCCCCTTTAGCCATTGTGCTACCTGCAAGAGACAGCAGAGCCAAGCAAACCTTTCATATCTGCCTGAAGAATGGGGCCTACTTAAACTCTGTGCTGCAACACGTTAGTTACATGATGGCATTATGTCACTGTCAGTCATTCTGTGTAGAGCTCTAGTATTGCTCACTCTCACTCTCTCAGTCCTTCTCTCTTCACTCTAATTGAACCCCTTATAATTAAGATAAATTCTGAGCAATCAAACCTGGAATGTGGATGAACAGTCCCTTGTGCAATCCCAAAAGTTCAGCTTTAGGAGGTTACTTCACTACTCTGTAAATCATTATCCCAGTTTAACGACAGCATGTGGGACTGCAAGTTCTTGGAAAAGCTTGCTACAGCAACTTCATTTATGAAGATAATGCAGTATGAAAGGTCTTCTATTTACAGCTGTGTGATTTTTATAGGGCAAACTGCATTCTTTAATGGTAGCACCTTAGCAATCAGTGAGAGGCAGTCCAGTGCATAGCCCCTACAGCTCATTACCAGAAAATGTGGTGTGACTCCCGAAGATGGATTTCCAGTATCTGTAAGTCACACCAGCATTTCAAGATAGAGGGGGACACACAGCTTATTTCACTTAGCTTGAGGAACAGCCCTCTACTGATGAGTAACGAGGCTGTGATGCAGAGGTGCTATGAGTCAGAGAAATACTCAGTATATGACGGGGGGAAAAATGAAACAAAGGAGCTTTCAGAAAGACTAATAGAAAAAAAGAGAATACGCTGATTCTCATAACAAGGACCAGAAGCACTCATGTGGTTTGAATGGCCATGAAACCAGAGGTGTTCGGACCAGTCCTGTGATCACAGCTTCAGACAGTTCCCAAAGCCTGCCCAGAGGAGAGACCAGCAGAAAGAATGATGTAGTTTCCTACAGGGTTCAACAGGATTCTGTATTTATTGGTTCTGTCCAACCAAGATTAATTTATGCAGCTTTTCTGTTGTTGGGCTTGTGCACGGTATTGTGTGACCTTATATCCTGGACCCCTCTGACTGTTTGGATTGTTCTTCAGGCTTACTTCCGGTTTATATTTGTGGGAATATTTTGTGTCTAGCTCTTCCTGATGTGGTGTTACAGCACAGCTGATAACTTCTCAGATATTCCCCAGTTTAGGTATAACTGCATTGGGCTGTGTTTTGAGTGAGTCTAGACCATTTTCAGATTTATGTGAAAACCCTATCAAGTAATTTGGTTCATATTCAGGAAACTGTAATAAATATCAGCTTGCCCTAATTGTGATGGCTGCCTGAGGGGAGACTCAGGAGGGGCTCAGAGACTGGGAGTATCTCAATGTTTATGGCTGCTTCTAAGACTGCTCTTCAGAAACAATTTGCACATACTGACTTTAACTATGCAAGTAGAGCTGCACAGTGAAAGAATGAGTGGGGACTTTCCTTTTCAAATCATCTGGGGTTTGAATTTGTTTATTA
The DNA here is from genome assembly GCA_026261815.1 of Monarcha castaneiventris obscurior. Classification (NCBI taxonomy): domain Eukaryota; kingdom Metazoa; phylum Chordata; class Aves; order Passeriformes; family Monarchidae; genus Monarcha; species Monarcha castaneiventris. Next base: position 11,366,619 of record JAMPIT010000388.1, read on the forward strand.
GGATGACTTGCAATTATGGTCTCTTTAAGCAGTACAGCATCACAAATATCACATGAAATGTTCATAGACATCTTGTATACCATGGCAATTTGAGGGGAAGAACCAAATATGCTTTTACCTCCATCCATGCTATCTTGACCTCTTACTCATGCATCCAGCCTTAAATTTCATGATAAAGCAACCCAGTCATACACAAATGTGCTTGACCCAGCTGTTTGAAGACCAGATAGAAAAGCAAATTTCAAATCTGAAGGCAGCACAATGATGGCTTTTTCCAACAGTCCAAACTGAATAGGGAAAGAGATAAGCTTTGCTCAGGCTAGACTTCCCTGGAACATCCTGCTTCACTGTAAAAGAATTTGCATATATTTTTCATGCTGTCTGTGGGGATGCCCAAAAGGAATTTGACATCCTTAGGACCATTTCCTCCTTTCCATTCATAGGCCACTCATTCAGATTTGATCTTTGTCTTAGGCTGTTTTTGATCTTCATAAAATGAAAAACCCACAAAAACAACAAAATGACTGTTAACTTTGTTGCAGAAAAATCTTACCATGAAATAATTAGGTAGAATCTGAAATCATGGCCAAGAAATAGCCTTTAGTGCACAAAGTCTCTTATTACATGCTCTGATGCTATTTTCTTTTAAGTTGCCTGAGCTGTGGCCCTTCACGTGTATGAAGTATTTTGTGAAGGTTGTGATTCACCCCTGTGTAGAAGACTGGTACAAGCTAAAGCAGTCAAATACCTCTCAAACTCTCAAAATGACTCTTACTTTGGATTCCACTCTGGGGGAGGAAACAAATGGATTGTTTTAAATATATCGTCCTGTCTGGGATCTCTTTCTTCTGTATGCCAATGCTTAAATAAAACCTGATTTATCTTATTAGGTAGGAATTTATATCTTGCCACATGTATTTCTGAAAACGATTTTTCCTCCTGGTTTGGGACCCAATTTTCTGAAGTGCTGAGCCTCTGCAAAGGGGTGCTGAGCACCTTGCATCCTGCTGAAGTTCAAGGCAGGGTGAACTCACTCAGCACTTCCATGATTAGGCACTTTGTGACTGTGTTAAAGCTTTTCTATCAGGAAGAATTGCTCTTTTCATGGCATTTATTACATGTCTCCTTGAGTGTCCTTTGCAGACTCTTTCTGCCATCTTTCTGTAATACAAGGAAATTTGATCCTGGAGTTATGGTGACAAACCCTTTCAAGCCACGCCACTGCAGCTTTTCTTATCACCAAAAACCATCAGTAGAATTACAGCTCTCTATTATTTTGATGCTTTTTTCTTATATTCTATGATACGTGGGCTGAAAGCTCGTGTGTATTACTGCTCAGAGACATAGAAGATGGCTTTCACATTAAAATCTCTTTGACGAAAGGAGTAAAGGGGGGAGGGAACACCTAATTAAGTAATTACCTGGTTGTCTCAGTTTATTGAGGTATAAGAAATAACTCATTAACAACAATGCAGTTCTGGGTGGCTGGTAAATAACTGCCTAGAAAGATCTTTGCAATGGCAGTGGCAAAGCTACTGAGAATTTCCTGCTGCCTGCTCTGCTTTGCAGTTCTGCTCTCTTCTTCCTTCTTCTTCCACCCAGGCACTTCTTCCTTCTCCACTTATGTTTCTGCCCTGGGCTTGTGTTTCTGGAAATCTGTTGTTTTGTTGGTTGGTGGGTTTGCATGGGGCCAACTCTACATATTTAAGGTGAACTGCCACACCTCAGGTTGACAACAGCTGAGGATTTGAGCCTTTATTTGTCCCTTAATCCCCTATGCCAATCCAATTTGAGCAAGAATATAAACTGAATTATAGATGCATACCCTTTCTTTTTTAAGTAAGTCTTGTTTGTAAGCATTTTTATTATTATCCCCCTTTAGTTCACCAGTGTAACTCTTCTGTGTGTTCAGAACACACAGCTGTGGGGCTTTTAACTTCTGTGCATTAGCATCTTCATTTGGAAAAGTAACAGTGGCCTCTCTGAGTGGAAAGTGCTTTTAGACCTGTTTGAAGTAGAAATGGCCGATAAGCTAAACTAGAACTGGTTAAGAGGGGTTTTTTAAAGAGTTTTTTGCCTTAGGTGCACCACTTACAAAGTTTTAATCAAAACTGAAATAAAGAGTATTGGCTGATGCACACTTGATGGGAAACCCTCCATAAATTCCTTCTTCATAAGCATCATCACCAAGACTTTATTTCTAAAGTCCAGGATGGTATCTGGGCAGAGCCCTTAGTCAGGCTGCAGAGTTGTGCCTGATGTCACCCCTTGTCCTTTATTGTTACTGGGGATGGGTGTGAAGGAAAAAGTCTCCCCTTTGAATTCTGGTTTCAACAGACCAGCTGAGTTCGTTGTGGTGAGTATTACAGGGCTGGATGAGCCAGTGCTTTGGATAGTTTTTCTGGGAATTTGTAAAGGAAGAAGGAAAACCCATGCCCCTAATCCTCTCCCATGGCTAGCCATACAAATTGTATGGCTTTTCTCACACAGTTTTAGGCTGGAGGTGTACCAGCCAGGTCCTGACCCATATGGTAGAGCTGTCTGCTGGCTGCTCCTTGCTGCTAGCAGCCTCCAGGGACAGATCTGGGCACTGTGAAGGGTTAGTTTAACTTTGGAAACGTGCCTCTTTCTGGCATGCCTCACTGCATCTGTGTCAGCTTTGGGTTTTTCAGTCCATGAACTGCCTCAGCGTGCTCCAGGCCATCTATTGTATCCCCTTGATGCTGATGGCTAAGCTTGTTTTGGGGGGTGAGGAGGAGGGTCTGAATGGCATCAGGATAGAAAATCAGACCAGGGCTTCAGGTTAATGATAATCAATTTGATTTTAAACTTTAAATTTATGTTTTCTACACATGGTGTAAGCTGCTCTTCTATTGGTGCTTCTTTGCACATTAAATCTCCTGTCCTTCACTCCACTGCTCCTAAGTTTCCTGTCTGTAAAATTGCTATGGTCACTTCATACAGAAATTAAAGTATATTCTTCTATTTTCAAGCAAACCTGACCAGATCGCTTTTCACAGAGGTTGGGTACATTGTGTATTTGACAACATGAGGGAAGAAGGACAGATTGGATGAAAAATAGTTGGAAATTAAAAAACAAAAATGTATTTTAAAATATATTAGTTGTGTTTTGTATCTTGTGTAATCAGATAAATCAGTATGCAGAGCAGAAATCTCAGATTCTTTAGGTCAGTTTGGACCAAGCTTTGTTGTCCTTGGGTTGTGTATTTGATGTACAGTTGTGTAGTGTTGCATAACCATCCCTTTGCAAACATTAACAATAATCTAAGGTTCAGGCTGAGTGACAGCTATGCATTGTGAATAGGTCTGTTTAGGTGGCAGGGTGATGTAAATAAGGATGACTAAGCCATGCCACATAAACAGAATTCACCATATGATATTGTTCTCTTTGCATTTTTCTAAATCTTTTGAAGTTAGGGAGGGGGAAATGACAGGCTGCACGAAAGAAGCACAGCTCACAGCTCAGCAGTCAGTTGGAGTTTGAGATTTGAATTACAATATCTCTGCCAGATGGACACAGATACCTATGAGGATGCCAGGACAAGACTGCTTCTTAGAGAGGTCAAGTGACTCAGTGTACTTCACCACATCTGTAAATTGAAAATTAAAAACCTGGAGGCATAATTGTCATAATTTCCAAAATTTAAAGAGACAAAATTAATTTTTTCCTCTTGCGGTTTCTTTTTTTTTTCCTCCTTCTTTCTCTGGAATATAGATTAGAACCCCATTCAGAAGGCTCATTTTTCCTTGTCAATCAGTAAGGGCAGCCAGTCAGACCTCATCAGTGTAATAATGGATGTTCAGAGTGAATTAGTTAGCCTGATCATATCAGAGGTGACACTAAAGAAGGGAGGGGAATACTTTATAGTCTGTGGTATATTCACTTCTCTGGTAATTTGTCCACATCTGGAAAAGAGAGGCAACAATCCCCCCTAGCTATGGCCAAACAACTTCAGGAGGAACTGAGGCAGAAGATCACCCTCTGAATGATGCTGGTCTGGCAACAACATCACACTAAAAGCTCTTCAGTGCCAAGAGTTTAAACATCCAAAGTATTCCTTGTTTACCACTTCCCTCCTCAGCTTATACATCTTTAAACTCTGATATGTCAGAAGTCTGAGATTCTGACTTCCGAAAACTTGACTACAATATAATTTTTAATTACTTGTTTTATTTATTATATGTTGTTTATACTGCGGAGTCTGCTTATAGTCCAGGCTCTGGAGAAAGTAGACACTTGAAGAAGATGCAGTCAGAGAGCATTTTGGATTGGTCTGGATGAATTTGAATGATGGGGAAGTTGATGCCTTTTCCTGGTCTTAAAATCAAGAATCAAACATGGTTAGAAGGGAAAAAGGGATTTTACCTCAGGATTTACTTTAAGGATCCTTAGGTGCACCATGTCCAGATGGAATGCCCTGAAATGCACACAGCAATGCACACCCACACTAGATTGGGTATATCATTATAGGTCTTACTAATTAGCATATCTATCAAAGATTCCCCAATGAGAGGCTCAAATGAGCCTCCCTCTCCAAGGAACCTTCCCCTGGATGGTTCTATCTCAGTTTACAAAATGTGTTCTGGAGAGGACCTTGGTGTCTGGGGCATTCTGATCCCTAACTACGAAGCTTCTAAAATGTTTCGTCTCCTAGCTTGACAAATAAGTCCAAGAATGTAGGCTAAAACCGACTAAGAATACAGAAGTTATAAGGCATAAAAGAAAAGGCAAAAAATCATCATGGCATCAAGTAAGCCTGTCTTTGCATTCAACAGACTTCTTTGAAGGAATGAGAGTGATATAAAATGACGAACTTTACTCCTGGATGGGTCAGAACAGAGAACAGAGATAGGACTGGCTGGTCCCTGAGTGAGCCAGTTGCTCCAGTTGCAGTCAAACTGTAAGGATATTTGCTAGGGCACAGAAAGGGAGTGCTCTTAAAAGCATTAGGACAGATGAAGGGGCTAAGATAGGGAGATGAAGCAAGAGCTTTGAAGAACCCATCAGAGGATCAGTGTGGAGCAGAAATGACAGCCAAGTGGGATGGAGCAGGGAGGGAGGTTTTACTTCTCTTATTTGGCTAAGGTTCACATAGCCTTATAGAACAAATGAGATGGGCAACCAGACCTTCATGTCTGCTGGCATCACCTCCATACAAAGGGAGTTTGTGGGGAGCAGGAAAGGCGTTATTTGCTCTCAAGAAGAGCAAATCACTAGTTTGCTTCATTAGTGGTACCCTTTTTGTTCATTTAGGTATTTCTGCAATGCCCAGATGTGACAGGGTAATGTTGCATTGTATTGCTCAGAGTTTCTCTGCAACTTTCTGTATGCAAATATTGGATTAGAAAGCATAGAGCAAAAGACAGAGGAGATGAGTTGTAAGCTTTTTGTAGTTGCACTTTTGTAGCCTTTGAAGTCTTATGAAAACAGACACATCCCCCCACACTCCCCCACAAAATGCATTTGCTGTGAGGATCAAAATACATATGTAAAAGCTGCTGAGACAAGAACAAATTAATATAAATCTAGGCATAAATAAACCTAGGCCAGATATTTTCAGATCGCCAGTCATCAGAGAAATGAGATTCTGAACAGACACTAATCAGAAATCCAGCTGGTCTTAAGATGAAGATCAATATATTTGCAAAGAACTCTTAAGACATTGGTCAAGAATAGCAAGTACCTGGATGGTGTCACTAAGGAAGATTTTCTGGTCCTTTATATATGTTGTATCTATATTTAATGTTTCTACTGTATTGGCAGGGCTTTGTTGGAAAATCTCACCACTTTTAGAAATTTCAGTTTGACCAGCTGAGCATCTTTTTCTGGTAATCAAATTTGATTGTCCACAAAATTCATTTTATCTATTCTCCCAACACACAAATAAGCATACATGTACACACTCATGCATACATGTGCATATACATATCTCTATATACTTATACAAACAAGTGGAAAGCACAGGCTGCTATGAATGAGTGACCAAGAGATTGAATGGTAATATTTACAGAACAGAATAGTATTTTTCTAGGTCCTTACGCTTTGACACCTAACTTGGAGCTTTTACAATGGATATGATCCTTAAAGTACAATGATTTTTAAAAATAAAGTCTATTAAAGGGCTTACATGGAGCATCCAAAAATCTAGTTTCCAATTAGCATTTGAAAAGTTATACTATTGTACAGTTTAAGTGGGAAGAAACCTTAATTTGCTATGGGTCATATAGTTTTATTACTTAGAAATCTGTTTTCACAACATAAACTCGGCAAGAACTGCTATTTTTAACTACTGTGGTGACAACCTGTATGTGTCTAAATAGAGAAAAATATATCTCGAAAGTTTCTTGCAAAAATTCTTAAGAGTTGTGATCTGTGTCTGTTTTTTTTCTTGCAAAAATTCCAACTGGTGATTTTTTTTGCCTACAGACATTTTTAGGAAACCATTTCTAATTTACATTGTTCCATGGAAGACTTGCATAAAGCTACTAATATAATACCAGATGACCTGGGGGGGATTAAATAATCTGTGCAAATATTGACTCACAAATATCCAGCACATTCAGCAAACTGTTAATAAGTAATTCATTGGCTAAAATGAATACAGAGGTTCAAAGCATTTCTCTGAAAAGAAGTTTTCCAAGACCACAACCCCTTCACAAAAATTTTACCTAAAGGAAAAACAAAATCCCAAAATCACCTGGCTCCTAATGCAATGTAATGTATTTTCTCTTCCCTCCCCATTCCTCCACTGTCATCCCTCCATTAGTGTTTTTATTTTGAGCACCGTATTTATTTGATCAACATAAGTCTCAGTAGCTTCTAGAATTTTGTTGTTGCCCATTAATGTTTTCTTCACTTTTGGAGAGCTGTGCATCAAGGCTGGAATGTTATTGGTGCACAGGAGTAGAGATGTTCAAAATTTAGTCTTTTTTCTTCTCCAGTACAGAGAATATGAAATATTGTTTTGCAGAAACCTCTGAATCACTGTAGGAATGTCTGCCTCAGAGGAGCCATGTATTATGCACCCATCCTCTGGTTTCAGGTTTTTCTTTTTTTCTTAGGGGTAAGAAAACCTTGTTGCAGTGAAATCTGCCTTCTGGAGTGAGGGTATATCAATAAAATAACATACAGTTCGGAACTGAGAATATTTACAAAATCTGTTAAAGGTTTTCTGTTCCCCAGCTGTTTCTCAGAAGGCTCACCACCAAGATGATTCATACAAAAAAATCTTTTGTAATTTTTATTAATACATTCCCAAAACATTTTAAAATATTTTGAGACAGACTATTTAGAGTTGTGTTAGCTGTCATGGATAGCCTAGGCAACCTGTCATCAGATGGACAGTTCTTCATTGATTTCTTTCTTTTGACAAGCGTCTCTGATTTTACATGCAAATTTATCATCTTAAACTTTTCCAGTATATAACCATTCTCATCCCACAGCCACGCTGCTAATCATGTTCGGTATCAGTGTACTGCTTAATTCCCACTCGGACGCTATCGGTGAGCCTTGAAGGAGAAGCAGCAACTTTTCACTTTGAAAAGTTGCACTTGTGGTGTCTCTGCAGCCTGATACTGACTCTTTTGAAATATTCCTAGAGACAGCCTCCCCACTGAATCAGCCTGAGCTAGTTCAGAATGCTGCCATGTGTGATAGGATAGCTTCTTGGGAATGGGATTGCAGAAGCACAAATGATCACCCACAGTACTTGTTGAAACTTTAGAGAAGGTGGCTACCCTTAATATAACCAGCTGCAAATTTCCTGGGTAATGCACCAAGGGAATGCCAATAGGATATGGGCTGCAGCTGGAATTATCATGGGAAGACACAATTTCTGGCAGCACAATTAAAATGTACAGCCATGCTTGCCAGAGCATTTTCTAGCTGAGTGGCAGCATTCAACAAGAAAAATCGAAGAGCCTCCCAGCAATCTGAACAGTGGCAGAACAAAACCATCTTAAAGAAGCCTACCTATTGTCATGAGATTTTTGGCAGAATAAGATTTCTTTACTATAAGCTTATGACTGACCCTATGAAACAGCAAATAACTGAGCAACCTGGTCTAGTGGGAGGTGTCCCCACCCATGGCAGTAGGGTTGGAATGAAATTATTTTTAAGCTCCCTTCAAACCCAAACCATTCTGTGATTCTATGTACGTATGTATGATTCAACCTTCTCAGATGGGTACTAATCAAACCATGGAATATTGCCACTTTTGCTGTCTTCATACAATATGAAGGATGCATTCTGCTTGGATGAGCTTAGAAAAGACCTTGGAGGAGGTTTCTGATGAAAAGCATATTAAATTTTTATAACCTGTTACAGCAATATGCATCTAGCAGTGCTCAGAACACTTCAGACGGTTTGGTTTACCTCTGAATAATGTGCTACGCAGTGTTTGACCTGGAAAACAGGCTCTGAGAAGCCCACCTTTCCTTTTGACATCACTGAGCCAAACAATCTTGGGTATAACCTCAGCTGCTGTCAAAGATGTTGCTGCTGAAGTCAGTGGAAGCACACTGATTTACATTAGCAGAAGTTCTGGCTCTGTGCCTTCTTTTGTCTTCCATCCCAGTTCCAGGGTTATAACAGACCACTCCTGAGTCAACTGGAAGGATTAGGCTGATGATTTGGTATTTCAGGGATTAAAATGCAGCCTATGATGGAGCATATGGTCTTCTTCTGCCCTTTAGTATTCCTATATCATGCATCTAATGCAATCTGCTGCCACAGAAATAGGAAGCCTTATAGCCTGCTAGAAATAGAATAAATAAGAGATATGTAAATAATAGCACCCTGTATAAATTATGAAAAGAGCATACAATAAGTTTATTACCCTAAGAAAATGGATTAAAGTGTGTGAGAATTTCTGAGCTTTTAAAAAACAAATGATCAATGCTACAAATTATATAGGTCTTTAACAGTACAAATAAAATTAATAACTAACCCAGCCAGTATTAAAGATTGTGTGGCTAGAGAATTCATGACTCTGTTGACCTGAACTTTGGACTGATTACATAGCCCAGCTGTAATTAAAACATACACACAGTTTACCTGCCTCAAAACTGCATCAGGTTACACTGGGTTAAAATAATGCCACAAGCTTGGATGAATCCAGAAGAGCTTTTGTCTCCTGCACTAAAATGTGAGATCACTGCCCTTTATGTTTCAAATTGTATCACAACAAACATTCTGTGTAAGAGGATACAGCAGTTTATATTGCAAATGCACCACAGTTTCTGCCAGCACAGAACTGGCTTTTATTTTTTTTCCACCCTTTTTTTCAAGTATTCTAAGGCACTGCCTTAATCCTTCGTTAAACAAAATTATCTCTAGTCTCATTAGGACTCTGGAGTTCATCGTAACTGGCACCAAGCAGCAAAGAGGCAAAGGGAAAGAACTGGGTATCAGCACTGATAGCAGGCAACATGCGTGATTCTTCGGTGCTGAAATACCCTTCTGCCATGGCTGGCTGTAAGTGAATTGGCTGGACAGATTTTCCAGATCCCCTGAACATTCCTAAATTACTATACTCACCCAATTACAGTCCTCAGGGGTCACATTTCATTTTCTGAAAACTGGTAACAGGCCACCACAGCTGATGAAATGATGTGGGTATCCAGGCAACTATTGTGCTGTTTGATTAATATAGCAAACACTTGTGTGGCATGATCTCACATACTTCCAAATGTTCCATATGATCTGCCTCGAACTGGAGATCATAAAAGTTTGCCTCATAGTTACCTTCCCAGTCTTGCATGGATCAGATTTTCCAGATGAAAATATTTATTAACACTTCTTATTATGCCTCTCTTTTGTATGATTTAACCCCTGACTTTATGCATGAAGGTGTCTAGAAACAGGAGATTGATTTCTGATTTTTCTTCTCTTCTTTTTTCTCCGGTAAAGTTTATTCACTTCGCTCTAAGCCAGTTAGCCCTAGTAAAGTTCCCGGTATTACAACAGATAGATTTGCCAGAGAGTTTTAGTTCCTAATGTAATGCCACTGCAGTGGACATTTTGAACAGCTGTAACCTGGATATATGTCTAAGGGGAAAAGAGGGTACAAAAAGTGCAGTTTCTTGTTGCCAGAGAAATAACAGAGAGAGCTCCACAATATCCTAGTTCTCTCACTTTAGTGGAGAGGATCTGAGCACGGCTTCTTCTTCAGATGCCCTGAAAGTATATTTTTTAAAAAAGTAGATCCAGCAAGCGGCACCAGGACCATATACAAATATCTAAGCTAGTTTCTGTTTTGAATTGCACCCCTTTCTGCAGGCAGCAGATGCACTCTGCTTTGCAAATGCTGGAGAGACAGAGAGAAATAGCCTGTAGCTGACACATTCCCCAAGGAAACTCTGCGGCTGCAAGTCAGCAACGCGGGCAGCACCAGCTGCACGTCCCATTGAGCAGTTTCCATGGGGCACTCAAAGGGTTAATGGAGCCTGTAGTTGTGTGTTTGCTTTCTTCTGTTTGAAATCAAACATCTGATCTTTATCTGAAGTGACAGGTTTAATGTCTTCCTTCTCTGACAAATTTTTACCCGAAGAGGAATGCAAACATATATATTGGTGTGGTTTTATAAGTGCTCATCTCAGCAAGCCAATATTGGAAGCTTTGTCCCCTAATAAACAGCAAAGTCATGAGCTTGTGCTGCTTGCTTAAAAAAAAATTATATCCCTTACATCATTTAAAAGATTTTACTTTAGATTTGTCAGGGGTCAGGTACTTTGACAGAGCTTTAGGCAAGGTGAAGTATCACTGTTCAGCAATGCTGACTTCCATTCTCTCTCTTTTTTTTCCTTTCCTTTTTTCCCCCTTTCTTCTTTTTTATTTTCAAAATGCTCTATTGCCAGCCTGATCAAGAGAAAAGCCTTTCTCTTGCACATGGTAGGACATGTTTTGGTCAGCAGAAATTTGCTTTAGACTAGGTCTCTCCCTCTGGCCTGTTATACTCCCTTCGTGAGGAATAGAAGGGCAAAGGGAAAAATTAGTGGACTTGATGTGGATAGATAGATGCCTGCTCTGGAAACAGGACTCTGAAATACAGTCTGTTTTAAAAAGGCCAATGAAGATTCACGAAGCCATGGTAGGTCTCAGATATATATATATAAATTTTTATATATCTGAACACAGCAAATACTGTCTAATTCAAAATGGCTTTCTATTGCCTCTAACTTACGGGGGGAAAAAACTAGGTTGTGCTTTGACTGAAACTTTTGTTATAGATCTGAAGCATAAAACAGTTCACTAACAAAATCTGTAGCAGTTCAGTAGTTCTGGTTGGATAAGAAACATCCTTACTTAAGCAGACTCTCAGTGACTGCCTGTCTGGATGGTATGATAATACTGAAAGTACCTGTCGGGCACATTGAAAAGCCATTGTGTTTTATCATGAAGCTTTCATTTTGGCTTAGTCATAAAAACGCTGTAAGAAAGCTTTGCGGCTGTTTGGAAACCCAAAGTGTTTGGTTAGATCACAAATTAAGTGAAGATTAAAGGTCCTAAGTTGTTCTCTTAACTGGGGTGGGAGTGTAGAGAAAAATTCAGGATGCTTCCAGTCAATCAAGTAAAAATTATTTTCATGTCAGGCAGAGTTTTGATCAAATAATTCTCTGTCTATAGCAGAATTAGGGTCAGGTTTGTTCAGGTTATGTTTTAAAACACTCCTCACCCACAGAGTTTCAAGTGTACTTCAGTTTACTCCATTTTCTCATACCAAGTGTTTCCAGTACCCACTGACAACAATTAACAAAACTTTTTGCCAACGTAACATCCATGGCATGCAAGCAACATTACTGTGGTATTTGGGAAGTCATCACCTATTTCCCAGGTCTTTTGCCTCTAGGTCTAGATCCCTAGGACGGAACAGAAGATGCAAACTGTGGTATTTGAACACAGAACTTATAAATTTTATTTCAGTTTCATATTATTGCTTTCCTTGTGGGTCACAAAACCGGATCCTTTTGAAGAAGGACTCAATATTGCACCAAATGTTGGCTAACGGTGATGCCACGGGGTGCCATGGTGCCGTAGGGTAATAACTGTCCAAGAAATCCTTGCATCCACCCTCATGGGAATCCCCTATCCACACAGACTCCCTAAAACCTCTTGCAGCCGCCCTGAACAGGAAATTTGAATATACATTTGATTGTGAGTCTGGACCTATGCAAAAACTGATGTGCAAACACACGAGAGCTGGTGGACAGGTCCTGCAAAATGAGAGCCATCCATCTTCTATTCCCAGCTGTTGCAGTGGTGGAAAGCGCTTGTGTCAGGTGGTAGCTGCTCCAGAGTGTAGCAAATTGCAGTGCTGGCTCCAAAGCTGCTGTTATCGCTTCCAGCTCCAAACTGCTCTCATCTTTGCGATTCACTACTGGGAGTGAGCGTTTTCTGCATGTCAGGTTTTGGTTTCACAGGAAGTGTGATCACAACTGGATTCCTGCCAAGGACATACTTGCTACAGAGCTTCTATCAGACTTCAGTTTTTGGTAGCATCGCAAGTAGACAGACATAAATGGATGGGAAGGTGCTCTTCTAAAGCTATCCAAGGGCACCCTAATAAATTCTGTTTCCATGCTGTGTGTTGAGGCCCTCCTGCTGGATCACAGCAGAAGACCTGGGACAGAAGACCCTGACGGGTGACAGGTTTGTTTGTGCTGTGATGAGAATCTGGCCCCACAGATCTTTTTCAGGGTTCCTATTTGGTTTTGCCTGTGCAGTCCCTGGCTGTGCCCTTTCCCCTCTTACTGCTCCTGCCAGCAAGCTGAAATGCCAGTCATCTCTTCCCTTTTTTATTCCAGAGGTGCTCACTGATGTAGACACCAACAGGAGCATAAGCATAGGTATCCTAACCATAAGACAATGTGACCTTACTCTGCTTGTACACTTTCTCCTTTATTTTATTTTACTGTAAAGAAGAGAGAAGATCAATCATGTGAGAAGAAAAAAAGGTGAAAAAGTATCCAGTTTATCCTGGTGCAGTTAGGAACCTCCCCAGCCACCCTGCATGGCTCCCACCACCTATTATCTGGGGGCAAATATTCACCCACCTGCTATTCTGCTGAAAATACCCAGGACCCAAAAGAAGGTGCACCTATGGGTGCCCAGGGTGGGGAGTGAGGCAAAGCACAACCTGTCCCGGTGGTGAGGCCGGCCGGGGTGCCAGCCGCTGGGTCTGAAGCCACCACCCCACTCCTCAGCTGCTGGCTTTTCCAACATGATCTATAGAGCGATGCTGACAGTAGATTTTCTGGCAGCAATAAAGGTGGCCCGATTCAGAGAATAATTACTGTATGCAAATGAGTGTGATTTTCCTCTGCCCTTTTATGGATGACTCTGCTCTGCCATTCATCAGGGCCACAAATTTCACTTGGTAGGAGACGGATTTAAAGAGACAGCCGCCTCTAGAGCTTTGTCTTGGACTTACTAAATCCATGCTTAAGTGTCTTCATAAATAGACGTGCATATGTTATAAAGGGGATGGCAGATTCCAGCCTCTTTATCTATGTATTATTGCTTAGAAAACTGTTGAGAAAACATCCGACTATGGCCATACAGTATATGAAAGCTTTCACTGCTTTGAATAACAGTCTCTTCTCAGATCAGGGTTATATGTGGTTTAGTATGGCCTCTAGTGTGTTTTTTCTCTCTCACTGTCCCCTTTATGATGTTTATACGGTATGTGCCTCAGTGTGCAGTGGAGGAGGGAGAGAGTGCTATATTTTTTTCTGATGACGATTAGTTAATGGCTATCACGTTCACCATAGTAATGGTAGAGGCTGCACTCACAGCAAGAAGCCTCAGCATGTTTGTGCTGTTGAGGTTCAGTCCATCTGATGGCAGGGAGGAAATGTCCTATAGTCCTGATTTCCCTGTCACAGTATTTATCTGATGATGCCATCAATATATTGTGGTAAAGGGGGAAAAAACCTGCAGCAAAAAAAAGAACCAAATCAAGATTTTTGTTTCTGAGCATGGTGTGAGCCTGGTGATTTAGCAGGAAAAGAAAACTGTGATGAAGTCAATCTGTTGTTATTCCCTGATGCTGGACACAGGAACATGGTGGTGTGTTCACAGGAAATCTGTAGTACTTAATGTGTCACTGCTAAATATCAGTTTGTGCACTTGCTCCAGTGTGTGCTATGCACCCTCCTCCTCAGCACGGAGAGGGGAAGGAGGGAGCTATAAACCAAACAGGCCCGTCTGTCACTGGGCTGTCTTGTTACTCATGCAGCAGCAATATACCGGTGTCAGTACATCCACAACACTTTTCTCCCAGTGACACTCAAAAAACAGAGGAGAGAAGCTGCGATGTTTCAGTGTTTGTCGACAGTGAGCACCACTAGAGGCCATCACACACTTCCCTAAATAAATATCAATTAATGAACTTGGTTTTGGGGAATTCCAGGAGATGGGTCCTGGGTGCCTTAATCTACTCTTGCAGCACTAGTACTTCAATTCAAGGTTCAGATCCTTTGCTTAATAGATCCGTGCAAGATATACTTCAAGAGAGAAGCTGTTTTAAGAAAGCCTTTGGTCCATATGCAGAATGCATCAGACATTTCTTTTCCTTTGAATACGACAAGTAGGTATCAAATTAAAGTGAAAAAAAGCAGGCCAGGAGTACATTTTCCTCAGGCTTTCAAGAACAGTGAACAACATTTGCAGGCAAATGGGGCAATGGGGAAAGTTTACCTGCTTCTAAGTTTGTGCCTTGTCCCCTTCCGGTTTCGGCCGATTTCCCATCTTGCAGAGGCAGGCTTGGATGGGTTTGCTACATCCAAATCACTCCACTCCTTGTGACAAACTGTAATTGTTTGCAGCAGACTGGGCAGCTAAGGAGTTATTTGGCCTGAGTAAACATTTTCTGACATTTGGCGGCACAGGTGATTTTCTGATAAACTACACTTGACTAGTTGTGGGCATTCAAATTTTTCAGTGGAAATATAGGAAAATTCCTGATTGTGATTTGAAGCTAGTAAAAAGCCAGTAAAAAACCTAAAAGGATTTTATTCCAAAATTCAAAGCTGAAGATTGAAACTAACCAAAATCAGTGCTCCTGCAGGGATACTACCAGTGTTTCCACGTGGGTGTGTGATTAAGCTGAACTCCACACTGGAGAGTCCAATGCCCACACTCACCCAAGGAGAACAGCAGGGCAGAGGGAAATGTTTGCAGAGTAAAATTAATTATTGGCAGCAAAAAAAATCAGCTTTCTTATATTATGGAGAGGTATTTATCCTGTGTCTGTTCAGCTGCTGTTCTAATGTAGGTTGACCTCTGACAAAGATTATAATAATTTGACGTTCTTGTATTGCGTTAATAGCCAGAGTGACTCATTTGGGAGGCGGATTCTGGCTTACAACTTCAGAGTCGATCTGCTTTGGTCCCATTATTATTTCTGTGATAAGATGAGGCTTAAGGATTCAACCCCAATGGGTTTTCATGTAGCTTTGGTGTGTAGTAAGAGATTAAACCAGTCATGAAATGGTTTTCCTGATTCCCTGTTTCTCAGCCACCACTGGCAATGAGCAGACAACCTGCATTGCTGCTGGGGAGAATTTTGCATGGAGGTCAGCCTGCTTTATGTGCCGTCAGGGACTGGAGTCCTTTTGGGCTTTTTTCTTCAGTTCTGGACAGGGCACTGAGATTAAGGGTGATCATCCCATGAAGGGCACACTTGATTTAATGAAACTGCATGCTGGCCAAGGGGCCCTGATGGCAGGAGCTGGTGGGATGCCCTGTGGGACCTGGCTGAATTCCTACCAGCCACAAGGTGCTGCTGCCACTGGGCAGTCTGTTTAAAAAGTGTCTTGCCATTGTTTATACAAGTTTTACTGACACTGGACAAACTAACTCTGGGAGGACACCAGGGGAATTTCCGGTAGTCTGAGAGAAAACTGTGTCTAGGATTTACAAAATAGCCACTGTGGGATTAGGGAATGGAATGAGCAATTTCAAAAAGAAGGTTTAAGCTAAAATATTTCCTTTCCTTTAGACCCACAAGATGTTTAAGACTGAGGCCTTTTTAGACTGATTAACCCAGTACTGATGGTGCCTTGTGTGGGTGGGAGTAAGGCACGAATTTCAAAACTGCTTTTCTCTGCTGCAAAATCTCCAGATCACAGACAGAGGAAAAGGAAGGAATGGGGGAGGGAAAGTCATTAAAGGGGGAATATCACTAAAGTTTCCATTGAATACAAACCTTCACGTGGCTGTATGTGTCCCACCTGGAACTTTCTTTCTTCCTGTCCAGCCTCCCCTGCTGACCCGCTGTGAATACAATTGAGAGACAGCTTCTGCACCGTGGGTATTGCACCCCATGTGGTTTGAATATGTAGACAGGGTAAGATCCGGAGTTATTGTTACACATTTATAGTAGTCCACATGGTGTGCTAGGCCCTTGCTAGGTCATCAAGAAAAAGTTTTCTGCTCCAAGGATTTTGCCATCTAAAAGTGGTGGCAAAAGTTGAGAGAGGGTAGAGAGCAAGAAATGGGAAGTTTACATGCTGTACTTGACAGGAGCAGTTTGAAGTATAGATGGGATGAGGTCCTGCAAGTGATCTCTGGGAGGTCTTGCTGGACATCCAAACTCACATTGATGAAGTCACAGAGGCAGCTATGGAGCGACCTGGCAAGGAGAAAAACAGGCTGTTGGCATGGGAGTCCAGCTAACTGAGAAAACCATATTGGGTTTTTTTCCTGTTCTTGAATAAAGTAACTATTTAAATTAGATGTCTAAATACAGCAAATTTCCGTATTGAATCTGGCATTTTTTTGTGTTCAGAGGTTTCTATGAAATTTGAACCAATAATTTGTTTCAGGTGAATTTTCACCAGCTGAAGTCCACTTGTAACTAGTTCTTCTTCTGAACATTTTCCTTCTCTTCTCACAAATCCCTTGTGCTCGCTTGTGTTCATGGACAAATTCTTTGCCAGGAGAGGAGCAGCTACACTACCTCAAGCCAGAGACTTTTGTGTACATTACCCATAATGCCTTAAAATGGACAAAAGATTTCTGAAACACACACTGAGACACACCACAGGAGGATAGTTAAAAGAAAATAGAGCATCTTTTCAGTCAAAACATCCTGCAGTATCTCCGCATAATGCTTCATGGCATATGACAGGAAGAAGATGACATCTCTCATCACTAGTCAAAAAATAAAAAACATGTCAAGTATGAATTGCCTTTGAAAAAAATACTGTACATGATTTCTATGGTCAGACATCCTGGAAAACTTCCAAAAAGGGGGAAGAAGGAGGGGAAAAAGAAAAGGAGAAAAAATGTTATTGATTTCCTCATTGGGAATGTTATATAACCTTCATATTTTATTAAAAACTTTACTCTCACTTTGTGAAAGGTCCTTTAACACATTATGTCATTTTGTAATACAATAGTTCTCCAACTCCTTCCAGCCCCATCTCCCTGATGTGTTTTCTCAACTGTAGTTATTTTCTTTCCTTTTAAAAAAAAATATTTCTGATAAAATGTTTGCAAGTGTTAAACAAAGGGGTGCACTTTAGTGCAGCATAAGTTAATGCAGGCTTCAGGTAACACTCAGAACACACTGACATATTTTAAGCAAAACATGGGAACTTCAGTTCAAAAACCTTATTTTTTGTCTTGAAATAGACACTCACAGTCTTTTTTTTAAGAACACAAAACTTTTTTTTTTTTTCCTCTTGTAATAGTGGATTCCAGCTGCAGGACTCCTCAACTTTTCCTTTCCCCCTTCCTTCTTCTCCACTTCTCCCCCCCTCCCCTCAATCTCTCCCCCTCCTTCCCATCCGGCATCTACTCATGCACACATACTCTCTAACTTTTTGTTTTTAGTAGCTGCTGCCCCATAAGAAATGCTATCCAACAGACCTGGTGCCTGTCACCGCTTCCCATCACATGCCTGGTAATTAAACTCTGACTGATTTATTGACTGACAGCCAACAAATCCCAACCCAGTTTTTATGATATACATGCCTCCCCAGGCTAAATTCACTCAAACAACAGCCCAGCTGAAACAGAGGAGGAAAGGGAAAAAAAAAAAAAGAGTGATAGAGAAAAAGCGCTACACACACGCGCATGCACGCACACTCACACACAAAAAAATCTGGTATTGGTAGATGAAGGGGAGACATTTTGCAAAGAAAAAAACTCAGCACAACATCTCTTTCAAATCCAGACTTGGAAAGGGAAAGGAGGGGGGGAGGAGGAAAGAAGTAGTAAACATCATTACTTCAGTTTTAAGATTCATTTGAAATGTCTCACGTACAAAAGAGCTCTGAAGGGGAAAACAAGACGTGCTTGCAGCTAATATTACAGTCAAGTTCCAATTTTACCTAAGGGAAAGCAGCTTTATTAAAAGTCATGACTGAAATTGCGTGACAGGTGCCAATATTCTCCACCCTGACAGATGTGTCAGTTTGCGAATGCCATTTTCTTGTCAGCGGTCCCTAGATGGAGTTGCTCCCATCACCATTTGTCTCTCTTCCAGCTAGATCACACATGCCCGTCGCTTGCCTCCAAGCTGCGCTGCGTTGTTTGATATGTGGAATCTTCACAATGAGACTTATTAAAAGACAGTCCATTATTTTTATTTAGAGCATTTCCAAAACAAGCAGAGCGCGCAGAGATAATTTAAAAATTGTGTGGCGGGTCATCTCCAGGCCAGAGCGGCTCAATTGTAAATGCATAAGAAAGCAGTGTCTCCCCCGAGCCCCTCCTCATCCTTCAGTTCATAATGAGGTTGATTTGAGTGACATTTAACCCTTGAATAATGGCCCTCCGAGTCAGCAGGACTCTATAGCTGTGCTCCGCAGAGGCAGTTCAGCCTGAAGGATTAATTCTGCTCCGATTTTTCCTAAATCTCCCCCCCACCCCCTTCTGGTCTCCTATTTTGTTACAGGTGTGCTTCACAGTGTAAGGCTGGATGTAAAAGACTCTTGATCGTCTGTATTTATAGACCCTTTTCCTCCTCCTGTTGGTTTCAAACACAAAGAAAAATGGTATCTCTCAATCGTGCTTGGTATGAACAGCAGGTAAAGCTGCAGCAGACTCCTCTCCAGCCTCTGATGGAAAATTATTACAGATGAAATGATTCTGTAATGGAAATGGTAATAGGAAAGTTTCATTCTAAAGGATGTTTGTGCTAACATGAGAGGCTATAATATGTGATGGATTTGGATGCAGGAATAAGTGTGATCTCAAACTGAATTTTACTTCATCATTTCTAGAGGTGGCACTGGGGGGCTGGAGGAGGGCTAATGGACAGTGCTTGCAAACACTGCTAGGTGAAAGGACTTGAAATGTGAGATCACTGATGTCTCATTGTCCCAGGCTAAGTGGCATAGCAGGCTGTTGCTTCAGCATTTCTTTCTTAAGTACATGGATGCTAATTCTTCTTAGGCTGATAGAGCTCATCAGTCCTGGTGAGCATTTGTCTCTCAGGGAAGGTGTGTGGTGAAATCATAACTAACCCTTTGTAGATGGTAGGGAGCTGCTTTCACTTCTTGTGAGGAAACAGCATTTGCCTCTTCATCCTTACCGTGGCACAAAATATGGGGCGGACCCTTTTCCTGCCTAATTGGCAGAGAAGAGTTTGTTGCCATCACAGGCAACTCCGAGTGGGCTGAGGGCAAGACAAGGCTGCAGACTGGCTGCAGTGTCAGGTAGCTCTTGTTTTCCAGCAGCACTGTGATCCCTGCATGCTCTTTTGGATCACATCCTTTCTGATCCCTCTTAGCCCCGTCTCAGGACTCTGACAGCTGAGAACAGTTTGGAAAGATCTTCTTTCTTCAGAATGTGAGCAGACTCCAAAGTTTTGGAAGACAACAGACAGATTAAAAGGCAACATAACAGTGTTTGACAGAACCTGGAAGGAAAGCGAAAGGTTCACTCTCAAGCAGAGAAAGCAAAGGGAGGAGAAATACTGGAAAAGAAAGAACTGAATAAAATAGAGGTTGGTTGTGTCAATGTCCATGGAAGACACTCTCGTACCATGTGAGTTGAAGAAGTTTCAGAAGAATTCAAATGAAAAGCTCATACTCTGCAAGCCTTTCTTAGAGGAGCATTTCCATTACGCAGTCACCTAGACGGCCTAAGCATAGATTTTTCACTCTCTAGTCTGTCACCCTTTCACACAAGCAATCCTTCAGAAACTTATTTAAGAATTATAGAACCATGACCAAAAACTACTAGTGAGTTTTCTCCCCCAGTCTGGAAAAAGAAGATGGGCTGCCACCGTAATATTTTCTTCCCATTCTCCCACAACGTCTGGAAACCTGGAGCCACAGTTCTGAGAGCAGCCAGAGAAGCAATTATACCATAGTCCAAACAGCCATTAGCTCTGGGGCAGGAGAGAAACATACCAAACTGCTCCTGAGCTACACATATCAGCATTTCTCACGTGGGAGGAAGGGAGACAGGGTTGAGGAGGGAAGAGAGGACAAGGAAAGGGATGAAAATGCTGCTTGTTTGTTTGATTTGTCTTATTGTTAGAAGTATTAATCTGCTCTTCCAGGTTCCAGGAATCCATTCTTCCTTTTAAGCTAAAGAAAGAAGTAGGCAGCTTCCATCAAAAACTGGAGAAGAGGGAATGTTTTGGCAGTG
The DNA here is from genome assembly GCA_026261815.1 of Monarcha castaneiventris obscurior. NCBI lineage: Eukaryota > Metazoa > Chordata > Aves > Passeriformes > Monarchidae > Monarcha > Monarcha castaneiventris. Next base: position 11,387,248 of record JAMPIT010000388.1, read on the forward strand.
TGCTCTAACAGTCAGAAGCTGCAGACTCAGCTGACGGAAGAAAGAAAAAAAATCTACAGGTGAAAACCTTGTTCAGGGCAGGGCAGCAGACTTCACATGACAGTGGGCATTGATGCAGCCCGTGCAGATGACTGTAACTGCTGCGGCAGATCTGCTCTGGAGTCCATCTCTCAGGCAGGATCAAGGCTTGTAGGTCTTAATAAAGTCAAATCAACACACAGCAATAAAATAATAAGTCTGGGCAGCTGACAGATGCTAATGAGCATGCTTATTTAAACCACCAGAAAAATCCAGTTGAAAACTAAGCAGATACATAAAAATCTTGACTGAATCCTTTTTATTTGGAGAGATATAATTAGGGCCCATAGGACATTTTCAAGGAAGATATTTGGGATGCAGTATTAAGAGCCCATTTCTGAGCATGATTAACCTTACTAACTGCAAGAGAAAGTATTCCTGTTTTTAATCACAGCACGGTTTGAGTTCCATGTATTTACAGCTTCAGATAATATAGGCAGACAATGGAAAAAACAAATAGGCAGAAGAGGATGGTGTGATGAAGAGCTGTGCCGAAAGCACTACAGCTGATGAGTCCAAGGAGACTTAACTATGTTCTCAGCTTTTTCAGTGGAAAGACCTAGGCAGTAGACACTCGTATGCAGATCTTTTGGGAGCTTTGGGTAGATACACACATAATGGTTACTTTAAACGTCACCTTCACGGTAAATGAGACTATTTGCTCTTGTGCCTTGCTTATGCTGAGTATAAGAAAGCATTTACATTATTGACTCCAAAATCATATTTATGTCATGAAACAGTGGGGCCTTCACAGAGTGCAAGTCCATCAGGGTGACTGCAGCCAGCAGAAAACAAGATTTACACACTGGCAAAAATGGAAATGATCCTTCTTCCCCTATTCCTCCCCCCAAGTATTTGCACTTGCAAACTACTGGCCTTCAGCTGCAACATGGAAAGAACTCAGATGGTAATAATTCTAAGGAAAACATTTGCTTTTTGTAAAAAAGCTTCATCACTGGGAAAGCTCTGACGTGATTTTTTGCATGGCTTTCCTTTCCCCTGTGACATATTGACAGAAATTTGAAAAGAGTGTCTCCTTTCCCAGGAAAGCAGAGCACAGATCAGCTGCTAGGGCTTGGTGGCCCTGGTGTGTGTGATTCATATCCTCGGATTTTTGGTAAAGGGAAGGCTGGATGATCCTGGGGACATAAACATATTTTGATCTTTCTTGTTCTGTGTTTCACTGTTTTTACTTCTGCACTGTTCAAAGTGACTATGTCAGTAAAAATTACTGACACTTCTGCTAGCAAGCGAACAACCTGCATTAGGGTAACCTTTATTTTTTTTTTGTACCACTTTTTTTTATTTCTTTGTTCTGTTATAGTGCCAGAGAAATCTAGAATGCCCTATACACTAATACCACTGGATTTTCTTTTTCTTTTTGGCAATCACTAAGAAGAATAACACTTCATGTGGGAGACAGCTGTTCAGATATGCTTCAAGTGAAGCTAAGTTGATACATATACATTATTCCCCACTTTTTTCGTGTCTGAATTTTAGCTCACATTCTTAAAAAAATCCATGATGAAAATGTAATACGTGTAATAAAATTATACAAATTTTGTATAAAATGTTATAAAAATGCTATAAAAATATAAAAAAGATTCTTAAGACAGCCTCTCATCAGTAAAGGATTTCTCTCTCCTTTTGTTAATCTGCATTCACCTATTTACTATTTCCTATTCACTAATAGGAAAGCACCTCAGACTATTAATCTGAACTTCAAAAAATGTGGATTGCTTCCATGGGACACCTTTCTGGACCTGAACAACCAGAAGGGGCTCCAGAACGGGAAGGATGTGAAAGTTACTGTTTCTACACAAAGACTGATTCATCCCTGAATATTTCTCCTGCTTTCCTATGTTATCACATGCATAGCAGGGAAAGATAATAATGAAATGATATTTTAGAATGGTAGGAAGAAAACCAGGAAAAGCAGATCAAGAAAAAATACATAAAATTGATAAAATGAAACTGTGCCCAGCTTAAGATCAAGAAAGACAAGTCCCATCTTTTTAAATGGGCAGAAAAAATAAAGGGAAAAAGAAATATAAATTTTTGCAGAAATAAAAGCTACTGATTAAGATATTCAAGCCACCTTAAGTCAGTTTATTTGAACAACCTGAGAAAAAAAAGGTTAGTGTTTCTTATCTATCTAACATTGCAGTGGTTTCTTATCACTAACTTTAAAAACTCTGTTGACTTACACTACGTTTGATTTGGATGAATTTGGCCCAATAAATCTTATTAACACTTATTCCTTGAAGTCATGGCCTAACATCTGTCTTGAGTTCCTTTTAAGTTTAACCTTAAGTCAGAATTTCCTGTGTTTTAATAGTTGCTTCTTGATAACTGCAGCATGCTTATAACAAATTTAACGTTTCAGTTACAGATCTCCACTTCACAACACATTTTTACTGCATAGAAAAACTATCTTCAATGATTTAGAAGGGATTTTCAAACTTAAGCTCATCTTTTTGCCTTTCCACAACTGTCTGAACATAGCCAGTGGTTCAAATGGCTTTAAAAACAAAGAAATACAAAACTATAAATATGGCAATGTATTAAAAAAATCTTAATCTTTTTTAGGTTTTCTCTCTAGCATTGCATCAACAAAATTGTTGATGAGGTGTTGGCCTGTGACTAACTTGGTGGGGCCTTCATGGAATATTAATGACTTTGTGGGTCTCAAGCCAAAGAAACCCTTTAAACTGCCACATAATATCAAGTGTTGTATCAATATCACATTCTAGATGGCACAAACGCATATCCAAGTCTCAAGCTGATGGACAAACACATGTGTCTGAGCCTCATCAACTGTTTTGGCCACAAGGCAAAGGATGAAGCTGAGTAATTTTCAAGCCATAAGCATGACTGCTGAATACTTAGAAATAGTTGAGCCACATTTTGGCTGCACTGTTCCACAAGCACTTAGCCTGAGGCATGGAAAATGTCAGCCACTGTGAATAAAGTTTATTAGTGTTTTGAGTAACTGGAAACTCTCCCACAAAGCCAGGAGTTAAGTAACGCTGAATAATAGGTGGCACTATGCAATCCAATGGTCCTGCTTGTTTCTGTTTTGGAATGTCTGAAGCAGACATGCTCATTTATGGTTTGTAGACTCTGTCCTTTTTCCCAGTCCTTGGGGTCAATCCCACAAAAGTGTGTGCACTTGTGTAGCTTGGCATACATCATCTCCATCTTAGAGGCGAATCCTGATCACTTGTTCTCCTTTTCTCTGCTGAAGGCATGTAAGAGCCACAATGTACATCTTCTCTCTGCTTTTCCCAGGTTTCTCAACAGGTGATGAGGAAATCTGTGAGTCATCACTACACTAGACAGAGAAATGCTGCCAGAAACAGTGGTCCTCCTAGCTGCTGGCGCTGTCAATCAGATTTTATGTTGGCCCTGTGTCTGTGTCCTGTAATTTACCCCTGGTCTCCTCAAAGCTTTTCACAAGTCCTGTTCCTCACCGAACTCCCATGGGGGTTCTTCCTCCACTTATGTTACCTGGATGAGGCTGGAAACTTAAACTGCTGATGTGGGTGACAGAAAACTAATGCTGGCGATCTCAATTTACTGATCAAACAGTTGAGTTTATTCCTTCTGTTGGGATCCCACAGTTAATTTGGGATCTGTTAATTCCTAATGTTACTGGGTTTATGTCTATTCTCAGTGACCTATCTTTTGTCTTTAATACATCTTGAAATTTTTATATTACTCTGGTTTCTTGCAAGTCGCCTGATTCTGTTTTCGCAGAGGTTTTCTGAAGGTTTCTTAGTCAGAAATTCTGAGGGAATAGTATTTCCACACCATCTTCTGAAGCTCTGGGTGTGAAGGCCAGGGATGCTCTTCTGGCTGCTCTAAGCTCTGATTGCCTGATTTTGCTGAGCCTGCACAGCTCTGCCAGTCAGAAAATGAGGAGATGTGCAAGAGCATAGCCAGTCTCCAGATTAATTCCACTGTCCTCATGCCTGAAACAGCAGGGTCAACAAACATTTACAAAGGCTTATGGGCCCAGGTAGCTTGGTGACCCAATAGCTGAGCCTTTGTGGTTTAAATGTAGAGCCATGGACACTGTTGTGAGATGTCTCTCTCTTGTTTGGGACCGTGTTGTCCTATACCATGTCTGGCTGCTACCCTGTGCAACTGGGGGTTTTTGTTCCATGTTTTCTGCTGGCCCATCTACTAAGAAGTCAGGGGGGAAGTCCAAGTAGGTGCAATGGGGAAAGTGGAGTCAGAATCAGCAGAGACAGCATATAAACCTGAGAAGCAGGGAGAATCTGGGAAGGAAAAAAAAATCCATTTTTAAATATAGATGGTGTAAGCAGACTGAAAAAATGCCCAATAGTAAATTTAAAAACTACACAAAGTATTGAGGGAGAAGAGTCCTGCAATTAGATAACAACATTTAAGGGCTCAAAAGGTTACAAGGTCCTCTTGGTCTTGTTTAGAGAGGTATGGAATATGTAAATCTGTCACTAACAGAAAAAAAGATAGTAGCCACATTTTGCTGAGATCATCACGCTGTTTTGATTGCAACTCAGGAAGACCAGAGTGTCTTTGTGCCCACCAGAATTTTCAGAATAGATGCAAGAGAGCAAGTTGCTGTAAACAAGCTTCTCTGTCTCAATCCCAATTTACTTCAGGCTTGCCATTTTCTAAAACCGAGAATAACATGAGTTTATAGAGATCCACTGTCCTTTCTAACCACGATAATTCCTATTACTGTGTTCCACTCACTACTCCTATCTGAAGCAGTGTCCTTCTCTTGTTCTCCCCCAGGAAAGAATGTAACTTTCAAAGTACTCTCTGGTAATCCAATAAATTGTGCTTTAGTTAACAAAGACCATAATACAACACAATTCCAGGGATTCATGAGGAAGTACTCACTGCATACCTCTAACTATCACAAGAATTCCTGAAACATTTCAGGTACAGAATGCTTTGGCAGTATGGTTTCTGTGTCATTCACCCCATAGATTTGTTTAAGGGGTTCATCATGACAGACTCCTCAAAATTTTAACTACTCTTATTCTAAATAGGAAAAGAAATTGAGGAGTATCCTAAGCTTTAATATCCTGCAGCTTGATAAGATTCAGATTGTGACTCAGAGAGGACAATTATATCTGTGATTTCTTATCAAAATCACAAAATTGCCCAAGCTTTTGAACTTTGCCCCAAGGCTTGGCAGAAGTTGTTGTTTAGAAGTTGTTGTTTGCAAACTTCTGTCATGTATGCGTGGCGTTCCTCTTAAGGAGTTTCCTGTATCTTCTACTATAAAAATGGTGGGATCCTCCAGGTTATGGCTGAACTGTTCATGGAATGGCATAGGGGGAGTAAGGGCAAGGGACAGACTACTAAGGGATTAAGCTGTTGAAAAGGAATTGGGTCATGAGGCATATGAACTACAATTCCCATGAGACACTGGAAAAGCATCTCCACAATAAAATTAATAGTTTTCATCTGAAAATTTCTTCTTTTTTTTCTTTTCCATTTTTGTATTTTCTCAGGGGGAAGGAGGAAATCATTTTCTGACAGGCACTAATTGTTTCCCATTTGATTTTGGCTTGCGAGCAGATCTGAGTTAAAAGGGCTAAATGCAGACATTCTGCTATTACAGTGTTATGCTCATTCAACAGTCAGTCTTGTTTTACTTGCAGCAATATGAGTTATACCATATGTGTTTGAAACTGGTAACCAAACAGAGCAGTCTTTCAAGCAACCCTAAGCTAAATTATAAATCTTTTTTGCATCTTTTAAATAAAAAGTAGTTCTACAGGCACAAAATGAATCAGTGACGTACTTGCTGCTTGGGTTTAACAATAGCAGTGTGCCTGAGAAAACCAGTCACCCTAGTAAAAAAAACTAATAAAATTATCCAGTCTGATTGTGTTTTAGTATTCTACAGGATTTTAAAATTTCATTTACATGTAATGTAACGGAACCATGTAAAATAATTCAAATTAATTGTTTGCATTTTTATATAATACTATCTAATTATTATATTATAGATATTGTTATTATATTATTTGATTTATATTGTATGTACAAACCCTAGCTATTGAATAGGACTTCATTGCTACAGTACTCTTAATTGCATTTTTTAACCCTGAATTTCTGTATTTCTTGACAAAGTCTCACCATAAGGGCAAAAGAACTTCCAAAAGAAAATTATCTGAAGTGATATCTTATGTTTAAGTAATGATTTGTTCATGTCCAAAGCTGCACTGAACTCTCAGAATTGTAAATATCACTTGATATTTTGCCCTTGCAAAATCATTGGTGCAGAACTAGGGTTAAGTTTCTAGCTTTGCATTATGAACCCACAACCAGAATCACAAAACTGGTTTCACGATATACTCAGGAGAGATTTGTACCTGTAGAGATCTCTAGAAGTTCAGAGGTTGGTTGAAAGATCCATCAACTTGATGCTCTTGTGAGAGTGGTAATGAAATGTTATCACCAAATGTGAAACAGGTAGAGAATTGACATGGCTAGCTTGAGGCGACTTGGATGGAAAAGCAGAGTAGAATTTAGCACTTCCCAGCTCCACGTACACTCATTTCTCCCAACCCTGCTGCCTTGCACTTTTGCCATGTTATTTTAGCATTGTTGCAAAGGCAGCTGTAAACATATAAACCAAAAAAAAAAGTTCTCTATAGATTTAGTCAGTTATCCTTCCTAAGTGATGCAAAACAATTTGGCATACCTACACATTTACAATGCAATTCTAAAATCAGGATTCTTTACTTAAAAGCGGTATTTCAATTCCATCTGTGATTAATAATACGTGAGAACAAACAGGCTGGATGCAAAACTTTTTGCCCTTATCGATGCTATAAATCTGCATCAGATCACAAACCCAAAAGGCCTCTTATTTGCTGGAGCTGGTTCTGATACAACGCGCGGTGGAGGAAAACTCAGAAGAACAGCTGATCTCATGAGATTTTCAAGAGTTGGAGCCAACATTTTCAGAAAACAGTTGGCAAGATTTCAGTGCCTTGGAACCTGAATTTTGGTTTAAACCTCAAATTCAGCACAAACCCAGCGCAGTTTCAACACTTCTGAAAGGTGTGGATACGCATCTAAGTTTTTCACACACACACATCTATCTTTTGTGTGTGTGCATGTGTGTGTGTTGTATGTGTGTGTGTATGTGTTTGTATGTATATCTTGGAAGTGATAGATGGGAATATTTTTTTCCTTGGAGGAATGTCTGGTTTTGCCCTCTCTCGCTTCGTTCAGGATACATCACTGGACTCTTTGGAATGCATCACCACCCACATCCCACCATATTTATTATTACAGGTTCCAGAGGTACCAAGGAGCGCGAGTCTTGCCTTGAATCTCAGAATGCAGAGCATATAGCTGTGCCGCTACCTCAGTTCTCCATCTGCCTTTTATTATCATTAATATTCAGAAAAAAATAGGATTTTGAGAGGGAAGTTAAAAATTTTTGATGGATCAAGGCTGTTCTTCTAGAGTGGTCCTGACATCTCTCTTCCCCTTTTCACCCTGCCCAGCAGAATCTTCTCCAAGACTCCTTGTTGGCCTTCAATAAGGACAGTATGTGTTGTGTAGCAGCTGCAAAAGGCCTCACAAATGCTGGCTGACAAGAAGTGACAGCTCTGTATATCTCTCACTGGCACTGACAGCTGACAGATGGATACCACTCACACACAGAAAAAAAGCCCCCAGGATGATTCGCCAACATTACTCTCTGTTCATAGGGGCCACATTTGATTGAGTGCTGCTCAGAATAATAAACCCTTGTCGATCCATTGCAGAGCCAGTTTGCTCACAGTGTCCTGATTTTTTTCACCCTGAAACATGTACCAACATACACACAGAAGTCTTGCTTTGTTTTTCTTCCCTTAGCTTCGCCTGAGAAGAAAATCTACCTAGCTCTATGCAGCTGCTTGTTAGAGCTAGGAAGCAATGAGTATATAACTTAGCAATACCGTGTTAGGGCTTTGCTGCCTGATAATCCTTCATCTCTCCAGTCTGTTCATTATGATCCCTCACACTGTTTTTCTTCCTTTCCACTAATCAGCCCATCATTGAAAATACTGCTGGTTGAGTTAGTCGGAAGACAGCACCGTGAAACTGTTCATGGGGAGGACAATGATGCATGTTGATGCAGCAGAAAAAAAAAAAAAGAAAGAAAGGAAGAGAGAAAGTGATAAACAAAAAGAGACATCCATCCATATGGACAGATAGATATGAACGGGAAAAAAATGGGAAGGAGAAACACAGAGTTTCTACATCCATGGTAGCTGATGAGTTTAGTAATTTTTCCGGCTTTTTGTTCCATTTCCTTGTTCAAACTGTTTAATTATTAGACCCTGTAGGTGGACAGCTTTTGCCAAAGTTTATGTGCCATATGAAAGCTATGTCATTGTCCCCTTTAGAGAGACTTGAAATAAGCAACATGAAGGACTTACACCTTATTGCAATCTAAGAGTCACCAGTATAAAATCTGAAGGCTGGAAGGGGTTCAAGAAGTCAACCATGACTGGGATGGATGAGAAGAGAAATCTTAACTCTTATTATTAGTGATGGTTATATCATGTTAAACATTGTCTCTAAAACAATTCCTGCTTATTTTTTTGCAAAGATCTTTCAGTCTCCCTTAGTCTCCACTACTGGGTTGGGCAGTGAAGATTTTGTGGAGGAGGCTGTTTTTCCCCAGAATTCATGAAGGCCCTAGGGAAGAGTGAGGCTGCTGGGGTCAAAACCCTGGTGCTATTTGCTTTACACTGTGCCCTGTCATGTCCCTTGGCTCCCAGCACCTGGACTCAACAGTAAAGCATGGTCTTGTGGATATCAGATGGACACAATAATGCTAGGATCCAACCAATATCAGGTGAAAGTGAACTTGTGCAGACAGAGATAATACTGCCTTCTGAATGAAGCTCATTGTCTTGCTCTTAAAAATATATCCAAACTTTATTTTGGCTGATGACACAGAACACTGCAGAAAAGAGGGCTTGGTTCAACTTTCCTTGTGTTATAATAGCCCTCTTTCATATCTTTCTGAAACGTACAACTGAAGAAACATTATATGCTAATACTTTAGCTAACAATAGCTATTCTACACAGATATGTCTGATATCCACATAAGTTCCCAAAGTGGGGGTGGCAAGCTGTCTCTAGCTTCAGCAGGGTTTGAAGATTTGCATGATACAATAGGTGCATGTAGCAGGAAAAAACAGAGGTGAAGTGTACAAGGAATTAAAAAAAAACAACTTTTTCTGACAGTATCCTATAGGCCAAAGGATTGCTTTTAGATAATCATGGATTAATTGTGAATGTAAAGAAAGAGACACTTTTTTTTATCAAAGCTGTTGCCTCAGGGCAAACTCCAGTGCCATGAAAGCCGAAATGTTTTCTTTTATCACAGTTCCTTTTCTGGCACCTGAAATTATTTCTTTCATGTCTGATAGTGAGGAACGAGGCAGCATAGCTCCCCAGAGATGAGCGATTGTTACCATGGTCTCATAGCATATTGGCAGCCGATGTGGCATCCATGTACACCTGTCACTCAAACAGAGCAAAATGCAGATGTGGCACAAAAACCTGAGCTCACTCACTCAAAAGCCTCCCCCGCACACCCCAAAACACACACGTCTTCCTGAGGCCCCCTCCTCCCCAGGACGTGGCTGCTTTTCAGCCTACACATATGTGAGTGCACTCAGACGTTATCAGGCCTGTTTAATGCAATGAACCTGCATTAGCATTTCTGCAGGGCAAACACAAATAAACAGAAATGTGCTGAAAAAAAATGTTTCAAACAAATTTCTTTGCAAGTCAGGCAGAGAGAGAGAGAGGGAGAGAGTATAGCACACAAATGAGCCAATTTCCTTCATATGGAAGTGAACTAAGACCTTTTTAATGAAGACTCCAAGGCTGGGGAGGGGTTGCTGGGTAGATACTTATTTACTTTTTGATTTTCTTCAGGCTTTGGGCCACTCACATAATTGTTGTTAAACAAGGCAAGGTGTTGAAAGTGTCAAAAGGCAAGGAGATAAAATTTTATGTTAATCCTAGGACTTGGGAGTCATTTCAATCCCAGTAAAAGGCCCAGCATACAGGCAAATGCAGGAGACAGGCAAAGCAATTTTTTCAGGAGATGGTGTATCTGGTATGGATGTGGGAAGTGTCTTTGGCTAGGGATAGAAAAAAACTCTTGGAAGAGGAAGAAAACAGCACATATGTGTGGCTCTAAGGTTAACAAACATGTTGAGGTGAACTGGATTTGTCCATGTGAATGATCTGACATTTCTGGTCAGTGAGACAGAAAGTATAGTGCAAAATGTAATGTGAACCCTCTCTTCTCTCTTTCTCTCTCTCTCTTTTTCAAACAAATTGCCAATTTAGCTCCTGGGCTAAAGTAAATAGTACACTGCCATTTTTTTTAAAGGGAAATATGGCAAGGAGCCCAAATGCGTTCATCTCAAATTTGTAAATCCATTGCTTTATTGAACCATTTGTCCATTCTTATAAGCTGATTTATAATAACTGTAATGTGATTCATCATGTCATCTTGTAAATAAATGTGACACTTCATTAAACACAGTAATCAAATTTAAACAGTCCCACTTTCATGCTAACAACTGAGACCTTTACGATTCTATTGCTCTGAAGATACTCCTACTCTAATGAAAGCAGCATCAAGCAAAGAATAAAATCTAGCAGAGGTAGATTTTCAAGAGGAGTGATGAAGAAATAAATACACTTTTAGTAAGTAGCCAGTAATGAAATTAGTAATGGCCTGAAATTTACTGTAACAATGGTTTTACAAGATACTCCTGTTAGGATGTTTTATTGTCAGTAAGGAATGGACAGTTTGAACATATTGGAAAATCTGTTGTAGGATTAGCAAAACCCTTTTAGAGCCTGAATTTCAGAAAGAATTTTTTCATGCTATTTTTGTATTTGCCATCTGGAATGACACTGCAAGCTGGCAAACACAAGAATAATGTGAGATATTTCTATCACATAGAGTTAGCTATGGATTCATCAGGGAATGTAAGCATCTGAACATCAGTCAGATACCCGGAATTATCCCAGCTTTGACCTGCTTTGAGGAATCAAGTGGACCCTCTATTAAAATTAATGTCTGCTTGCTTTCAGGAAGTGGTCGCCTCCCTCTCCCAAGGGATAGGTGTTCGAATCAAGGACAATTCAAAGTACACATGGGGAAGAAGGCACAGAATACAGCTTTTCTCTCTTGGTTAGGGGTGATTTAACATGTTAACAACAGCAATTCTGTGCTGTGAGCCAGATTTGCAGGTGAAGTAGATCACTGTGAATTACCTTGGTTGAGGATTTGGCCTACAGTCCTTAATTATACCTTCTATTGATCAGCTGTAAGGAAAAAGCTTATTTCCATGGCCCTCCTCTCATACTGATACTACTCTAGAAATGAGCATGTAATTCAAGATCAGAACATTTAGGCTTTCAAGCCAGGAATTTGGGATGAAAAAGCAAGCAAGGTAGCCGGGTTACTTTAATCAGCATTATTAGGATTTTGGTGCACTACACGACAGAATTTCTGCTTCCTATTCACATGACTGTTTTAACCCCAGTTAGGTGGAAGCAATCATGACGCTGAGAAGCTGAGATGCATTTCAGTTGCAGCCTGGAATATCAAATGCATGAATGTATGCTCGTTTATAGCTTTACTGCTAAAGTCTGATTTAGTTTTCCAAACAAAATTGGAGTCTTCTAAAATTGAAGACAGCTAAAGATAGAATTTTAAGCAGACTGAAAGAGAGCAATTGGAACTGCATGAAAGACAGTCCTCAGAAACAAGAGAAGTGTTGAAAGGTAGTGAAAGCTGGGCTCCAAAATGGAAGAGCCCTAAGTATACAGGCACGATAGAAGGTGCCAAGGAAATTCAACTCCAGTATAAACTAGGGAAGATCTATCACTGTCTGTTAGAGGGTGCCCAGCACTTTGAAAGATCCGTATGTTAAACATCTAGCTTCATATTTCTAGTGAGAGAATGGAGGAGGCTTCTGCATTGAAAGTGAGAGTCTGACAAGCAGAGAGGGCCAAAAAAGATGAGAGTGTCTGCAACCAGAAAAACAAAATATGGGCAAAATCATGAAACAGCAAAGTAAGAGAAAGAAAAAGAAAAAAGATTGTTTCAAGTCTGTTCCACACAGAAAATTTTGCTAGAACAGGAAAACTAAGAGAATGTACTTGAAAAATTTAATCTAAAAGAAATGATATCACCTTTTCTGGGGACATAAAACTATCCCTGAACTCCACCAAAGTTTATAGTTCAGGAATAAAGAATGGATGGAGTGGATCTTGGAGCTCATCTGTTGTAACACAAGCATCCTCAAAAAGTACAGGGAGGAGCTGGGATGGGGTGATAAACAGTATTTGCTAAATAGCCCATAGCTAGGAAGCACTCTTAAGGAAAAGTGTGAACAGCCAATCTCAATGAAGAGATTAGGGATGACTTAATTTTATTTAAGTCATTAAAGAGTCAAACCTTCAGAAAGGATTTGATAATATTTGGATTGAATCAGAGAATTGTTCTCACTTGCACTGTAGCACTTTGATATACTTCAATGAGAAGAACAGACATATGTTCCTAAACAATTTCAATTGTAGCGTTTCTAGGTATTCTTTGGAGCAATGATCTTGTCATTGTATTCTTTATTGAAAAATTGATTTCAAGATGTCTTTTATCAGCAGAAAAATCAAGCCTAAATATTTGAAGCCTAATCCATAATCTTGGCTAGCTCAGGTGTGCCTGCCACTTGCTAGTGGTACTCATTGTCATGTGAAGTACTCCTGCTTCATCGGTCAGTTCTGACTGCCAAGAACAGGTGAATGCTGATGAGAAAATATGAAGTATCTGGTGTGAAAGTCTTAGCTTATCCTCATGTTGTCTTCAACCAGTAGCTGGATTCTGCATTATCAGGATTTACTTTTATGTTCATGTGTTTTGAAGGAGCAAAATTACCAGATGCGTATGGGTACAACTGCAGCAAACTGAGCAATTTCCAGAATGAAATCCTATAATTCAGAGGTCCAGCTACCTAGAGGATCCATAGCATTGAGAAGGACATACAGATTTCCTCCTACAATAAGCTGAGCGGACTAAGACCTCAGAATAGGATCCACAGTAGCAGCCATGATGTACAGGAAAGATAACCAGTGTAGGAAGAAAATTAGGAAATGCAAAGAACCCAGTAAGGCATGGACTGCTGGGAAGTGCTTATTCTTTAGCCTATATGTATATGCCAATCATACGAAGTTCAAAAAGGGAAAGTACCACATTCTTCTCCTGGGGTGGGTGAATCCTTGATGTACGGACAGACTGGGGAATGAGATGCTGGAAAGCAGTGCTGCAAAAGGGACCTGGGTGTCCTGGTTGATGGCAAGTTGAACATGAGTCAGCAGTGCCCTGGCAGCCAGGAGGGCCAAGTGTGTCCTGTGGGGCATCAGGCACAGCATCGCCAGCCGGGCAAGGGAGGGGATTGTCCTGCTCTGCTCTGCACTGGGGCGGCCTCATCTCGAGTGCTGGGTGCCACAATGTAAAAAAGACATTAAACTATTAGAGAGCGTCCAAATGAGGGCAATGAGGATGGTGAAGGGCCTTGAGGGGAAGCCGAATGAGGAGTGGCTGAGGTCATTTGGTCAGTTCAGCCTGGAGGAGACTGAAAGGAGACCTCACTGCAGTTACAACTTCCTTGTGAGGGGAAGAGGAGGGGCAGACACTGATCTCTTCTCTGTGGTGACCAGTGACAGGACCTGAAGGAATGGCCTGAAGTTGTGGGAGGGGAAGTTTAGGTTGGATATCAGAAAAAGGTTCTTCACCCAGAGGGTGGTTGGGCACTGGAACAGGCTCCTCAGGGTCACAGCACCAGTCTGACAGAGTTCAAGAAGTGTTTGGACAATACTTTCAGGCATGTGGTGTGACTCTTGGGGCTGTCCTGTTCAGGGCCTGGAGTTGGACTTGATGATCCTTGTGGGTCCTTCCAACTCAGCTTATTCTGTGGAATTCTGTGGAATATATATTTTCAGCAGTACAACATTTTACTTAAGGTACTGTGCCTAGTAGTTGGCACACTTGGACCAGACATAACCTCAAATTTAATTTCTTCTTCAGTCTGAATTACAGAATTGTTGGGTGGGAAGAGACCTCTGATCTTATCTAGTCTAACCCCTTCATTCAAGCATGGACCTCAAGCACAAGTTGCCCAAGCCCATGTCCAGTAGGGCTTTGAATATCTTCAAGAATAGATACTCCACTAGCTCTGCAGGCAAACTCTTTCAAAGTTTTACCATCCTCACAGTACAAAAGTGTTTTCTTGTATTCACATTGATTTTGCAATATTTAAATTTGTGCCCATTGCCTTTTGTCCTGTCGCTGGGCGCCACCAGGAACAGTCTGGCTCCCTCTTTTTCACTCATTTCCGTTGAATATCCTTGTTTCACTTGATCTAGGAATCCCATAGCTAGACAAAGAATTCCAGTGTTTCTCTCCAGTGTTGAATAGAGGGGGAGGTTCACCATTTTTTGCCTACTGGCAGCACATACTGCATCCCAGGATGCTATTGGCCTTCTTCGCTGCAAGGGTGCATTGCTGGCTCATGGTCAGTTTGTTGTCCACTGGGATCATCAGTCATCTTATTATCAAATATCAAATTCCATGGTCTAGTCACGACAGCAGTAAGCCTCTTCTGGCAGTGTGGGGTGACAGGCCTGGAGTCACAGTTTTTATACTGTGTGGACATTTATCCATTGTATGACCAAGGAGCATACACTATTATTCCCAGGACAGTAACACAGCTGAAGACAATCTTAGCTGAACCCATCAGATATGGCATTGTTACTCTCATCATGGACAAGAATGTATATACACACCTTTCTTGTTAAACACAGCAGAATGACATCAAAGATTTTTTGGGATGCAGTTAATGCTGTCGAATGGAGTTTAGCAGTGTCCAGCGAAGTGCCACAAGGAACCTGGGTCCAGAACAGCTAAAGTGTATTTATTTTTACTTTTGCATTAAATGTTGCTGAATTTGACCTAAAAGATCCCCAGCTACTCAACTTCTTGGAAACTTGAATTGTGAAGTGACCAAAAACCCTCTTAGCACTTGCTGTGGTGGTGGAGTTTAGGGTGATGCTTTTTCCTGGTCTTAAAATCAAGAATCAAACATGGTTAGAAGGGAAAAAGGGATTTTACCTCAGGATTTATTTTAAGGATCCTTAAGTGCACCACGTCCAGATGGAATGCCCTGAAATGCACACAGCAATGCCCACCCACACTAGATTGGGTATATCATTATAGGTCTTACTAATTAGCATATCTATCAAAGATACCCCAATGAGAGGCTTGAGTGAGCCCCCCTCCCCATGGAACCTTCCCCTGGATGGTTCTATCTCAGTTTACAAAATGTGTTTTGGAGAGAACCTTAGTGTCTGGGGCTTTCTGATCCCTAACTACGAAGCTTCTAAAATGTTTAGTCTCCTAGCTTGACAAATAAGTCTAAGAATGTAGGCTAAAACTCACTAAAAATACAAAACCTACAGAAAGGTATATAAAAGGGGTATAAAAGAAAAGGCAAAAATCATCATGGCATCAAGGGTAATTCATGGGTGGCTAATTTTTATGGAGAAGCTGATCTATAACACAACAGGACTCCCAGTACTGCAAGCAATGAGGGCTGAATGTACAATGGTCATTAATTTGGGAGGCATGGGAAGAAAAGTCTGGAAAAAGAAAATTCCATGGCTTTTCTCTGTAGTTCTGGAATAAATGGACAAGTCAAGACAGCCTTAAAAGAGACAGCATATTTCAGAATCACATCCTAAATATTAAGGAGTGCATATTCCCTCTCAATGTGCCATCCTAGTTTTGGTAAAAAGGTGATGTTGTCCTTTGACAAATCGTTTCTATTTTCATTTTAGAACAGATTTCTAGTCTTCTAAAATGGAGAGACAAGGAAAATGAAACACTTCATATCGATTTGTGAGTGTAAAGGCATCCTTATATACCCTCTCTACCTGAAGAGGTGAAGTCAATATAACATCTAATGCAAAGCTTCGACAAGGTTTCCATTGGTTTGCAAATCATTTGTTTTCCTTCAGTCTTTAGCTGGCCTCTTCACTAGTGCCAGCCAAATTCAGCAGATAGCAAATCTGTGCAGAGTGTAGAATGTCCATTAGAAAAACAAAAAATCCCATCTGACCCTCTCCAAAGGATCTCTGAAAAAAAAAAGGTGTTAAAACATCCAATCTACTTTTTAATTCTTTGTGTTTGGTTCATCCTTATGTAATCTAGAGGTCAAACCTATCATTCCTGCTCTCATAGCAAACTAGCTAAATCCACCAGACTGGGTATCACAGCAAGGAAGCTTGGTATCCCTGCTTGTCCAGGAAAAGGGGATGAGTATGTAGAACAGATGTGGTAAAAATAAAGTATCCAAAAAGTCCACAAATTAATTATGAAAGAATTAGGACACACTTATTTAGTTAGGTTTTCTTTTTTTCTTTTAATCAACTGCTAAGTAACTTTTCAACTTCTGCACTCATTTTGATGTTCATTAAACCAGTGACTGGCACTATTCCATATCTGGCTGTCAAAGTGCAGAGAAATATAGTCATGGGCTGACTGAATATGCATGATGCTGTCAAGCATTGCTACTTAGTGGCATTACTATTGCTATCATTTATTGTTTACATATTTAATGACCTTATTGATATTATACGCTGTTAGTGCTACTAATTATAAGACAATAAACATAATTTATGATCAGTTCATAGGAAAATATGTAATAAGTGATTAGTGACAATACCTGAAATAGTCGCAATTTTTGTGTGTGCATGCCATGGATGATTTTAGATTGATATTATTGTCATATAAATCTGTTTTGATACTCTTAGATATCAGAAAGTGACCTATATAGAACCATTTTTGTCTTCAGCAGAGAACTGATCAAAGCTATAATTATGGTGTGATTACCTCAGTTTTACCTCTAGTTAGTGAAGAAGAGAGTAAAGAAAAAAGAAAATGAAAAATCTCTCATAAATCAGATTTTCAAGTTCTGACAGCTCTAGTTTTTTGTCTGGATGCACATTATTTCTTTAGCTAGAATTTGAGGAGTTATAGGCTATATTCTAAGAGATGCTGACCATCTTCTGGCTATCCTTGACTTTTAGGACATGACCTATTTTCCCAAAAGGAAATCTTTGTCCAAAATGTTCATTTTGTAGGCTTTAAGTGCCTAAGCTCACTTTGATAGTAGCTCTGTGCTGCATCTTCAGGAAATACTGCGGATTTGATGTTAACCACCTGAAATCTGACATAGGAATAATGGCAGTGGCCCTCACTCCTGGGTCAGGTCAGAGTTGGTTTTCTCAGTGAGAATCAGGACAATTTGCAAGAAGAGCTTTCCAAAGCATGCCATAGGTGAGCTCTCTCTCCTTGTCTTCTGTCCTCGTACTCTCTAGGACAAGAACATCCTCTCTCTAAGCTCGTGGGACCCACAGGAGGTACCCAGCAGGTGCAGTCTGGCTGCAGCCTGTTCTGTCCTGTGTCCTGTTTATACTGCCTCATTTGCAGCACCAAGTTCTGTATGGGCTGCCAAGGTCATGGGAGAAGGAGAGCAGCCTCTGTGCTGCTGGCAGGACCAAGGCACCTAGTTTAAAATTGACTCAGAAATGCCAATAGGAACAACAGACTGGAATTCTTCATAGGAATACCCAAAAGAACTTCCCCATCAATGTTCACTGCTTCAACCTTCTTAGCTGCAGGTAGTGCTGGCTAGTAAAAACTGTATTTCCGTGTGAAATGATGTGATTAAACACTATTCTTTGTAAATAATTGTAGAAGTTTGAAACTTTCACCATAAACACTGCACTTTTTGAGAAATATGCTTCTTCTAGAAAGAGGAGAAACTCTTAACAGCAGCATGAACATTTAAATCATAAAGGAAGAAGGATCCTGACAGATTGATCCTGTCAGTCCTTCCATAATGCCTTTCATTCCCTACCTGCTGCTGCTTGCACAGATCTGGTTTTTAATGTACTTAAACATGAGTGGCGACCTGTGGGAAAAATGCCCAGAGAGTTGCATATTAGGATTTTTTTAAGGGTCTCCTTTTTTCCCCTTTCCTAACAGCAAGGTGACTAGAACTCAGGATTTCATTATGTAGGGAAAAGTCCTGTAACTACTGAAATCAGAGTCTGTAACACAACCAAGGTATTAAAATGTCTTTATATGGGGGAGGAGAGGAGAGAAGTAATAGAGCAGAAGTTTTTTTAAACAAATACAAACACCTTATCAGCACGGAATTCTATCTTCAAGATCAATGCTAAGAATCAAAAGTAGTAGAAGGAGAAAGAAATAAAGGAGAAAGAATGAATAGAGGACCAGGAAATGAAAGAATAGAAGGAGAACAGAAAAGGAACACAGACATGTTATTGAAACTGAATAGAGAAAGCACAAAACGAAAGATATAATAAAGGCCTATTTTTATACTGACATGAAAAATTCATCTTGGTAGATTTACAAGCAATTGTGAATTCAAGAGTGTCCACTAATTTCTGACTTTAAGTAACAGAATCAGCATGTCATAAATTATGTTATGCTCATTCATATGCATATAATTGTAAGAAATTTATTTAGCAGAAAAATAAAGACTTACGTGTGTAGGATTAGCAAGGTTACTTCTGCAAAGGCTTTACCCAGAAAAGTTTCTTTTAAAATCTAAAAGAACATTAGAAGGTTAACTGAAAAGGAAAGTTCTTTCTGAACTAAATTTCTTGGAAAACATGGATCTGACCTTCCCTCCTCTCTTTTGAGAATTACAGACTTACCATGATTTACTCCATTGACATATGCTCTGAATGGAACTGGTTATATTTGAATGTAAGTATAATTATATGTAAGTACTATAATTTTATCACCATGATGCTACAGCTATTGATTACAGATAATTGTCTGAAGTCTACAGATATGGTTGTGTAAGGCTGACAGCTAGTATAATCTGTTGGGTGTCATCTCCTTGTGCTATTGGAGGAAAATGAAATTAGACTTTAAGAACACCACCCCATTTCAATAGATATCTGAAATACAAAGAGTCATTATCTTTTTGCATACTTTCTAAAGTGAGAAAATCTAAACTTGATTCTGGAAAGTTCCTGTAGAACTATAAATGTGAGAACTATTTTAGTTATTGTCTCTCAGTGTCTCAGATCAAATGAATGCAGTTCGCAAAAGGTATTTCTGTCTGCAAGGAAGGAAAGCCATTCCTTACTCGGTGTCATTATTTCTAAGAGAGATTATACAGGGCAAATTCTGCTTCTCTTGCTTCTAAATTATTTTCAGATTTGTCTCACAACTCTGAAGTTACAGTCTTCTTACATTTCATGTAAAGTGTTTATAAGGGAGTTTGTTCCTGCAGGTAGAATTCAGTTAACCAATACCTCAAAAGGTGAATCAAAACATTTTGAAGTTTCAGTTCTGAGTCTTTGTTTATATTTGTTTTGCTGAAGTTTGAAATACAAAAAATGAAATGTCAGGATCTTCACAGAAATATCTCTCTTTCTGGGCAAGTCTAAGCTTCTATTCCCAAACTAGCCGGAATTGTCCTCCTGATATGTGAGCTACAGCACGTTGTTCTGAGAGGATGAAAAGTTTCAGAAATGTGCTTTTGCTTTCAAAAGCAGAAGAAAAGCCTTGATGCCGACTGTACTGTGAAAATAAAGCAGGACATCTGAGCAAAAAAGTCTATTTCTGTATGATTTTCCCCACTGTTTTGTAATTGTACTCAAAATTGGAAATTGGAGAAACAGGAAAAAATCTGAGGTTGAAGAGAGAAAAATTTGGAGACAAGAAGTGAAGTAAGTCTCAGAACAGCTGAGCACAGCTCCTATTGAAATGAAAAGACAACTAAAGCCTTGTCATATCATCCCATCAGATGGAGTTCACTCACAAGATGTCTGTCTCACTAAACATAAATTCATAGCCAGGCCCCTCATGACCCCACAAAACAAGTTCTAACTCATGAAAGCAGGACAATCAAAAAGGATCTGGGCTTCAGACATGGCTGGCGTATCGGGGGCTGTTGGTTAAAATCTGCATACATGTGTAACACATATTTGTTCCTGTAAGGATGTCTGCTATCTATTAATTAAAGGGTTTGTCATTTCATTTCAACCAACATACCTGGCTTCTGTTCATTATTCCTAGTAATCTCTTAAAAGAGTGAAATAGTCAGCACTAAAGTATTAGTTATATACTGCTTATGTCTCAAACAGAGCCTCTCCATGAATGTTTCAGCAAGCAGAGCAGCCCTAGTGCCAGGCAATCTTCATAGAATCATAGAAGATACTGAGTTGGAAGGGACCCACCAGGATCATCAAGCCCAACTCCTGTTCCTGTGTATGACACCCCAAGAATCACACCATGTAGCTGAAAGCATGGTACAAATGAGGTCTCCTCTTAGTCTCCTCTTCTCCAGACTGAACAAACTTGGGGACTTCAGTTGCTCTTCATTTGGCATTCCCTCAGACACCTTCGAAATCCTCATGGTCCTCCTTTGGATACTGTCTGATAGTTTAATGTCTTTTTGAAATTGTGGCACCCAAAACTGCCCCCAGCACTGGAGGTGAGGCTGCCCCAGTGCAGAGCAGAGCAGGACAATCCCCTCCCTTGCCCGGCTGGCGATGCTGTGCCTGATCCCCCAGGACACACTTGGCCCTCCTGGCTGCCAGGGCACTGCTGGCTCAGATTCAACTTGCCATCAGCCAGGATCCCCAGGTCCCTTTCCATGGCACTCCTCTCTCATCCTTCCCCAGTCTGTGTGTACACCCAGAGTTTCCCTGTCCCAGGCACAGAATCCAGAACTTGGCCTTGCTAAATTTCATACAGTTGGTGATTGCCCAGCCCTCTAATTTGTTGACGTCCCTCTGCTCTTGAGGGAGTTGACAGTTCCTCCCAATTTTGTGTCATTGGCAAACTTCCTTCAGTTATGTGCCTGAGTCACTAATGAAGATATTGAAGAGCACAGGGCCGAGGATGGAGCCCTGTGGAGCCCCACTGGTGACAGATCACCAATCTGATGTCACCCCATTCACTGTAACAGTTTGTGCCTCACCTGTGAGCCAGTTGCTCACCCATTACATGATGTATTTATCCAACTATGTGCTGGAAATTTTGTCCAGAAGAATACTGTGAGACACGATATCAAAAGCTTTGCTGAAGTCCAAAAAACTTGTGTGGACCCCTCTCTGTGGAGGATGAGCTCACGACCTGGATATAGATCCTGAGTTCATTGCTTGTCCCCTCACCACTGGTTTTGCCTCCCAGGAGCTGGAGGAGAGCTGAGCATGCAGGCTGGCCCTGGCTAGTTACCTGCTGTCTTAGTGCTGCTGAGAGAGAAGAGTGATGGAGGATTTTTTACTCTTGATTTTTCAAATTAAGATGAATTATTTGTCCTCACATTTGTTGTGGAGAAAACGACTGCTGCTGCTTACATGTCTGAGTTGGTGTGATCTTCAAGCTGTGCATAACCTGAGCTCCCAAGGTGGTCATTACCTGTTCCTTTACAATGGAGGAAGTTTCCAAGTTCGGGGCTGGCTTTGTTCTGGGCCTTTGAGTGCTAGTGCAAGCAAGTAATAATGATAGCATGATGATGTGTGTCTTTCAAAGCACGACATGACCACTGCAGGTGGTGACAGTCCTAAAAACTGGAAACTGCAGCCTCTAAAAGCTCACCAACTTTTTAATGAGACTAGGAAATAGTAGAGCAGAAGTCCATTCCCTGGACAATGATAGCAACACAAGTAGGAAATGTACAAACCTAACCTTCTCTCTTTGCAGCCTGAAGCCTGGAGTCCTCCAGGACTCCCAACTATGCAGGGAAGAAGCCAGGAACGCCTCCTTTGGGACCACAGCTAATTAGAATACCCCGAAATTCAATGTCAAAACCTGGCCAGAAGCCTTAAAGAGAAATCCCATATTTAAGAACTCGATTAAAGTAACAGCACAGCCACAGAGAATTTCTTCATTTGGGGAGCTTTTACATTTCAGGGGGAAGGAGGTTTACTGTGGCAATTTTTTTAAATTGTATTTTTAGAGAACCTCAATAAGGCCACAAAACTGTGGTTTTGTTTGGTTACAAAGCCTGTCACATTGAAACAAGTAAAGGTCAGAGAACAAGCCTTCAAATCTTTTAATTCTCTTTACTTTAAATTTCTATGCACTGAATTCTCTGAAATATATGGATGGAGTAAAGCAAAAATATATTGTGTATCTTTAATGCTGCTTTTCTCTCTAATAGAGTGGCAGATTGTGGAGGGGGTCATATTGTTGCCAACTATGCCTATGCTGTAAATAATAAAATTCCAGCAAAAGCAAGGGACTGGTCATGCAGAAGAATCTAAATGTTTCCTACCAATGTGGTGAATCCCTTCTGCTAGCAATTAATTGTGAGCTATTTATAAATGCTGTTTTCTTCTACTTCTAAAATTTGTTTTGTTTATTGCAGTTGTAGGCAACACCAATATATAAATTAAATAATACATAAATTAAAAATCTGGAATACTACTTTCCAGCAGCATTATAGCCCACTTTTCTATGGTGCTTCTATACATTTAAATATAAGCCCCTTTTGAAATGGATGGAATTGTGCAATTGTTTAAGATGAAGCACCCGCCTGACTGTGTGGCTGGACATGGGCAAGGACATGGTAGCATATCAGTCAGAGGTTAGTCACACGCTTGAAAACACTCAGGGAAGGATTCATCACTTTTCAGAACATGAGAAGTGCAAAGGTTACAAGTAGGCAAATACCAGCTTAGTATTTTAGATTGGACATTTACATCAGCATTGGTATTTCCCTTTAAAAAAATTCTTATTAGAGTGTTTTATCTAGACCTCTTTTTATGAGACGTTAATAGAGTCTTTATAAAACTGTGGGTTAGTTAAAAACTTGCCTTAGATGATGGTGTCATTACTGGTGGGCCCATGCTGCTCTTTTGGCATTCATCAGCTGGAGGCAAGTGGGCTGTCTCATGGGGAGTTGAGAACTTGCAGTTTATCACTTTGATTAGCTGCTGTAGGCAACTGGTGGCTACTGTAATTGCCTCCTCAAGTCTGAAATGAATATACATTTCCTCTGACAAGGAAACGGTAGGAATATATGCCTAGTGGAAGCTTTAGGTTCCTATAATGCCATGGAGATCAAATTAAAAGGAGAGAGAGAACCTGTTGCTATCATACTTCATTAATTAAGCATCAATTTAGAAAATACTATGGCATTGACAGGTTTGGGACTGGCTGCTGATACTATTTGGCAGGGATAAATTTTCAAGTGGGTTAATGTGAAAGCCTTATGGAAGACAACAATAATGCTGTAATTGGGAGTCTACCTCTTTAAAATATTGGTTTAAATTATGATGTACAAAGTCAGCCTAATGATTTAAGTATTTTACGCAGTTATTTTTGAGTAGTTCACTTATTAGCAGCCATGTAGGCAGCACTAGGAGCAGGCTGCCTAGTGAGAGGTGTGGGGAGAGGAACAGAACAGGAGCAGAAACTTTTGCATGGCTCAAACACTGCAGGTCTGGGCTGGAGAGAAGAAACTCAGGGATGACAGGGGAAAAATGGCAAACCAAAAGCCAGAACTGCAGCTGAGATCCAAACAGCCTCCACATTCATCTACTCTCCCAGTTTTGATTTACATCAGCATCCTGTGTTGTTCTCCTATTTCTTTTCCTTCTTCAGAAACCTTCTTCTGCCTGTTTCTTTGGGAGATGTGCCAACTGTCGGGCCTTGGCAGCAGAAAAAGTGCAGGAGCTCAGCTCCTGGCAGCTCCATCTCCTTGAAACACTGTGGTTATGTGAGCTGAATGGCAAATGCTGGGACAAGGTGTTTCAAGAGGGGGCTGGCTGGCCAGCCCCACTGCCACTGAGACAGACATCCCAGCGTGATGCCCATGATGTGCTGGGAAGTGCTCAGGGGAGGAGGCAGAGTGGAGGAGACCTGCCCTGCTCTCCCACAGTCACCAGCATCACCTGTCAAAGAGCTGTCTGCCTCCAACCCACAGGGACAGGGGAGTCCCTGGACACCTGCCAATGGGTCAACACCGCTGAAGGTTTTGGTTCAGTCCCAGTTCATTTTCTGCTTTGTGTGGATGCATGTGCTGGTTTATTCATCAGCGGCGTTTTCCCATTCTGAAAATTATCTGACCATTCCCAGTCATGCAGCAGTCCAACAGTATAGAGGGATATTGAGCAATGAGTCCAGTGGTTCACGTTATTTCATCTTCTCTGAAATCACAAGCCTGTAGGATGCAATGAAGTTGCACCTGAATCATCAGAAGTGAAATTTGGACAAGTGCTTTGGAATGAGGAATGAAAAACAGTAGACTGAAGGGCATTGATATACTTTTTTTTCTTGTTGCTAATATAGCTGCCATTAATGCTTTTGGGAAAGACAGGGTGAGAAATGAAAAAAAAAAATCCCTAAAATCAGCTTTGATATCAGTTTTTAAGCCATTGCACCATCCTGGGGATTTATCGTATCATAGCTCTGGAACTGAACTTCACATATTTTGCAAGAAGAAGATTTTATTAAAAGCATTATGTTTTCATATAGAAAAACATTGAGTGGAGTCTATTCTTTCTCTTTTCTCACAGGAAAACAAGTTGAGTATTTAGCAATCACATACTTCAGGATAAAAGTGGTGTGTGTGCTTTTCACACATTTTCTGCATAAATATTTTGAGGTTCCTGTAAAACAGGACAACTGCTTTTTTTATTCTTCATGAATCAGCCCCTATGTTTGAAACAAATCGTTGCAGCAACAAGGAATGACAGCATGACAGCCTAGTAGGTTATTAATGGGAGTGACAGCCTGCAAATCAGAAATCATGGCAGTGCATCTGTATGAACAGCAATTTGTGCTCAGTTGAATAACCAGGAAATCCAGAAAATCAGAAAAGGTTGGGGGGGAAGATGAATCAAATGGAAACATTTTTGGATAACCCAAACTTTCTGGAAGTAATTGGAATTTCAGGGGAAGAGCAACATTCAAAAATTTACTCGTACAACTACTTAGGTTCACATATGTTTGTTTTGATGCCCACTAAAGACCTAAAATCAAACAAAATAAATGAGGGAAAATGTAAAAATGTTGAGGGATTTTTTTAATCTGTTATAGTAATATCATCAGGAAAATGAAACTGCAGCCTATTTAGCTGCTTTATCATATTTTGTGAAGAAATTTTATTCTCTATGTATTCCAGATAGTAGAGCTCTGTGAGATGAATGTTGGAAAGTTTCCACAAAGAACAGTCTCTGTATAATTTATAAATGCAGGTGTTTTGTTTTTTCTTCTCTCAAGTTCTGTTGTTCTGTATAAAAAAACAGAGAAAAAGCAAGTATATTTTGTTTTCTTTTGGAAGGAATGATGCAATGTAAAGTACAGGTTAGCATGTTTCCAGTCTAAGTTTACATATAAGTTTATGGGGAAGCTCTTTATGTACATATAGATGTAGGTTTAAATTGTCCACACAGATGTTTTCAGCTTTTCTAGATGCTTCTGAAATTCTCCTGATGGGCATCTGAACCTAAATTTACTGTTTCATTTTTAATGGGAACTGATCTCAGTCATCAATAACTTTTTGTGTACTTCTCAATAATGTCAGTCTTGTTATTTTCCTGAACTGAATGAACTCAAAAAGGGGATTAAGTTTCAGTTACATAGAAATTGCTGTAAGTGACCACCCAAGATCAGAGTTAATAACATTTCTGACTTCAGTCCCAGTACAGAAAGTGGAAAATTTGGCAGATCTAACCCCCAAATCGGAGGTTTCTGCAACATATTGACTTTAAACTTGTGCATCTCAATTCAGATGTCACCCTTTCAATTAGTGTCAGTTGTTTAACCTAAGGGATATCAATCCCCCAGTGCTACATTCCAGCCATATTATTACTTGGGCAGCAAAACTTTACTTTGATTTATGTGTTCGCTGAGGACTGCAAACTCTAGGAATATCAACCTCTTTTTGCAGATCCTTGTTAAGCACAGTAATCTTGCTTTATTACTGTATAGGGGTTGCTAAAAGTGGGAAAACCTGAACAAGGCAAGGGCAAAGAAGGTCCTGCCTTCAATGAAGAGGGACATAGCTGTACTCACCATGAAGAGCATTTGCCTGATCATCAGGTCATCCATACCTGAAGCATAAACTTTCAGTGTTCCAAAGAAAGGGAGACAGATCACATATAGTCAGAAGCCCCATACCCTAAACTATACATTCCTTCCCACACTATTTCCAAACTATTCCCTGCTTTGTCTGCCTGTTTGATTTTGGTATAAAAGTTAAAAAAAATGTATCAGATAAATCTGAAAAATCCATTTTAGTTTTGTGACAAATTGGCTTTTTTTTTTTTTATTTTGCTTTCCCTGGCTTTGAATATTTCCAATAGCTTTTTTCTTAATAGGTTTTTCTTTTTTCCCACTGCATTATCAAACAGGCAACCTTTGAATCTCATGTTTAAGTTGTATTTCCAATGTTACAGTAGCAATTTTGCATCTCTTCTTCATCAGCCTTTGTGTTTGATTTGTGTTAGAAGTTAGCTTACTGCTATGGGTAACCCCCAGGCAGTGCTATCATTCTGTCTTGAAGTGGAAAAAAAGAGTATGCCTTTTTGGATCACTAAAAAATAAAATAAAATGAAACTAACTCAAAAGAAAACCCCCATTGGTTGAAAAGCTTTTTAATGTCAATACAAAAAATAAACAAAACGTGGTTTCTGAATGAAGTATCAAGACAAATAATCCTCTTGCCCATCTGTTATACTAAAATGGCCGCTGCGGTGTAATGTTGTGAGGGTACTTGTGCCAGTAATGGATGAGATAAAAGCAGACATATGCTAGCAAGAAAGAATAAAAAATGTTCATAATAAGCTTTGAGCTGAACCAGTATGGAGAAATATATTCAGACATGAGAGTACAGTATCTGCCAATCTATGTGTAAAGCACATATTTCCACTGCATGTAATTGTTCTAGTTGCTTAGTGCCTTCATCCCAAAGGACCCCAAGAATGCAACATGTCACCAGTGTCAGCCTGGGTGAGGTTAATCCTACATAAAGACTTCCTCATTTTCCTTAGAAACTGCTTATGAATCATTAAATGACCTTTGTGATTACTTGGATTGGCATTCTTGGCATAATCTCAATTTACCTGTGAATCAGTTCTAGGGTTTGGCCAAACTGAAAAACAACTACTCTGCTTTTAAGGAATAAAGAAACACAGAAAATATAGTCTTTTCAGGTTTATCTGTGTGAATTTTGTAGAGCTGTACATGAGACAGATTGAAGTCTACTAGAGATTGCCTCTTGCCTTTGTAAATGGAAAGACTGGTAATGACTGAAAGCCACAACACCTGGAAGTCTGTGGTTTGCATGAAATAAATGGGTCTTCTTACTTACAGTCCTGGCAAACTTCAATTTGTCTGAAGAATAACTAAAACAAAGATGGTGACACAGAGGCTCCTTCATGTTCTGCTGCCAATGAGCCTCGTCTTACCCTCCGGTTGAAAAATGGTATTTCCTACAGGAAATTCCAAGAACTTAACATATGGAGTCACTCCAAATTGAAACAAGTCCAAATCTCAGATTTTTCTTTTTTTTCTTTTTTTTTTTTTTTTTTTTACAAAATGAAGCTTTCCAAAGTATTTCATTTTGGTCTCACTCAAACACAGAAATAATGCAAAATTCACATTAAAATCTCCACAGACACTAGCACTGGGACCTGTAGGGGACAAAGCACATTTCCTGGGTGCCTTTAAAAATGATACTCCATTTGATCCCTGGTCTCATTTTAAAGTAGACCTATTTTCCACAGCTAAGATGGCATTGCAGAGATGACATAGAGAGGGATTTGTACAAACAAACACACACAGCATCCTCAGCAGTCAGTTTGCCTTTTCTGTTCCATTCACCTCAGGAATCAGTTCTGCAGCCCGTAGATTGGTCCTTCCACAGAGACTGAACTCCTGAGCAGTGGACAGTCCCCACAGTTCACCACAACAGCTTAGCCTGAAGTAACCTCAGCAGGCCTTCACTACCTGCCATGTGAAGTTTCCTGTCAGCCCCCTGAGCCTTCCCTCTGTGCTGTGTTATGTCTTCACAGAGATTCCTGCTCTGCTGTGGAGCACCAGGCAGTGGCCAGGAAATCAGTGTGCTGACTGAGGATGGTGCTTTCTCTGCCATTTCCTATTGTGTCATCATTGCCTCATCACGTTCATTCCTATTCTTCACTTTTCCCCTTTGCAATATATTAAAATTACAAATTCAGGGGGAATGTGTGTTTGTGGGAACAGTTTTTCAGTACGTTAATATTTATTGTTCCTCGGCACTGAAAAATTGATCCTCGTGTTCATAACCACTCAGGAAGACAGGGATTGCTGCTGACCTGTGAACGTGATGAAGCTGGTGAGTAAAGCTGTGTTCAAACTTTTCAGGAAAGGCTTAAATATATTTAATTTTTAGGAATGTAGTGACTTATAACACTAAGTGTATAAGACAAATGCAATATAATTGATGCAATTCAACTTCCCGTTGCATTGATAATGTCCATTATAAGGTCCATGATGCTGTGGACTAGTCTTCAGAGATTGTTGGGGGAATGAATTTAAAAACACATTTTAGCCAGGCGTTCATCAGTTGCAGGGGTATGTTCATAACAAGAGGTAAGACACTGGAACCTGGCAGTGCCAAGATTCCTCTGGGGAAAAATAGGCTCAACAGATGATATTTAAGTTACAGCAGGCCAGAAAAATGAATCTGGCAACCCAAAGAACCAAAACTGGTGATTAAGTAATGTCATATCCTTCTTCCTGAGGAATCCATGTATGCAAGCCCAGACAATTCTTCCTCTGTGGTTCTACCAAATAATCCGTACCAAGGATTTACTCTTCCCCTTGAAAATATTTGGCAAATTTTTGGTACAATTAG
This sequence comes from Monarcha castaneiventris obscurior, assembly GCA_026261815.1. Lineage (NCBI taxonomy): Eukaryota > Metazoa > Chordata > Aves > Passeriformes > Monarchidae > Monarcha > Monarcha castaneiventris. The sequence goes on from JAMPIT010000388.1 coordinate 11,416,332, forward strand.
CTGCTACACTCACCTTAATGAGATTAATTCTCAGAACAAGTATTGAACCTGAATTAAAATCACAGAGCAGAACAACCCAGATTGCTTTTGGCTATTTAGATCCAGGTGTGCTGTTGAACTCTGGATTGTGGATTATCGTAAGTAAAAGATCAGATCTAATATATACACTATGGTTCATTCTATTTTCCTCTGACACTTTTTTGGATCTCCCATCTAGACTTCTCCTGTCCTTTCTTATTCTACCATGACAGAGATATTGATATAGGCAAGGGTGACTTATATTCAGATTTGCTATGAGCAATAGAATTGTGATAAATTTGTATCCACAATCAATTTGTTTAAAGATGTGAAAGATTAATCATGGGAGGGGAGATGAGATGGAGATGAGTCTACTGAGATAAATGACTCCAGACTTTGAACAATGATTATTCATGAACGATAGAAAATACCAGATTCTTAGATCTTCTTTGGAAGACCCATGTGAAAAACACAGCACATGTGCTGCAGAAACAGTGAGATCCTCTACCAATTCCTGTGTTCCCCCAGCATAAAGCAGGGGAGTATCTCAAGGGCATGACTGAATTTTACAATTTTTTTGCGCTCAGAAACTTATGATTAATGTTTCCAAATTGTTGGGAAAAGATTTAATTTAAAAAAAAACTACATCCATTTTAAAATGTTTTAGCATGAGAAAGGCAGGGTACTTTGAAATCCCAACTACTTCTCTGATTAGACAACATACTCTGCTTGGATGAATACACACAATTGCCGAGGAGAATCCATGGCAGTGTAGGACATGTTTTCCAGTGCTGCATAAGTAAGCAGTTTGATGACAGCAAAGGGCTCTTGAGCCACCTACAAATGCTCCTTCTTGTTGCATGGAGTAATTAATTACTTGGTCCTATCTCATACTCCAACAAGGGCTTCCTTGGGTATGTTGTTCAAGTCATTTAGAGACTGTTCATAGAAAGCTTTTGCTGACTACAGTGGTGCACCTGGATGGAATTTGGTTCCTGAGTGAAAATCTATTTGGAAATCTATGGATATCAACATTTTCATTTGTGGAATTGCTCTGATTTCTAGAGCCCTGTTTCTGTGCATAAACAGAAGCACCATCATTTTAGCAGAATTAAGTGGTTTGGTGTTACTTTCGTATCTGGGTCTATCTGGTATCCACATACTATGCTGAAACCTCCTATGGATTTAGTATAGCAGATTTAACTTGAGCTTGTCTTGGCAATGATCTTACTCAGATCAATAAAAAAAAAGAGTGTTATTGAAAGATCATTCATGCTTCCTATTCCTGTGATGTAATTAGAACTAGGGTATGCACTGCAGATGGAGAAGACCTACTTTTAATTCTTTCCCCAACTTCAGGGAGTATTTACCCAAATTCTTTACCTTTTAGCAGACTGTACTCTGCTGTGATTCGTCATCTTTCCCCCCGAAACTCTGCCACTAGGCAGAAACACATGCGCGAGTAATTTTCACAGAAAGAAAATTCCAGCAAAACTGTAATACCAGACTTTTATGGATTGGATTGGATGAATTTACAGCTGAAGGAAACTATTCCTTTACTCTGTTTGTCATGTCTTGTCATGATGGCTGGGAAACATGGGATGTGAATCAAGGGCACAGTGCTGAGGCTTCATATCCTTTGCCTTTAGCCCTCAGAAAGGGTCACTACTTCATGCCTTCAATTTCATTTTGGTAATTATACCTCCATTGCAGGTATATTTTTAAATTTTTTGCAGATTAATTTTAATAAACTGGGCTTTTTATGTCAGCAAAGATTGTTCTAAATAATTGTGCCCACAGTAGTTGTGCTGATCTCCATGGAGTAAATGAGCCCCCAAGAACAGGTTCTCCAGCAGTGGCCCATAAATGAGGCCACAGAAGTGGGTCTTCTGGGCAGTATTCATTTCTAGGCTTAGAGGCCAAGCACTTTCATCTAAGCTGTCTGAGAACATCTTTGGGTACGAAACCAGAGTATGGCTTGGGCCCATGCCTCGGCAGCTGCAATGAGATATCTCTACTGCTCAAGCACTGCATTTTGGCAGAGTGTGTATATGCAGACAGCAAAGATCTGCCAGATTCTCATACTGAATCTAGAATTATTTCTTGTGTCAATCTTGTCTCTCTTTTCTTGATGGCATCTATTTTGAATCACGGTTTTGAAGCTTTCCATACAGGCTGTTGAAGGTCAAACTGGCTTTTACAGTGCTTAGACCAGCTTGCTGCCCTGGTTAAGACAACCAAGGATTGAAAATTCCCAGCATGAGTATGCAACGAAGAGAAAGCAAATGGGTGCTGGCTATGAGAAATTGACAAATATGTAGAGAGAGAAGCTTCATTTTCAGGTACCCATCAACAAAGTCTGGACTGCTAAATTCATATGAACGAACTGCCTTTTTACTCATCCTTAGTTTTAATACTCATTACTTACATACTGAGTGATGCTTCCACAGGCTTACAGAGCTTTTCAGCTTGACTGTCCAGATTCACAGATTGGACCTTCCTGTTTCCTCCCTGCCTCAACCATTATGAGAAACAGTAGGTTTGTGTCTTCTCTGTGTCTTTCTGTCCCCCCTAGTAGTTAACGGGAAGATTGTCTTACTGGGCAATGAGGTGCACAAGTTTTTTCTCTACCTTACCTTAGGAGTCCTTCAGAGTAAACGCCAGTATGATCAAGACAATATTAGGAAGAAGTGTCTGTCTTCTTCCTTTTATTTCTTTACAGCTGAGGAGAAGCCAATATTTTAGCAAGCTCCCTTTCTGCACACTATTCCAAGAGCCCTGTGGATCACAGCTGAAGAAATTCTGATGCTTGATATTTCAGGAGAAAACATTTCCATGATTTTAATGCTAAAAATCCCGTTCTTCCCCCTCATTTTTCTGTCTGACCACTTTTATCCCTTTAATCAGATTTTATTCAGGTTGTCTCTTCCTGAGTCCTTAAACTGGAAACGCTGACAATCATCTGAATGCAAAGTTTACTGTGTGATTGTTACTGCTTTCATACTGCAGCTGTAATTTTTTAAATTATAGAAAATATCTGTGAAATATAAATACAGAAGTTAAATTGCAGTGACGGTGGAAATGAGGTCAATATAATAAACCTGCAACACTAGATAGAATGGGAAGACTATGCTAATGGATAATAACTGATGAAATCAGGCAATTCTCTTCTCAAAGCCACAAATAAAAAGATTCTCCTGGTAGAAAAAGTTAAATTTCTCTGTATAAGGCTAATAACATTTAACTACATTTAAGAAGTTAGCTCAGCTGTTGGTAATGCAAATGGGAAGATCTTATTTAGTATGTTAGAAGATGGCTAAGACTTCAAATGTTCCAGGTTTTCTAAGCACTAAGTAGGTAGGTTAGAGTGACTGTGAGTATGGAATACATTGCTCCACACCTTCCAAGGAACAGCTTGTGCTGCTCTCTGTTTTTTGCCAGCACGACTGGGATAGTAACATCCCCTTTTCCTACTGAACTTACAGCAACTGTGTTTAGAAGAGAGAGCATGACTGGGACCTCAAAGCACCTAAAGAACAGAAAGGATTCTCCCAAGGGACTGTTCACAGGGACACCCTGGAGGGCCCTGCTTCCTCATTGTCCTTGCTGGACAAATAGCCTGCCTTGTCTTATTTTCTGTCCTGTAGTTTTTGCATTTCCCTCTTGCTGGGGGAGGGAAGTGGTGTGTGTATGAGGAAAGGGAGGGGGAAAGAAGAGGGGAGGTTGGGAACCCCTGCCCAGCCCCCACATGGGATCAGAACATGTAAACTTTTGAATCAGAAGTTATAGAGTTCTTTTGGTTCTGTCAGTTTAGATGAACAGCAGTGTCCAAGATATATGAAGTATTTTCTCTTTATAGCATTGTCAGCTGATTCAATCCATACAGGATCTTGAAATGATATGCTTAAATATTGCTGTACTGAAGTAAGTGTTTGAAAGAGCAAATAAAACTAAAAAGCCAATATCAAAAACTTTGATTCATGTAAATTGACTCTACCCATACAAAAAATTCTCACTGGCTTCAATAGCTAAAGACTAATTGGATGACTGAAGCCTAGAATCTAAGCTTTAACTAGTAATATGAATAACTAGAAACCTAACACCACAAATCAAATGTGTTAATTCCTGTGTCACTGTGATGCATACAGCCTCCAAAGAGTTTTGAAACATTTTTCTCCATACAAACATGTAAGCGTTTCTGTCCACAAACTATGCAGAAAAGCTACCGCAGGAGGAAGAAAAATTTTTAATGATGAAGAAAGTAAGCCTAGGGAACAGATTTTGATGTTGTAGTATACAACACCACATTGTAAAATTCAGCTTTGGAAATTGGTATAAACTATACAGCAGTTACAATGTTGATGTAAATCTGTCCATAGCAGAATTGACTGTAAATAACCATTCCTGTTTAATACTTGATTTTATCAAAGATCAGGTTTACTTTAGAATAAGAAAAGTCAGAACCCAAAATTTGACCCCAATATAGGAAATCGCCCTAATATTCTGAGTCAGATCAGCCATGTATCTCTCTGCCTTCCCCACCCTAGCTGTAGGAAAGGTAGAGATTTGTACAAAAGTAAGGATTAATAACTGTACTATTAACACCACTACCAGTACAGAGGTGTCTCTGTACTGGTAGTGGTGTTAATAGTACACAGGTTTAGTTACTTGCCACAGGACTTAAAAAAAAGAACAAAGGCTTGGCTGGACAACAGACATAGCTGCTTTCCATTCTGGTTTGTCACACAGTGCTAACAAAATGTTGTTTATTTAAGTAGTCGCATATAATATTGCCCAGGGTTCAAACCTTTCCATTCTTGCTAAGCACATTGTAGCCAGTTTGCATTATTGGAGTATGTGTGTTTTGAATTGTAGGTGTGTAGTGGCATAATTCTGTATCCTTTGAGCATTTCTGATACTCTTCTTTCAAGTTTGTGGAATAAAAGAGGTCAAATTCCAGAATAGTGTATTCTTCCTCTTCTAAACAATAAAAAAGAGGCCATCTATCAAATTGGCAGGCTCATATCTTTTGTAACCATGTACAAACCACACTCCAACTGGATGAACAGCTGTCAGAGCAGTCTCTTGTCAGCAGGTGGGTTAAAGTTTGCTAATGCATGTGTACACGTGCAGGCATTCATATCCTTTTCTCGTGAAGATCAATAACAAGATTTCAAAATGTGTTTGCAGTCATGATTTGGTCTGGATGCATTAGCTTTCTTTTGTTCTTTGGCCCACCTGTCTCTTGTTATCTTTTTAAAATACGTTTGTCCACCATGTGAGAAATTTTCCAGTGGATAAAATCTGGAGAGATAAATAGTAAAAGTGAATTTTGTTCTTTTGATTCCTTCATAAATCTGAGGTAAACGCTTTGTGTCTAATCATTTGTCATAGTTTAACCCCAGACAGCAGCCAAGCCCTAGGTACCTGCTCACTCACTCCCCCACCAGTGGGATCAGCGAGAGAATTGGAAGAGTAAAAGATAGAAAATTCATGGGTTGAGATAAAGACAGTTTAATAGGGAAAGCAAAAGCTGCCCACAAAAGCAAAGCAAAACAAGGAATTCATTCACCCCTTCCCCTGGGCAGGCAGCTGTTCAGCCATCTCCAGCAGAGCAGGGCCCCACCACACGTAATGGTGACTTGGGAAGACAAACAACATTGCTCCAAATTTCGCCCCCCTCCTTTCTACTTTCCCCCACTTTATATACTGAGTGTGATGCCATATGGTCTAGAATATCCCTTTGGTCAGTTTGGGTCACCTGTCCCGACTGTGTCTCCTCCCAACCTCCCATGCACCCTCAACATCCTCGCCAGTGTGGCAGCATGAAAACTAGGAAAGGCTTTGGTTCTGTGAAAGCCCTGCTCAGCCATAACAAAAGCATCTCTGTATTATCAACTCTTGTTCAGCACAAATATGAAAAACAGCCCCATACCTGCCACTGTGAAGAAAACTAACTCTACCTGAGCCAAAACCAGGACACAATTCCAGTGCCACATTTTCCAGGTCATGGATATTAGCTGCTTTCTGGTCTGATCTAGTATCATGCACATCTTGAAAAATTATTTTGCAATCCTTGTCTAGAACAGAGTACTACTCTTGGCTCATTATTTCCTTGTGTAATTCATTTTAGATCACAAGGTACATGTGAAGACAATGAAGAAACTAAAACTGGTCCAGGTGATTCCAAAGCATCCCTGCAGCAAAGGACGTTCTGGTGAGAAACTCATGCTTATGGACTGAGATAAACCTTCTTTAGGGCAGACATCAAGAACTGCTCCATGAACATATTCCCAAATCTATGTGATTCAAAATCAATACAGGTAGTCTTACCATCTTCCTAAGTATGTGGGTGTTTTTGGGATAGTTCTAGTTTTTAAGCTAGACTCAATGACAAGCAAGTGCTTTAACACCTTCACTGCTGAAGAAGGAACCTGATTGGGTAAACCCAAATGCTCAGCAATCTGGGCTTCCCTCTTGGTAGAAGGACTCTCAGTAATGCCTGTGATTAAGTAAGGTGGCTGATCTGAATATGTTCTACAGTCATTACATTAAATGTTCCAGGAGTGTCATACGGTGCTGGTAACTTATCTAAGGCATACTTATTACCCACATATATTTCTCGGTGTCTGCGGGCATCACCTCCAGAATCCCAAAGCTCCATAACAAGATACTGCCAAAATGCTAAGAATCGTGCCACTGAAAAATAAATTGAAACCATAAACACATTCATTCCTACAGTTTGGCATAAATATTTATTTTTCAATTAGACAAGATGTTCTGAGTAGCATAAATCCCCTTTATAGTTCTGTTTGGTTTGGTACTTAATCTGTTACTTTCCTGAGCAGTGAAAGCCAACACTTAACTTTTTAACTTTCATCTCAGATAAGTGCCATCAATTTGCAAGGTGATTTAGGACGCAAATCGTGAACAGAGTTCAATACTGCTAGTGCTAGTCTTTTATGAATCAAGACCCTATAAAACTTCATCAATATCTGTATTAAACAGTTATTGACAAAAATTTTGTGGAAGCCTTATTCCCAAGAGACTACTGCTCCCAGTATGAACCTAGATCTTTGGAAAAGGCACAGATACTGGTTCATAACTTTCTAATAATTATCCTTACATATATACCACTTATATCTGGAATAAACAGATACACCCACACATTTTTTGCACAGATGTGAAAAATCTGATTGTCAGATCATGTCAGGAGAGGACAAAATATTGTATTTTCTGAGTCATTAAAATAAAACCATATTAAAGATTATAACAAAAAAAAAGGAAATGATAATACATTTTACAAGTTGAACCATATTAAAGATAATAAGGAAAAGAAAAGCAACTTAGGATACACGTGAAAAGCTGGAATTTAAAGACTAAGTAATAACACAAGAAACAACAGCCTGCAAAGTTACCTGCCTGCGAAGCTTGTTTCATTGTTTGCATGCACTTCTCTTTGATTCAGAAGATGGGATGATTAGGAGAAATCCTACACTAATTGAAGTTAGAGGTGTTTTGCCTTTGATTTCACTGGTAGAAAAAATTTACTTTGTGTAAAGCCAAGAGGGATCTGATTAAGATCTAGCTGACCAACATTCTGCGTTACGTTTATTGTCCAAAGGCAGTAACGTTGTCAGTAATGAAAAACATGGAATATCCAGATAACTGAATAATCCCAAACTGCAAATTGAGGATATAATGCAGGAATATTTAAATTTTAAACAAAATGTTTTGGGATTTACTTTTCAGAAAAAGAATTATGTACCTTCCTAACTTCCTTGTTGTTGGGCAGGAGGAAGGTTTTCTAAGTGGCTTTATGCCAATTTAGACAGCTCAGTGTTGAGAGAATCTATGAGAAGCAGGTTAATCCAGCTTTTTAGTTGTTTTATTATGTAATATCAACATAAAACAGCTGGATCAGGATTGAACAGCTATTTAAAAATTACAGAAAATTGTTTATTAAGGATTTTTCTTCATTACTCCAGCTTTATGGTAACTTAAAGTCCCCTTGAAAACTGCAGGGCAATTCAGGTTTAACATGTTGCTTCAAATACAAATAGAGCCAGCCAGCCAGAATCAAATACAAACCTCTAATACCTACTTAGTAAAATGGTGTCAATTTAAAAGAAAAAAAAAAAGGCTGCCCTTAGCGCTTTCATTAAAAGATTTTGTAAGCTTTTAAATCCAGATGTTTTATTGCCTCTCCAAATACAGCCTTATCTATGGGTTACTGTGTCTTTTACATAGAAAGGTAATCAGAGATTTTTCTTTATAAAATAACTGTATTTTCTAAAACACTACATGGAAGACAATAAAAATACAAGTTTTAGTTTATTTATATTTTGCAAATGTTAGAAATTTCATTGATTTATTTTTTTAAAAAACATTGGAAACATTTTAGAAAGAAAAAATGTTTGTATTTTCATAAATTAACTATTTTTTGCTTTGAGAAAATTATTTTTCAGCAAAATTTGTTTTTCAATGTTATTTAAAATTGAAGTTGTACTTCACATGTACTAAACATTAAGGTCTTAAAAAATAAACACCATTTAAAGCTTTTGATTTCATAAAAGCAAATAGTTTTGTTCAACTTGAAATTTCTTTTCACCTTGTCATTGTAACAGAAAATTGTTTCCAAATGCAGCAGTGTTATTTTCCTTGATGTTATGGAACTGCTACTGCACTAAACCCAAAACAAACAACACTATCTCCCCTCCCCCCCAGCTTATCTGTACTTAGAAAGAAAAACTAAATCTAAACTTCGTTTTTGGCCCCAGGATCTATCAGCCCTCTGCATGCTGTATGCTGTTTAATATGTGTCAAATAAAAGGAGTACACAAGTCATCTCCATAGCTTGTCGTATGTGCAATCTAATTTGATGTACATATCGTAGCAGAGTATCCTGTAGCAAGAAGAAAACTTTTGACCTTTCCTGCTTTTGGAGAATGCATAGAGTTGAGGATTCATCCAAATTGTTCTGGGTACAAATGACATGATGTATGGTGCTAGAAATAATCCTTACTGCGGCAATCAGGATGCTTTCATCAGTCAGTGGACACAGACTGACTGACCTTAACTAACCCAGTTGTTTAAGGGCAGTATGTGACCCAAAAATGAACTTCTCTGCTATGAGAGGAACTAGTCTGCATGTGAAAAGGCTTGCTTCAGCTGTGCTCAGTTTCTGTTCAGAGGCTCAGGTCGGCTTTTATTTTATCTGCACACATTCAATCTTTAATATGAATGATACTCTACTTCTAGAAGCAGAAAAAAACCTTTGTCTATTTGACTTGTAATAATTTGATTGTGGTTGGTATTTAAATCACCTACTACTACCATACTTAGATGGTCAACAATTCTTACAGAGAATAGAAGTATTCAAATGCATCTATATGGTGAAAAATAAGTGTTTCTTGGCACTGGCTATTTCACCCACTCACCCATGATTAAAAACTTGCTGGTTAAAGATTTAAATGGGTTTAAGATTGGCATGGTGTCACCATTGTGCAAATCCTTTGTTAAATATTAAATAATAGAAAAGTGTCTTAGGGTCACACAGTGTGTGATTTATGTGACAAAGCCCTTATGGGCTGTGTTTGTCAGAGGCAGCTCATAATTCTAAATTGTTTCACTGAATAGAAAAGAATATTTTTGTTGTGGTGGTGGGTGGGAAAAGATTTGTTTTCTCTCTATTTTCAGTGTGGTAAGATTTCTCTCTGTCTTTAGACACCTTTCACATGAAGAAGCCAAGCCCTGGGGCTAAGCAAAAGAGATGGGGAGGATGGGTGCCCCTTTCTTGCATTAAGCCACTGCTGATAAAGGCTTTTTGATATATGCATGGTCGGGGACTCAATTAGATTGTCAAATAAAAGTAATAAAAATATGTCATTTTTCTAAACATTTTTTTTATGTGTATAACAGTCAGAAGCTGTTTAAAATCTGAAGACTGTAGGCCATGTGGACTTTTTGAAAGCCTTGCATTTGTGTATAACTTCACATCATCTCAGAATTATTCTTCTGGGACTTTCTAAACAATTGTGTCTATATAAATCCCTACTGCTTTGTTAAAAAATATATATGTATATAAAAAGTAGGGAGTAATTTCCTTCCTCCACCCCCTCAAAAATATATATATAAGTTACAGCCAGAAATTATTGCTTGCATTCTGTACTCTAGGAAATACAAAGGGAAATTCAAAAAAGACCTTGTCTCCTTTCTTTCTCTGAAACACAATTTATTGCTTTAAATCATAAAAATAAAACAGTCAAATGTTGCATAAGAGACCCTCAGCAGAAATAAAAGAAAAGAAAAGGCAAAACTGAACTTCCCATAAACCCAAATCCCATACAGCACAGCTTTCTACAAGACCATAATTAAATAATCCCTGAAGGACTTGTGGAGGAGGGGATAAGAATACATAAACTTTCCAATATGATGAAAGAAAAGACCCTGTTATTATTACTTGATTTTATTTTTAAGAAGGAAAAAACTAAACCCAACATACTTAAGGTGGTATGCATGGGAAAACTATTCCATGCTGGGAAAGTATCCATAGAAGTCCGCCTTGATACACAATAAAACAGAAATTAAAAGATGTCTTTGAAATTTGAAGTCTGCAGGAAGATCATGGCATTGTTTTAAAAAGTGCACATCTTCAGCATCAGACAAAGGCCTTCAGCTCTGCATCTGGACTGTTACTTCTGTTCCTAAGCACTTATTTAGCATTTTTTTCCTCTGATTTGAGATGGGAGAAATTTCCAGCAGAAGGTCGATTTTACAGGAGGTTCTTCACTAGATGGGAGCCTTTGTAAAAACAGGAGAAGAGTCACATACCTGTGCAAGGCCACCCACCAGCACAGGAAAATAGGTAGAAAGAGTAACCAGGGAAGGAAAGGATTTCTTGCCATCATTTTGCTTTGTCGAATTAAAAAGCAAACTATTGGTATAACATGTTATTCTGAGAATTTTAAATGAGCTTTTGTCATATTTCTTCAGGAGGGTTCACTTGTAGTGAAATGGTTTTTCTCAAACAGAAAAATACCTCTTTGGGAAAGCATACCAAGCACATCTCAGACTCCTACAAACTAAAATGCTGGTAGAGTCTCCTATCTACTAAGCCTTGAATTATGGGAATCACCCCTCCTCACACCAGTGCCATCAAAGTACCTGATTGTCTGCAAATAGCAGAAACCATTAGAACATCTGGGAAAGGTGAGGACATGTCAGAGGAAAATTAACAGGGTAACAGGGTAATTTCCAGCTTTTGGCAATCTTTAATGCTCAAGTTTAAGAATACCAAGAATATCACTTTTTTTTTTTTTTTTTTTTTTTTTGGGGAAGGAGGAGGATTCTTTCATTTTAATTGAAACCCCATTAGGGATGTCACTCTTATTTATTTGGAACTATCAGAGAATATGGAGCTGTGTTGTGGTTTTGCTTACAAATATTTCCAGTAAGCATGTCTAGTAAAGGAAGAATTGATTATTAGTTATGCACATGTCTAATGAGCAAAAAGTTGCTTTCTGGTGCTATTTGTCACTATAAAATTGGAAAAGTTATCATATAAAAAATGAAACATGACTCCACCGTTTATGACAACAGGAGAGGTGCAGGTTTAGCTTTGTCTTTAGAGTATCACAATTTCATTAATGTCTTGTATGTTTTCCATCTGGGTTTAAAATTATGTTGATAAAATTGCTTACAATTTAATTGACTGGCACTACCTAAATTTATAAGTTGGTCACTCAAAGGTGGAAAATTGCAAAGGGACAAAGACAAGAGAAATCCATTATATTTAGATTTAGGGCCTCAAAATACAAAGAAGCAGTTTGCTTATGGGAATACACTGAATTGAGTTAGACTCCCCATGAAATGCCCAAACTTCCAATCTTCATAGGGCTGATTGATGTCAATCAGTCATTTTGCCTTTCTGCCAAAACTTCTCAAACCATGCGAGGGCTGGAGGAAAAGTATAGGAGTGAAGGTCTGGGGAAATTCAAGACAAGTCCTCAAGCCATCATGGGAGAGTGGGTTCTCTATATTCTTCCTGTGGTCTGGTTCCCAGGCCCAATTCACCTAGCCCTGATATCACAAGAAGTGTCTGTGGACACAAGGAACAGGAATAGTCTGATGGTTTCTCAAGCAATTCTAGAAATCCTTTTCTTTGTTTAACCTTTCCTTTTCAACACTGTGCAAAGCCTCAATGAAATGTAGAGTGATTGTGAATTAAAGTCAGGAAGAAAAATTAATCAGAGAGCAGTGAATATGGGCCATCTTTCCATTCTGAGCAATGGAAAAGTAAATGAACTCTTTGAAACTACTCTGACCTTAATAATTGAAGTTGCAGTAAATCCAAATCAGACTCTGTGAATAGCCTTGTTTTCTTCCTGATCCTTTAAACTATGTTTGAATACCCCAGATATGCATACAGTGGTTACAGTTTTACCCTCACTTAAACTGGGTTTAATTCAAGGATTTTTAATTTAAAAGAAGTTGTTTCTGGAGGTATATTGGTGCAGCTGCCAAAGGAAAAAATCACATAGCAAAATGAGAAGCATGCTGAAGAAAAGTATTTGGTCCTTGGTGTAGCTGGGCTGCTTTGCTTAAGCACAATATTGTTATATTGCACGGAGTTTGAGCTGGAATGAAAATGAATACAATTCATCTGCAAATTAGATGCAGTACCATATGTGTTGTCAATTTATCAGTACACCAACAAAATTGAAGTGTTGAATGGAAGTGGTTTGGTGACTGTATGTGGCTGTAAGAGTCAGCAAATATTGCAGTTAGCTGATTCAGCCAACTGCTTCTTGACACATCTCTATCTTTGCAATTATTGACACATCTCTAGTCATATGGAACTGATATTTAAATGCTACCCTACAGCCAGGCACACATAATGGCTACAGAATTCAGGCTGCTGGGTAGGGTGGAAAATCTGTATTATGACACAAACTGTGTTTTAACTCCCTGTAAGGTCTGAAAGAAATTGTAGCCAATCCTCCATTCTCACTGGCAGATTAATTTTAATGAATGGTCTAAAGTCATAATAAAATACCTATTTTACATTGCTTCATCATGGAGGTACTTGTTTACTCCCAGATTAGCATCTTCTACCTGGCTCTTAACTATGCTATTTTGGCAGGGGAAAGGAAGAGAAGAGAGGAGAATAAAATAGTTTTGTTCAATATTTCACTGCTTAACATTACGTTATGCTATAATAGGCTATGCTACATGAGTTGATGAAAGCAAGAAACAGAGCAGTGCAATATAGTTTAAAACAAATAAATTAAAAAATCCCTAAGGTGAAAGAGGTGTGAAGAAACCCATTACAAACCCAGACCACCTTGGCGACTTCCCTGTGCTGACATCTTTAAATATCCCCTCACTCCCCTCGTCCTCTTCCTGACAAACACAGAAGAAACACAGGCATCTGGGGACAGACAGATACCTCAAGATGTTAGATGCCTAACTTTTTAGGATCTGATGCACAGCTCCCACTATTTTATTTCCTTTTCAAATTCATTTTATGGCAACCATGACTCCCTCAGAACCCACTTACTTGCTTCATGAAGGCCACTCACAGACAACATGTAACTCTAGTGACTCACCACTGTGCCTTTTCAAGGCAGAAAAGCCATGACACACTGCTCATATATATAACACAGTTCCACATTACTGATTTTAGATTTAATTTTCTTGGCTAGGACTGAGTTATTGGATGGACACCATGGGATACCAAATGTACAAATTGCATTGCAGCTTCAGAGTCTGTGAAGAATCCTGACTGAAGCTTCTACGACCGCATGAACTTTTGGGGACCTGCCAAGCAATCCAAAGATGTTCATGGCAATATGTGAATATGTTGAAAATTGCACTGTGGGAAGAATCTGTTTTTTACTAAGAATGGCAAAACATACTCACCAATATCCTTCGGGAAACCAGAGCTGGAAATGATACAAGGCATGCATGTTCACAACCCAACAGAAAACTCTTTCCTGTGCCCTTCAGGTCTTTACCTGTTGTAAGCCAAGTTAACCATAGTTTACACTGCAGCAAAAGGAAATTTTTCATCCCTGCTCAGAATGTTACTTTGGAGTTAAAGAAAACACATTCACCTAATAAAGCACAGTGTATGTATAAAAAAGAACAGAATGCGGATAACTTTGCTAAATGTGTAGCTGGTTGACAGAAAGGACACCATGCTTGTTAAGATATTCCCATATAAACTTTCATCTTTGGCAGATAGGAGTTTTACTGGCTTTACAAATTTATGTTGAAATAAACTCCAAGAAAAGGCACGAAGTTAATTAAAAAGTGCCGATTTTATTTGCGAAGTTGCACAACAAAGAGTCACAACATTGAATCACATCAGCAATAACTTCTAAGAGATTTTTCTTTTTATTTCATACTCTTGAATGTAGTCTATAAAATAAGATTTGGTTAGACTGGGACTGGTCATGTATGTGTATAAATCAGAGCAAAACCAATGTTGATGTGTACTGGTTGAAGAGAAGGCCCAAATCTACAGTTCTTAGCTTCTTTGATAATACTGAACTGACAAATAACATATTGTTTTTCAGTACCATGATTTTTTTTTCTGTAAACTGTTTCAGGGGAAATATTTACATTAAGGTATTTAGTTTAATATCATGCTTTTAGTCTAGGTTAATAGAAATGATGTGTTTCCTTACCGAAGTGTATATGTGACTTCTATGTTAATGAAAAATAGAGATTAAATGCACTAATTACAGCAGGGACTACTGCACAGGTAGCTGAGATACAAGTTCTGCTACACAGATCAGCCAAAAGTTGCTCACACTTGATCTGCCACACTGTCGGGTTCTTGCTGTACAAGTGCTCTGTGAGGTGAGCAGAGATGAGACACTGCCCTAAAGAAGGATTAAACCTTCACCTCAAAAGCCCCAGACCCAGGTCACAGGAAAATTGTAAGGACCAAAAACTAGGTGTAGCATAAACAGTGGCAGTTATTAATATCCATGTTATTCTTCATTTTAAAAATGTGCATTGATAACTCTGTGGACATAAAAATTAATGAGAGTTCCCAAGCCTCATATTTTAAAGGAGATTGGTAACTCCCATATTTATTTTACTTTTTTTTTAAGTTAGTATGATACTAGGATCATGTTTTCAAACCTTGTTTTGCTATCATATGAGTACAAGATCTGAAATAAAATCATTATAGTGAAAACCAGGAAAATCTCCCATTCACAGGTAAAACTTACAAGAACAAGAAAAATCATAATACTGCCTCTGTTTTACCTTGGTACTTTTCTGAAATCAGTCCATCTGAACCAGAAGCTGTATCTTCATATCTAGTAGTCCTGGTGTTTCTTGGTTTAGGTTTTTTTTTTTCCCTAGTCCCATTGGGAACTGATTTGAACATCACCAGCAACCAGAATGACTCGTACTTCTGACTATATTCACCATAAACCGACTTTTGTTTGTCTAAATTCCATATCTATCCTTTTTGTTTGCTGCTGTCTGGTTTCTGTATTGTCAGAAACAACAAATTGTTTTCTGTGCACCTTTCACATGCCACCCATGATTTTACAGAGCTATATATGATTCTTCTGCCTGATGTCTTTTATGACTCCTAGTCTAGCTTTCTGGATAGAGAAGTCTTTGATTTCCCTTGTCATTCTTCCCTGTACACCCTCCCTTGTTCTCCTGGATGCTCAACATTCCAAGATCTATTAAAAAATACATGCATATTTTTATATAACAAAAATAAATTTACAGCATCTTTTCCAAGACAGCACTAGGAAATTTTTGCTCAAATAATGCTGCATTAAGATAAACATTATCATATTCATCAACAGTTGTATTTCTTTTTCATTTGTATAGTGGAATGTATCTAATTAGGTTTCAGAATACTGATCCTGTACAGCTCATACTATAATTTGTAATGTAGCTGGACAACTGTTAGAAATAAGGATTGGACTAAAAAATGAGAAAAAACACAAACCTTCAGGATTATGCAAATGAGATAAATTTTGAAAATCCTGTCCAAGTGGAGCACAGGAGATAATCTAAAGAGTAAAGCAGATACCCAAGAAGAATAAGAAATTTGAAAAGTTAGAAGTGATAATGCCAAAAGGTGATGTGTGATGTACAAAATTCTGTGGTGTCATACATCAGTGTAAAAGCATGACTGTGATTTTGGTCAGCCTGTCTGGAGGGGATTATAGCTCTGGTGTATGGAGGCAAAAGCCCCATTTTGTATGCAGTGGTAGAAATTTTACTTAAAGTAGTTTGTTCAGCTTTGTGCACATCATTACCATGGGCATCCTGAATCCTGGAGGGAATTCAGCTAGGGGAATCTAACAGTAAAGAAAACCAAAGGCTGTCTAAGACACGAGTAAATGGAGGTGGAAGAGAGGTTAGCATGACAACCATCTACTAATTGCTGAAGGTAATATTAACGCCCAGAAGAGAAAGAATAATTCAAGATGGTTCAGACTCCTTGGCAATGGGATCCATTCAGTTGCACCATAATATAAGGCAAATCACCTGTGATAGTTACAAAGCAGGCTGGCCCAAACACCAGCAAATGTATTCTCAGGAACAATACTGCAGTGGCATGAAAATGAGTATTCCAGCTTTACCTTCTGTATTATTATCCACAGTCTGTCTCCTTCACATAAAAAATAAATAGGCTCCATATCTCAGAACAAATGGATCCCAGATTTTTCACAAGGATTGAGGTAGTTCGCTGAAAAGCTCTCATTTCCCTTCTACAGAAAAAAGAATTGGAGGGTGCCCATGACGAACTGAGGTCCTCTTTATTTTCTGCCTGTTGTCATCTGAAGTAAATCATCTCAGTAGGGAAGCAAACTGGGAGTCTAATATTCTGTCTAGAATCAGTTTTCTACCTGGGCCTGATAAACTTGCTCAGTCCTCCAGCATCCCCTCAGTGTCAGCTCTTAGGAGCCAAACAGAAAATTGCCTCCTTGACAGAAGGCAGCAATGTGCTACCAAAATCTTCTCTACAGTGCCACTGACATGACTTTCATTTTAAAATGGTTCCTGGAGATTGCACCTCAATGTAACTGAAGGTGGAAAGGGAGTTAACATTTAAATGGCTATAAACATTCTAGTTATATACAAACACCATCTAATGTAGCTTTTTCCGTTCCCTCTTGGCTACCAAGTTGTACCTTTTTTCTCTGCTGAGATATGTTATAGAGATTTTTACCAGAGGGAGAATTTGTTTTGTCAGTAGCCAATCTAATCACCTCCTGCCTTGAATCTTCCCGTAATCACCTTTTAGAACCCTATTCAGAACAAAACCCCACAGTGAGTCCTCAGTTCCTTTCCCATATATCCACTCATCACCACGTTTCCCTTTTGTAGCAGGCACACAGAGAAAAATGACAGCCGTGGAGGCAGAGGGGTATCAACTGCTGTGGATAAATCAATCCATCACAAAAAAAAAAAACACCCAATTCTGCCATGAAACTTAATCACTAAAGGTCATGTCGGGGAGTGAGGAACAGATTAAATTAGCATAGTATTAGATATGGAAAATGATTTCTGTCAAAATCATCTTTACCACAATTATAATATGTTAATTACGTATTTCATTAAGGAAGTTGATTATGGTTCACAGATGAAATCATGCAGACGAAGACACCTGGAAGGAAGCACTAGAGCCTGAAGCCTCTTCTCTCCCTCTCTCTCTCCCACACACATGCACATGCACGCACACACACACGCAATTAGGTACACACACTCTTAGGAAGAAAAGCTTTTACTTCAAAGATTATTAAAGTGCAGCTGTGTCTGGTTAGGACAGAAACTCAGAGAAATAAAGGAAAGCGTGGTAGGGTACATTCATTTTTCTTCTATCAGTACTTACAATGAACTGTTCATTTTAAGACTGTAACATCCTCTGCCTCTGGTGACATATTGGTGGCATCTAGTACTGTGGGTAAAGGATTTCAGCACTGACTAATGAGATGGTAGCTGGGTGTTTTTTATAGGGAAGAGACCATTTGGCAAATTTTAGCCGAGCTATTTGAAAGAGATATCATCAACCATATGACTGTCATACAATATCTTGCCCTTAGAAGTGGTTGCAATTAATTTACAGTGAGTTTAGGAACTTGGGTACTGTGAAAAAGTTACATCAATCAGCAGTTACTTATATAGTTTCTTAGTCTTCTTTTCCAAATAATTGTTTGAATTGTTTGCTCTATTTAGTGAATAGAGCAAGATCTTTAGTGATTTGAAAACACAGGTCCCTTGCTTTGGCTAGAAACAAGGCAGCTGAGTCTCATAAACCCTGAGAGTTGTAGACAGGAAATTTCACACGTGTATGAGTCTGTGCATGTGTACGTGTATGTGGTCTGTGTGCAAGTACAAGACAGCAAGGAGTCGTAGTCTACATAAGAAAGGGCTAATTTTATTCAAGTCTGACTGAAGAAGCAGCAGAAGTGGAATAAATGGGGTACTCAGTAGAAGGAAGGGAGGAGATAATACGTATCCCTCCAAAAAAAGGTCCTATAGATGCCTCTGGGAATGAAAACGTCTGCGCTTCAGTCAAATATAATTACCTCATTCTCATATTTCCTAGTGAGTAAGAATGCATCAATGCTTGTGTGCCCTTGTGCTGATAGATTTTGCCACACAGAATAATCATTGTTGGAATTAAGCATAATTGTCAAGAAAGACTTGGTCATCATGAGAGAGACTGTCTCATACAACTGTCCTTTTGCTTTCCAACAGTAATTACTTTAGTAATTAATCTCTGTCATTTAACTGTATTACATTTTGAAAAGAGAAAATGGAAGAAAGACTGGTTTCTGACTAATTTACATCACAGTTTAAAATCCTAGAATAGGGTGAATCAAATGTCAAATTTAGCCCTTTCACAGATAGTTAAAATGGGCCCTTTCTAATATCTAGCAGAAGCATGGATGAAGTCAGGCTCTTAAAGTGAGCTTCATAATATCTATATTGCCTGAAAGTTTCCACTTCAGGGCTCTTAGCTGTGGGGAAGGGAAGACGACAGAAAGATCAGGAACCCTGGCCAGAACAAGAGTATCACTGCCTACTCAAATATCATTCTGCTGCTAGTCCTCCTGTTAGGTGCTACTTACCAGGCATGCAGCACTTGTGAATGCCAACATCATGCAGCAGTGTCTATGACTTCAGCAGCAACAGCTGACTGTGAATGTTGCTGTGGTCTTTGAGAACTGGGTGGGTGAGTCAGAAGTGCTGAGCATCCTTAGTTCTAGCAGCACAAATGCCCAAAATGTTTCTGAAGTTGAGTCTCAAAGTGGGTCTGTATTGGCATCATTGGCATTCTTGCTTTCTGAAATATTTTAAAGCTGTTTCACTCCTCTTCAACTTTTTAAAATGTTTTCTTTGGCAAAGAAATGCTATGTGGATGGCAACAGCCCCTTAATTCCTACTCATGAAGAGAAGGATCAGCTCAAGGGTTTCACTGTTACAAACAATAACGGCAAAGTCAGGCCCCAGATCCATCCCAGAAAATACCTTAGAAAGACAAAAATCCTGTTTATTTTGGAGACTGACAAGGGTATTACTTTTTATGATCGATCACTTTCACTGCCGCTGCTCTTTGTAGTAGTCTTACTAGAATGAGGTTTCCAGGATGTGACCTACTATCAGCTCTGGATCATATGTAAACCAGGTAAGGCATTGCCATGGACATATAACAATCGAATATTAGGTATTGTACTCAAAGCCAAACACGCTGGTGGAAGAACTGCTGGGTTTACAGAAAAATATGAAATCTGCTATGGTTTAAGATTCTGATGGTATGACCTTATAAAGATGATCAGATACTGATCCAAAGTCGTTCTTTTCATCAACATTTTCAGTTTTACTTGGAATAAATTTTATAGCCCATGTTCCTGAAACAGATTGCTCAAAAGATAGAAAAAAACCACCAAAATATTAAATCAGTGGCTAGGATTTCCTTTTTGTTTTTTTACCTGCTTTTCTTTGTTCACACTTTTAATCCCGGTGTCCATCTATTCTAAAAATTAAAAGAATAATACTGACAGCTTGAAGTGTTATGAAAATATTTACAAGCAAACCACAAATCAATTTCATATAATATTTCTGTCTGAATAAAATCAAAATTCAGACTTTGGGGTTGGTTCTACTGAGCAGGGGTTAAAGATTGGCTGATGGGGTAAATCCATACAGCACAATGAATTTCTCATCCAGAGAATATGCTACACAGACTCTTGTGGAATACATGTGCCTAGGAAAACACAGCTCAGGAGCAAACCATAACTCTGCCGTTTTGCCGACATCCAAGTACTCCCTTAACAAGATACAGGGAATTTTTATTTCAGTTGCTATGTAAAGAAACACAAAATGTATGAAAAAAATTAACAAAGATGCGGGTAGGGTAGTAAAGAAGGAAAGATTCAGTTGTGACTGTGTAACAAGAGAGTCTTAATGTGGTACATGAGGAGGAGTTGGAGGATGTAAAGAGCTATGGGAGAAAAAAATGAAACAAAGGTGATTATGGTAAACAGTTATTTTCCTGTCTCTGTCCCCCAACTGTATCTAAGGCCTTTGTGAACACTCTCTTTATAATATGCCCTTAAACGTCACTGGGCTTTCAAGATCAGCCTTATAGGCAGTGTATTCTACTGATTTGCATTGCTAATTATATTGTACTAAATTTAGTTTATAGTGATAAAAAATATCAACATGATGCTTTACAGCATCTATGTAATCTGAGCTTTTTTCTTTCAGGACTATTTCTGGGTTATGCAGATAAAATGGCCCCTTGAAACAACCAGGATTTTTTTTTCCCTTTTCCATTTTGTACCCATTGTGTGATCTCAGTGCTCCAGATGTAATTTCACTGAGGTTCCTCAGCCATTCTCCATCGCTTTCTAGAGGGGAGAAAGGGGGGTTAGGAAGAGTGAGTGACGCGAGGGGGGCTATTTTTACAGGCCCGGTGCACCATGATTAGAACAGGCTTATGGTCTGCATATGTACATGGAAAAATCTCCCAGCAATTGACCTGCTAAGTGAATATATATTAGAGAGCAGTAAATAGAAGGCTATGAGGTTTTAGTTAACAAGAACTGACTGATACTTAAAAGCCAGGTTCTGCCCCCCTCCCTACTCCTCCTCAGTGCTAGCTTGTTATCCTTTCACACTGGACAATACAACAGCACGTCTGTCTCTCCCCCTCTTCTCCCCAAATCAAAGATCAAAGGCTGCATTTGTAAAGCAAATAGTTGGAGAGCTACAGCCGGGTTTGATGAAAACCCACTCCAGG
The DNA here is from genome assembly GCA_026261815.1 of Monarcha castaneiventris obscurior. Lineage (NCBI taxonomy): Eukaryota > Metazoa > Chordata > Aves > Passeriformes > Monarchidae > Monarcha > Monarcha castaneiventris. The sequence goes on from JAMPIT010000388.1 coordinate 11,437,648, forward strand.
CCTCTTGGGAGATATTACCTTCCTCATTATTCCACTGATTGGCCTTATTTCATCCAAGGATTACTGCACATTCTCCTGACGGCTGATGAGCAGCTTCATGAATATACAAAATAATCCGGCGGCACTGGGCCAGCACTGATTATTATTGTGAAACTCGGAGGAGCAGCTTCAAATGAGCTGCTGGAGACTGTGGAACTCTTCCTCCCCGTTTTCCATCTGATTTTACCACAAGGATCCTTATTAGGCTATTTTTCACATGTCTGTGAAGAGAAGGAGAAAGAGAGAGAGATATTGCATCTAGTTAAAAATGATCAGGGAATTCTGGGTACCAGATGTTTTTTGCTTAATATTGCAAAATGGCTTTTATTAGATTACACTAAGCACTTACTAACTACAGTTAAACTGCTTTGCAGAGAAACCTGATGGGAATGCTGCCCTAAATAGCTTCCTTTTTAATTTATTTATTTTTTGGGGAGCAGCTTCATATCAGGTGGGCGGGCAGGCAGTGAGCCCATCGTTGCGGGTATGAGGAGGCCGGCGGATGAGGGGCTTTGCCTGAGAAGGCTGAGCTCCGCTGCAGTGATCAGATCCTGTGCATCATCCCAGGAGAAACATGGCTTCTACGTGCCCTCTAGCCTCATGGCCAGAGACCTGGGCCCAGCGCTTCTGAAAGCACCAGAGCAGAGAGCTGAGCTCTGAGCTTTCCAGTTCAGCACGGAAGAAACCATGTTTATGCAGAGCACCTCTGGTGGACTCCAAACCAGAGCCCAAAACAATCTTTCAAGAGAAATTCTGACTCTAGATAGAAGCCATTTTGTGGCAGAGACTTTTGTGTTACCCTTCTCTTCCTTTTTTTTTTTTTTAAGGATGCACATTTAAAAGTGTGCCTGGAAATGATGGCCCGCGTGCACTCCTGCTGTTCAGGATGCAACCAGGTGGCTTTGCATCTGACAGAGGCCCTTCCCCTCCCCAAAATTTCATCTGAAATCAAACAAGAAGGTTCCCCTCTTGGAGTCCCCCACCCCAAAGACAGGGCCTGATTTACAATGCTGCCAATTTCCCATCTGATAAAGAGGGACCCTGTAGTTGGGTGCACTTAGTTTTAGTGATTGTGAACTACGGAACTGCCACGTGCTTTAAATGCCTTATCCTACACTTTGTAATATGTCACATGAAATAAAGGACTGACACAAGAGACTCCCTGCTGCCTCGAACCCTGCTAACCACAAGTAAACCATGTTTTAACCAGGTATGATATACTTTCTCAGCAGAGAAGTCAGAAAATCTGCTGTGCTTCCTCTGACAGTGACACGCTCTCTCCTTCTTTCAGAGGAGACAGGCTGGTGGCTCACCAGTGAGACCAGCAGTTAACCCTTTCTGGAGATGCCATGAACTCTGCGACACAGCTGTTGAGCTCTTGTGAGATCCTGTTGTGAATTAAAGGTTTAAATATATATATATATTATATTTTATTTGAAATTGTCAAAGAATAATATATCGGCCACCTTTATAAATACACTTAATAATAGATCAGATGGTTTGTCTAGCTGGAAGCTCATTGACTGGAATGAGTTAGGGGGTAGAGACTGACAAGGCAGCCTGTTATTTTTTTAAGCAATGTCTTGATGAACAAACCAGTGCTGTATTTTAAACAAGGCTTTTACACTGAGCTACCCCAGCACGGTAATTTAATGAATCTACATTTCATGACTGAAGTGATAAGGATGAAACATTTTAAAATAACCAAAAGGTAGATACACCAAAAAAGTCTGATGAAACATTAAATGAATGTAGTGTAACACATTATCTTTGCTTCTGCACATCCAAAAAGTGCAATGAACTAAAACATTGCATTAAGCCGAGAATAAAGCTAAAAATTAAATTGGCTTAGAAAGATCTAGTGTAGTGGTTTATGCACTAAGAACGCTGTAAATTTGGTCATTTAATATCATTCTCTTTACCTCTGATATGCACATTAAAAGCAAACGAAGACTCATGGTAAAAAGTCAGAAGAAAAGGACAGAGCTGAACTTTGTCATTATACATGCTTATGTTTTTTTAAGCACACAGTATTAATTGTTGTTTTATTTATTGTATAGTTATTCTCACTGTCTGTTTTTCAGGTGGTGTGAATATCCCGAGACATGAAATATAACAAGGTCTGTTACAGATTAAAACAGGATCCAATAAAGAAGACGTATTCAAAAATATAATACTGCCCCTTCAAATCAATAAATAAAGACAAGCATTTCATACACTAATGCATATATCTATGACCATTATAAATTAGTTGCTTGCCAGAAAATACACTTCTTAGCACAAGTGCCATTATTTAAAGTTGTCTGTTTAATGCACACTTAGTATATTTTCTCATCCAAAGCTGCACTGCATAATTAGACAACATCCATTCTTAAAAACTAAAGTAGATGCCAAAAATGTAATACATAAAGCATGACGTATTACAAATTTACATCTTCAAAAGTTATGTGTGGTTTCAGACAGAAAAAAATTGCAAAAAGATCACTATATTATAATGGCCCGGGTTTCATCTTAGCTTGCTCCATCTGTCGACTGGCAGTAATGTAAGTTATAATGCACTCATTCTTATTCAACTTCAGTGAATGGGTATTTTCCAGGGTAGTTCTATTAAGTGGACAACTAGATAGGTGTCTTAATAGTTTGCTGAATTATGGTTGTTTAAGTCGCAGTTAGATCAGTGGGTTGATTGCTGGTTCTTTTCCCAGAAGACATTTATTGTCTTCTAAGGTGAACTCGGATTTCCGTCTGTATTCCCAGCATGGATGGGTTTCTGGCAACCTATTGGTCACATACAGCACACTCTTACCTTTTCCACTTAGGACCCCTTGGGACCACACTCTTACCCCCATCCCACCCAGATAGGTGAGGGTGTCTGTCTCCTGCCCTTTTTTCGGCAGTATGGAGCAGCCAGGCTGTGCCAGTTGCCTTGGTGAGAACTGTTCCCTCATTGTCCTTCTGTGCAGCAGGACACAAGTGGTCAGCCAGAAAGAGAAGGAAATTGCAGGCCTGCTGTGGGATGCAGGAGACCTAGTGACAAAGGACATGAGAAAGGTGCAACAGCTCGATGTTCCTTTGCCTGAGTTCATTGGTATGGTCCATCCTCAGGCCTCCCAAATACCTGTGGCTGGCAAAAGGGTCTGGTAGAGTGTGGTACAACCTGTGGCCAAAGTAGATCAGAATATGAACCAGTTTTATGACCTGGGAAAGTAGAAAGCAATGAGTACAACTGGGCATCTGATGTTCCTGAGGCAGCAGGCCGGTCTTACTGTGGGAGACCTCTCTGTCCTTTTTAAAGAGTGGAGATCACTGAAATGGAGAAAGTTCTGGGAAGCTAGAAGTCAGTCAGACTAATGAGAACCCTCAGAAAGATCATGGATCAAAGCTTGCAAGCACCCACTGTCAAGTGCACAAAAAAAAAAAAAAAAACAATGAAACAATGCTCTGGGTTTTACCAGAGGCAAATTGTGCCTGAAAACAGGTACTGTTAAGATAACTGGCTTGGTAGATGGTAAGAGATGGTAAGAGGAATTCAGTGGATATCGTCCACCTTAACTTAAGCATTTTGGTCCTTTGCACTGTCTCCACAATGCCATTGTAGATAATTGGAAAGCTATAGACTGAAGATTGTGCGGTGGATAAAATCTGTGTGGACTGTGTGGCTTACAAAACAATGAACAGTGTCTTAAAGACCAGGTGGTGGATAGTTACTGGTGGCATTCTTCAGGGACTGATACAGAGGCCTGTGTTCTTTATTGTCTTCATTAACAATCTGAGTGATGGCATGAGATGGGAGGAGCCTTTGTCAAGATTCAGGATGACTCCAAAGGGGGGATGGGGCAGGAGATTGTGGAGGTGGAAGCTGCCAGTGGAAGCTGGGAGCTCAACAGGCTGCAGAAAGGGACTGACAGAAACCTCAAGAAGTTCAAAAAAAGCAAATGCAAAGCCTTGCATCAAGGGTGTGAAAACTGCAGTGGCACAGGAGAGTGAGTGACTGGCCAGGGCAGTTCCAAGAAGGTGTCTGGGAATCCTAGTGGACAAGTTCAGGGTGAATCAGAGCAGTGGAGGCAAGCTGCAACAGGATGAGTGTAGCCAGAAGTGAAGTTGTTATTTCCTGCTGTTCAACTCTTGGGAGATCCCATCCGAGTAGTACCCAAATCTGGGACTCTGTTGCACAAAAAAGACATAGACAATTTGGAGCAAGTCTGGCAGAGAACCAGTAGGCTGGTCAGATCACATGAGGAGAGCCTGAGAGAATGGTGCCTTATTAGGGCATGAATCTATTTGATAACTCTACTGTCAAAGGCTATAGAGGAGAGGGAGCTATACTGTTCCCAGTGCAAGAACTGGGGGCAATGGAATCAAGCAGTAGCAATGGAAATTCCAATGAGACACAGTAAAAATTCTTCATGGTGAGAGTAATTGAGCACTGTAGCAGTTTGCCCATCTCCATCCTTGAAGGCATTCAGAACTTGACTAGACAGCACCCTGGGCAACCTAGACCTAGCTCTGAAGTTGGTCTTGCTTTGGGCAAGAAGGTGGACTAGATAACCTCCATAGATTCTTAATTGTACTGAGATTCTGATTGCTTATTATGGTTACTTCAGGCACTATTATTCAAGAGGAATACATTCCCTGACTCCTGCCCTGTTTCTTTTTTTCCTGTTTCCTCTGTGGTCTGTGGCATTCTGGCTCTGCTTCTTGCCTCACCTGGCAGGCAGCTTGTGCCTCGCAGCAGCTTTTGCACAATGCCACAGGAGAGCAAAGGCTAGTGGGCCGTACAAGCTGGCCAGCACGCCAGGAGTCTTTGTGCTTCTGCCTGTTAATCACAAGGTGCTACTGAGGTGTGTGAGCTGGCCAGCGTGCCAAGAGCCTGTGCATCAGGCACACAAAGAGAAATGAGCTAGCAGCAGGCAGCAGCAGATTGCAGAGATGTGTCCCAGGGCTGACAGGGGCAAGGCCTGAACCACCCATGGCAATTAGTGCAGTCAAATCAGATGCAGCGGCAACCAGTTAGACCAGAGCTTGTTGTCTCACCTTTCTTCTGGCCTGGTCACCCACCCTATACCCCATCACGCAGGCACCCTCATTTTTATTGGGAGGAGAAGAGAATCACATGGTTTTATATTGAATTATGTTATATTATAACAATTGTATTTATTGTATATATTATATATACTAACTATATCAGTTACATTGTGTTGCATTACACCATTTTGTGAGTTGCTCTTGAGTCACTTTCCCGGTCTGGAGGTCTCCACGCTGCCACCATGTTTTGCTTTCTGTGAGTGTCCATCGAGCCCATGAGATAGCTGAAGAGGTAAACGAGGCTCACACTCCCCTCTTTCTTGCCTCTCATGCAGTGCAACAGATTTCAATAAGCGTCTGAAACTGGAAATGGGTATCCTAGCCTCAAGAGAACTGGGAATGGGGTCAGACAAGAAGCTGTCTCTGGGTAACCTACTCTGCTCTAGCAGAGACCCTTATGCTGGAGGAGAGCGGTGTGGAAAGGTAGAGCTGGGTCCATAGCATCTCATACTTAAGGACAGATACCTGCTCATATCTGAGGCAGGGGGGTCTCTGTCATGGTATGTTCACCCCAGTAAATCAGCATGGTGCTGATTTGTAAACAGTTGGCCTCATTTACCGCATTCCTCTCTGCAAACTGAGCTTGTGCTAAGCTGCTGGAGCCCAGCCTCTCTTTCCTCCAGCCGCTCACTTCCAAAAAATTATTGACATTGCCTCCAGCCCTTGGATGTTAGTGGTATTTTTGTTTTATGTCTTTCCTAACAAGTTGACACAACTTAACAATGTTGGTCTTGTCACCAGATTATTCTTCTAAATGAGACAGTTATTCACAGTGAGTCATTGAATATTTTACAACATGGTTACAGTAGCGGCTCCGACAGGTACCTGTGTATAGATGAGAGTGTATGTACTGTCACAGCACTGTCACATAGGAGATGTTTGCTCTACCTTTATTTATACAAACCACTCACCCCCTCCTCTCCCTTGCTCACAGGCTGCCCCTTAATTCTCACGGCACCATCTTTCCACCTTGTTACTCGGGTGGATGCACAGAGATGGCCCTACTGCTACTGTATCTCTTGGGTTTCTTCAGGTGTTTGGGGAAAATATCTGTTTTTAATATCGTGCAGCTGGACATGTGACCTGTAGATAGTTTATTTCCTGGCAGACCAGCGAGCTTTGGAAGAGGGATTCTTTCCTTGAGGTGGGGATGGCTCTGGAAACAAAGTTCTTTCAATTTTTCCCTTTACACAGTTCTGCTCGGTTTATTTTTCTGGTTCTTCAAAAGGACTTTGTGGCCAAGAATAACCAGAATATCTGCCCATTTGCCACTCGGTGGGTATCTGAAAATAAAGATTGCTAGTACCTGCCCCCCCACCTGTAACCATCCCCAGGGAATGTGTGTGTGTGAGTGCCTGAGTGTGTGTGTAACTCTACAGTAACTCTCTGGTTTGCCCAGGGTTTAAGGAATAAGAGCCTAAGTGAAGATCACCCCAGATTTTTGATACGTGTTAGTGATCAGAAAGCCTTGTTTATCATCGGCACTGTGTGGCAGGACATCAGAACTGAACCACTTAGCATCTTTGCAAGGTGCTTTCTCTCCTTTTTAATGTCTGTGTTAATACCTGCTTTTCAGAAATTGTGCCACTTTAATTAATTCACATTTTAAACATACTTTGAGGTTCACAAGCACGTGTTCTACTTGAATATAAACTATTCTTGTTAGAATTTGTAATTTATTTGCAGTGTTTGGGTTCCTTTTTTCTCCTTTTTTTTTTTTTTTGCCTTGAAAAATAATTGTCCCAGAACTAGTTAAATAGCAGGAGAGTCTGAGCAACAGCTAAAGGGACTCTATTCTCTGTCATCTTGTACCTTGCACCTTGTCAGGAACACCTGTAAAGAGCTGGTGTAAAATGGCAGCACACAGCTCTGCTAGTACTTTACACTCCTTTTGCACAGAGTGAACAAACTACACAAGGTGCAAGGCCCAAAGGCCTCTGTTTCTGCCCATTTGGGATATGCTCTTTGCATCAAATCTTGAGATTTCTTCCTTTTATTAAAGTAAACCCAAAGGGGTCCCCTAGAGGCATAGCCAATATTCACTCCTTGTGGGCACACAAATCCAGGATTAGCCTGTGGCTGTTCCCAGGGAAAGCATTTGCTAGTGAAGTCTGAGCTAGTGTTAGGCAGGTACTGTAATGTAGAAGACCTGCTCTGACTGTTTATTCATCTGAATTAGATGCCTCTGGAATGCATATTTGTGTACCCCCAGAGTTTAAAACTCCATCATGCTTGTGTCCTGAGATACGTCGTTTATCTGAAACTGATTTTTCTTTCACTTTACTGTGAATCCTCCCACAAGTCAGGAGGATCTGACACTGAAACTATTTTCTGCTGATTTTTCCCAGCTAACATACAGAAGCACTGTGGATAGGAGACCTTCCAAATTGCCAGTTCCCTAAAACTGTAACATTTTGGGTTTTTTTTAAATGTCAGTTTCACTTTCACTAGGTGAAGCAGAGGAGAAGACTGGTAGAGGAATAATTATTAAAGCTATATCTTAAATTACTCCAAGCCTGTGAATCTGTTCCTTTGCAGGAAGACAGTGCTGAATCCCTAGCAGCTTCTATAGCTTGCTCCTTTGCAGAGGTCCTCTAATGGTATGTTTAAGCAAACCGAATGCCCACCACCAAAACTCACCTGACTTCCAATGTTTACGCCTGATTTTGAATCCAAGCCCAGATTTAAAGAAGATAAAGGAGGTCTGTCCATGTACAAAAATATCCTTAGATGGCTAAAAATATCATAAAGCACTTGAATAAATTCTCATTAATAAACTAAAATTTATCATCTGGCTTTTCTGACACTCTAATGATGAAAGATGCAAGGTGTAGGTATTACAGATACACAGATGTCTGTCATAAGTAATAGAAATTATTAATATTATTATTAATGTGTCTTACACCTCGAGGGACTAACTGAGGTACGAGTCCCACTCCTTGTGCATGCAGTCAGACACTGCTGTTTGCCACATAAGTAGAGAATAAAGGCAAATAGGACCAGGAGAAAAAAAAAAAGGCAAGGCACACAACAGGATCAATCTTGGGCTTTTTCGGAGGACCTTTTTCAGAGAAACCTGAATTATCCTTGATTTTCTAAGGAAGATTGAGAGCCTACCTCTTTTACCTTATTGAAAACCTCAGCCTGACGGACTTGTCTGAGGCCATAGGGGAAGCCCATGGATGGGGCAAAACATGTGCAGCAGCACAATGCAAATCTCTAGAATGCGTTTGCACAGAAATAGTGTTTCTTCATACAAAGAACTGTGTTTGGGCTCATGTCTAGCTTAGATTAAAGAGCAGTGGATAAACATCTATCTTTGTTACTACCACAACCATGAATTTTAAGGGTTAGTCATCCCCGAGACCTGGAATGGCTCATTCACGTGAGACAGAAATATTTCATTCAGCCTTGCACTCCTGAAAGGCTGACACTCCTGGGCAATGAAGCTCCTTTTTTACCTTTCTTTGCTTTCTCAGTGAGTGATCTTGACTGCATTTTCACCAAAACAGAGATGCAATATCTCACAAAGTGGTGCACTGCATGTTTCTGCCGGCATTCATTGGCTGTGCCTGGCGTGTAGGGCAAAGGCTTAGCCTCTAAGATTTGTTGGCAGCCTCCTGCTCTTTGTTCTTCAGAATGTGAAAATAGTGTAAATAGCAGCATCTGCAATTGCTCCTGCTGCTCTGACTGCCAGCCAAGTCAGATCCCCCTCCCCTTGGAGAGCAGTCCACATGCTGCACACAGGACTGGACCGGGGAGGAATTATATGCGGTGAGAGTGCAGCCTCAGGAGTGCTGTGAAGAATACGGGCCATCAGACAGGAAGGCAGATAGACTGCCTCCGAGTTCGTCTATTCCCAAATGAAATTTAAAAAAAATCTCTTCCTCACATCATGAGCCTTATATATTTTTTTAGGATTTTTGCGTCTAAATCTATCTTGCTACCAAAAATGTTTTAAAGAAAGGGAGAGAATAATTCACTCACTGTTTCTCTTGTGCAAGGAGAGCTCTATTCCAGGAGCAAGCAACCTTTCTGTCATGATCCTATACATTGCTATACAGATTCTTACACTGAACCCATCATGACACTTCACAGATTTCAGCAGCTGGGCTCAGGTTCACTGTTTTTCTGTTTATATAGTGGTTTTAAGCAATTTTAAATGTGCATGTGGAAATGAAGTTTCAGAAATGCTGAAAAATGATTAGTGCTTTTTTTTCCACCACACATATACACATGCATACATGCATACTATATATTGTATATATCTATCACAGCAGATTTTTTTCCTCTGCAGCTCAGGTTGAAAAGAGAGTTAAGTGCTGTTTCACATGAAAGGCATTTAAAAATACCTGTTTGTCCATTTGAAACTGCAGAAGAAGTGGAACAGGGAGTAAGCAGAGAGAGACATGTTCATCTATGGTCTGCAACAAGGGAAGTTGGCAAAGAGCCCTGGAGTGAAACACGTGTCCTAGAGAGATGCTGATGATGGAAGGGTTCTGCAAGCTTCTTTCTAGCCAGCCCTATCAGACAGTGCCACCCCAAAAGCAAGCCCTTATCATGCAAAAAATGGCATGGCAAGGTCAGTGATATAAATTGTCAAAGTATTTCATAGGCAGGCAGCTAGCTAGACTTGTTGTCAGCTGATGGCAAGATTAAAGCATTAAAGCTTGTAAAAGTATTCAAATTCTGCCTCGGCTACACAGGAGTGGTCCTGAGCCGATGCTCTATCATGAGGTTCTTATTTTGCAAGCAAAAAGTTCTTATTTTTAAGGAAGACATTAACTATATTTTAAAATTTTGCTTCCAACCTCTTCTCCTTTCTCTCTTAATATAGTCTTTCAACTCTAAACTAGCAACATAGCAGCCACAGTCCCATCTATCTTTCAGAGACCTGAGCTTCATTGTGAGCCCACCTTAACACCAAGATTCACAGCTTTCAGCTACATTACTCTCCTGTATTTTTTTTTTTACTTGCATCATTCCAACACATGCCAACCTCTAGCACATAAAATGCTTGGCTCAGAGGAACAGACGTATACAGCTGCACTGTAATTGTATAAAAAAAAGCACGCTAATAACTCTTCAGTGCATTCAAAAACTCTGCTCATTGCAGAAGTCTGGGCAGATTGGCACATGGTGCAGAGGCATAGATTACACAGTGCTTAATGGCTAAAACTGGAGTGCTAATGTAGCCCAAATACACTCACTTTACATTCAAGAGAATTAGACTTTTTTCTTCTTCACAACAAGTGGATTTTAACCCAACAATACTACAATATTTGAGGAAAGCCAAGTGTGCACTGTGTAAACAGAGGACTGCAGTGGGAACCTAAACCTAAGAGCTGTGTTCTTTTAGCAAAGGGGAAGAACCACCCTATGGGAGAAATGGCCAATCAAAACAGCTCAGATTTTTAATGCCAATCACTCATGCATGAGTATAGACCAGTCGTTCCTTGTAGAAATTATCTACCCAGTAGTTTTGAACAGTGAGTCCATTTTCAGGAAATTGTGAACTGCTCTTCGGGGAAAAAAAATAAAAGGAGGAAAATGCATTAAAAAGATAGTTTCTTTCAAATTATCCACCTAAGTGTCTACCTATGTGCAGTTTGAAGATAGCTTTTCAATGTTAAATCTGCACAGACTATGCTATAAGACTTTCTCTGGTTTATGTGAGTGAAAAACTGAAAATCATATTGAAAAGTAGTGTTCTTATTTGTACAAAGATTATCACATTTGCAGTACAGATCTAACATTCACAAAGGCAGGCAGAATGGCACATGCTGTGAGCATACCACTCCGGCTTAAAAGCTTTAATTCAGGAAAGTTTCTCTATTGAGGAAAAGAAGCGTAAGCACTTGCCTAACAAGGAGTGTTTAAACTGCTTTCCTAAAAATGGATGGATTGGAGTATGCACTTAAGTGGTTTCCCACACCAAGGGATTACACCTCCAACAATTATATGAATTAATTTTGAATTTAATTTAGGGAACCAGGACTGTGCCCACCACTGCTCCGGATATGCACTTCTCTTTCAGCCACACACGGACATTTGCCATGAGCTGTGCATTCAGTGGCCATTCGACCCCCTGAAGGACCAGGCTGGGACTGGTCCCTGCATGGGCTGATAACCTGGATGTGGCTGCCTCTCACCATAAATGCACTGGCATGGCCAATAAAATCAGTAACCCATAACCTATCATGTGAACTGCAGAGGGATTAACCAGGGAAGGCATTTGAAGAAATACGTAACAGCCCTTCTAGAGCTGTAACTGTTTTTCCCTGTTTTTCCCTGTTTTTCCCTGTTTTTCTAGAGCCCCAGTTTTTCCCATGTGTTGGGAAGTTGGAGATACAGAGGAACCTTCTTTATGTCATCCAAGGTTTACTAAGGGAAAGAGGACCTGCAGCCTTGGAGACAACTAAGGTGTATATACCTCCTGTGGAGAGCCTTTTCTTTAGCTGGCCTGAAGCTGGGGCAGTGCAGGTGTACTGTTTGCACCCAAGGATGTTAACCACAACAGAGGATCAAATAAGATACATATATGTAATGAAAAACAGAGTGCATAAGAAAACAGGAAAAAAAGGAATATATATATATATATATGCACACACTAAGGTTCAAAGCATTTTTTTTATCCCTATTGATGATAAACACATTGGCTGAGAATATATTTTCCTGTAGCTTTTGGATTTCTCTAACATTTTCAAACATTTAGGGCACAGTCTGGAAACCAAGCTGACAGACACCACCCTTGAGCGATACTGGTTTGCCACTGACCTCGTGCACCAGTCAAAAAGAATAGCCTGCTCCATCTTTTACCCTGGCACGTGACTTCAAAAAAATCAAACAAGCGTTTCTCATTACACTTATTAAATTTGAGTATGGCTTGTTATTAATTGACTGAGGTAAAACAAAACCCTCTCACTGTAAAACATAATTATTTAAGCTAAAGTGCTGATGACTTAAAATGCCATGTTATAGCATATAATCTATGCTGAAATGAAAGATAGAAACACCTCCTTTTGGCCTAATTGCACTGAATTCAGTGCATTTGTTATGACCAGAAAAGTGATACTTTAAAGGAATGCTGGATATGGGTACTGTGTTTTATCAGTCACCAGGTGCCAAGGTTTTCCCTACCTTTATGGAAAGAGGCCATCAGTGAGCTACAGCAACAGACGGAGCCTTCCATGGCCCTGCCTAGGACTAATAAAAGAGCAAATCAAAGTAGTGACCTCTTATGTAGGAGCAGCACTGTAAGGTATGCTTTACATATGTTCCCAAAGATGTCTGTAGCTGGGTGGGTTTCTTGTAATATCTTTCTTTCTCAAGCAGTTTCTAGTTTTCTGGTGTACTTTAATTTGGAGGGGGAAAGGGCTTCCTATTAGTAAATAATTCATCTATCATACTTGTATCTTAGATTTATGAAGTGACTTTGCTTCACCAAAGAGCATTGCAAATGACGGGCTAGTTCATCTGTTCTGATTTTTTGCCACAGAGGGGAAAGCTGGTTCAAATAGTCCAGAAATCTGTCAGAGGAGGAGGGAGCTGATTGTGGCACTGTCATCCTCCCCTTTGCCTGTAGCTCGAAGTATGGTTGTGTGTATGAATTCTGCCTGACTGGAGGTCCACTGAGATTTAGGGCTGAGAAGGAGCTCAAGTAAAATGTGTGCTCTGGGCAGTCATGAACCCAGGAGGAGCAACATTATATGTGTCATAAATGTCTGATAAACCCACATGGGAATAGGCATGGAAGCAATGACTTGGCTTAATCAATAGCAGCTGCTAGATTCACTTTTATGCTATTGTATCTCATGAGGGCATGAGGTGTTTTGGCGTGTAATGGGTCCTACAGGATCTGTGGCAGAGTTGTTTGGGGGAAACATTGTAAAGAGTCTCAGCCCTTCTCAAAATGCATCAAAAATTTTACTGGACTCTCCTAATGTTGGTATACTCATAAATTTTTGTGGCTGAGGTGGAGGTTCCCAAGGTTAAATCACCAAAGACTAATGATGAGCACCTTCTTTGCAAGGCAGAGTTAAACCCCTAAACTGTGCATTTAGGCTCCCCTTCAAAATCAGAAGTCTGCTGCCTGAGAGTGCCTTGTCACAAGCTGACATGCTGAGCCAGGAGCCAGTAGGAAATGGTTTATCCGGTTACTCTGTAAGGATTAATTGTCGTGGGGACTAGTCCCCAGGTCTCCTTTTATCCTGCCCAGTACTTTAACCAAGGGTTAGAGAATCACTGACATTTTTCCCCCCTGCTTTGTTTATTCAGTTCCCTTTTTCCCCTCTTTTGGCGGAGAATACCACCTCCCCAGTCTGGCCTCCTCTGCAGGAGGGGATATGAGCTGGAGTCAGCCCCGTGACAGAGTGTGAGTCCATGAGCATGTGCTCCAACCCCCAAGCTGGTGGACAGACCTTTGCTTGTAGGGCAGGGGGCTGAGGGAGGGGGAGGAGAAACAGCTCCTATTTCCAGGAGGCTGTGAATGGAGACACATATATTAGGCGTGCTTGGAACATGCACTGAAACAGTAAAACATTTCCACAGAGGCTATTTATCATAGCAGGAAGACATGCCCTAACAAAAATTCACTTGCAGAAAGCTGGTAGGGTCTTGCTTTGCACAAGCATTCAAGCCCCTTTCCTTCTTTATGTTCTGCAGGGTACAGAAAGGTACAGCCAGAAAGGACATCAAGAGATTTTTGGGGTTTTTTTACTGACTTGACATTGCCCCACACAGGAGAATATTTTCTTTTTCAGCTCCTCCAGTGTTAAAGACATGGGTACTTGCCTTTCCAGTGCTGCTCTTGGCATTAAAAGGGGATTACTCCAGTGGATCCTGCATGTGACAGAATGCAGCTTGACAAGAAACAAAGAAATGGCATCCTAAGCAAAGGGGATTTCACTGTGAGCACGTGCTGGTATTGACAACATTCACTGTCCAATCCCTCACCAATCCACCTCATTCATTTATAATGGCAAAAAACATGGGGCTTGATTTTAATCCTGAAGGTATATAACCCACACTTTCTATGAAACTTCTGTTTGCAGTCTGGAAAAGGCAAAATTAAAACCCTTCCAGCAGATGGTATTGATATGGATACCATGGATCTACACACATACCCCTTCCATAACATAGGTTTTCCAGGCACCTGTTTACTAGGCTACATTGGGACTCAGATCAGTTGCCATAGGCACAGCAGAAACTCAGAGAAGAGCACTTCTTCCTCCGTGGAGCTTGGATCTATGCTCACCACCACTCCACAGGCTCTATGGAGTTCCAGGTTGGAGCTGGCCTTATGGAGGGTTGAGGGAAGAGCTAGGGATTGAGGCACCCTGAGCATGATGACAAGTAAATCATCTGTGCAATGCATGACCTATGAGTTCAGCTGAAAACAGCTTTCTTTTTCTTTTTTTTTTTTTACACTTTCTCCCCAGAGCAACTGGTTCCTCCCCAGCAACAGATCTCCTTTCAGCATAGACCTCTTCAAATGTTGGCAGCATTGACACTGAGGGGCAAGAATACCTGGGCACATCCACGATAGGACAGCGCTATTAGATCTGTCACAGTAATGTCTGGTGCATCCAGAACATTCACGTGTGAGCACCAAAATGACACTGTCCCCATCTCCTTATTTTTTTTCTGGTTTTTTTTTCTTTTTCGGTAGAGGAAGATCATCCAGAATCAACCCAGTAAAAAGAATTGTCATAAAATCTCACACCATTGACTTGTAAATGGAATTGAATCTGTGGAGTCTACATAATGATCCTATCAAAAAGGGAAAGAGCTATCACATTCATATAACAGATGAGATATGAAATGACTACTATGGCAGATGAACACCCCAGAGATATTTTGCTTTATTCTAGTCACTGCGTTTATATCTCCAGTTTCTCTAATTTTAGTTATTTTTTTCCTCAGGTCTCAAGACAAGAACAGAAATACTTTCTTTTCTTTCTTTCTTTCTTTTTTTCCTTTTTTTTTTTTTTAACAAATAACCTCATACAGAAGTCAATAATATAAATACTTATGTGTCCAAGGTCAGTGCTGGGGCTTTATTAAAACTGATTTTTCACAATACATTTCTCTGCCGTTGCTTCTGCTGTTGCTGCTAGAAACCTTCCAGTCATTTCCCCTTCCCTATAAACTGTCATTTGGGTTGCTGAGAAGTTAAAGTACTTGCAGCAGACAGGGGCCAAGTAGTGACAGGCTCACCTTCCTCACTAAAGGAATTGCCCTGCTTAGGAAAATCAGATGCAAAGCCCTCCTCCCTCCCCTTCTAACCCTCAAACATTCCTTTACATCTCTTACCTCCATCCCTTTCCCCCTTCTCCCCCGGCCCCCTCTGTTCAGCATTTTGATTAGTGACTACTTAAAATAATCAGAACATCCACTTAACTGGGACTCTCACACTCGCACCTGAAGCTAAAACACAGTGTCATAAAAATGAAAAGTCATCAGAATCGCAAAGACTGCCGTTTGCATGCAGCTGCCAGAAGAATATATTCATACAGCAGTGATTGTGCAGCGCTGCTGTTAGTCAGCACGGGCTGGATTAGTACACAGACCCTTCTATCACTGCCCTCCAGGGATTCACACCCTGGGTTTAATTAGGGTTTGTGCGTGGTTCTGCTTCAGAGAGACGCTGAGTTAAGTGCTGCCCCAGAGTATTGTGCTGGACGACCTCTGTCTACATGGACAGGCTCCTGCTGTGGCATACACAACACACATGCAAACCCCTCACATGCATTCTCCTACCCCTTTTTTATACATTATTGCCAATATTGCCGTGCACAAGCTGGAGGGTACTGCCTAAACCATGTGTTTTGTACTTATTAAGCACTGCTGGCCACAGGGAATGAAATGAGCCAGGGCTCATCCGTAGGAAGTGTTGTTGTGGCACTCTTTAATTGTATAGAGCAATATCATCCAATGTGATGTAATGAAGATCTATGGAGAAAACCAGCCTTTTCCCTTGAAGACAATGCCAATGTTTTTTAATTTTTATTTCATTCACTGACAGGTTGGGAGATGAAAAACCCAGTGTGATCTTCCAGCATATTCTACATACCACATAAGCCCTATACACCCATGTTTATTCTCCATGAGCAGATTATCAGTAAACAAGGTAAAGAGTGGACAGCAAACAAAGAGAACAAGACTTTGAGAGTTAAAATTGTTGCTAAATCAATCCTTCATGTATCTTTCCCTTTACAAAGAGGAAGGGAAATGTCCCATACTGTGCCCAGAGCATAGATAGCAACCTTTGAATTACAGAGTGGTACTAAAAGTGTAGTGCATCTAACCTACATCTTATTTAAAGGTTTTTATTATCTGTCATTGTTTTGGTTTAAAAGGCCCTCAAGGAAGGTTGTGGAATGTTTATTAGCTACCTGAAAGAGCAGTTGTCTTCTATATGAATAAATATTTAGAAACTATCCCAAAATCCCCTGTGGTCAATGGAATTTTTTCCATTGATTTCAGTGAGCTTGGATAAGACCTTTAGGCACTTGTGTAAAAGGAATAGTTTTGCTAACTTTATATCTGTATCTTCTTTGATTGAATAAAAATAAAGACAAATCAGGAAAGCTGTGCAAAATCAGAACAAATAGAGTGACTTGTGTTACACTAACTTACTTCCCTTGTGCTGGTTTTGTCTCATCTTCCTCACTGTTTGCTTACAGTGGGTAAGAGGGATGTAGGCTTTGTGCTGGGCAGTGCTGCACAGCAGCAAACTGGGGAGGGAAAACAGACGAAATGCTGGGCACCAAGAGCATGAGGTTGCTGTGAAGTGTAGCCTACATGGATTTTACTGATTTAGTCATACAGAAAAATTTTCCACCTCTGTCCCCTTTTTCATATTGGTCACTGTTACCTGCATGATTTTGCTGAACATCAAATCCTTCTCTTCTCAGTGGTTTGTTACCTGTGTCCCTGTGTGAGCCTTGTTCAAGAGATGCAGAGACGAAAGCAGAAAAATGGCAGATTGGAGAGGGCATGATGGAGGGAAATGGCTAGAAGGGAAAAAGGTATGAGATGATCAAGTACAACCAAGGGAAAAGCATGAAAATGTTTGCTTGCTTATAAACAAGATCCAAGAATTCCCCAAATCACAAATAGGAAGTTTGACTATGAAGCTAAGGCTAAATTCAAATCCAGTTAAAGACTGAGGGGAAAAATCTTAAAGATCTCCACTCCTGCAAAGGTTGAGAAGATCACTCTGAAGTCTGAGCAAGCAGCCTGAAAAGAAGAATAATGAAGCAGAAAGAAAGCATAGCACACCTTGTTTAAAGAAGGAATGAGGTTTAAAATCCTGTTTTGAATTTTAATGGCTCCCAGCCCCTCTCCCAATAAGACCGGAGAGAGAAGTGGAGCAGAAGGCTCCATTACTTCTTTCTCTAGCAACTTTAGTATCTGCCTATTACTGACTTTGCAGCCTTTACCCACTACTTCACTTAGCTTCCACAGAGGACACCCTGGATCCCCTTCCTCATACCACAGCCCCAAAGACCAGTGGCCCCCCAAGCCTGCACCAGCTGGGTTGGCACCTGCTGTGCAGCAGGTGGTGGCCATGCCCCTTCCAACCCTCTGCCCTGGGGAAGGAAAGGCAAACCCACTGTGTCTGCCACCATGACAGGGCTCCAGAGAGGTGGAGGCTGTTGAGCCAGATTATACAAGCACCAGGGGACTCGTAAAGCTTTTATTGGCATTTAAATACATATTTAGGGACTGTTCTGCACATGTAGTATTTAATTTCCACACCTGGTTATTTGCTGTTATTGAAGTCTATGATAAAGCATCTTAAAATCCCCATTTTTATAAGACCCCATGCACAGGAATATGACTGAAAGACCAAGACTTTGCCACCTTGGTGTGTGAGAGGGAGCCCAGGCCCAGGTAGATGAGGACCCCTCCTCACTGGCATGTAGACCTGCTCATTCAGCCTCTACTGCAGCAAGGGAGACTGAGACTTGTGTCCACCTTTCTCCTGCTGTCAGATGTTGGCAGAGGTTGCCACCTGACCCTGTTCTCAAGGACAATGGAAGATTCCTGCCTTTTTCTTAAAGGTGAAATTGGCCCTTGTTGAGTGTCTCTAATAACCTCAATATTTGTTCATTTCACATTTTGATGAAAAACAAAAGCTTTTTCCTTCATGGGAAATCCATATTAAATTAATATGCATTGCAAGACATTTTTTCTGATGCAAAAGACTTAATTCTTTATTAACCTGCACCTTGCAACCAGTCTGCAGCTACAGTGGTTGATGTTTCTATTAGGCATAGAGAAGGTAAGATCTTGGTCCAATAAAATTACTAACTGGGGTCCCTTCCACACCTATCTCTTTCATACAGGAACCTAAATGGAAATACTAGGAGACTCCTGATTTGGGTTTTTACAAGTGAAATGACCCCCCAAAAGGGTGATAAAACGTTCCAATAAAAAACAGTGACTCCAGCTCTTTAAAAGGAGAATTTTACCATTTACACTCCAACCAGATCTTCCCACCACTGTAATGGGGGCTGTAAGTTCCTCTCTTTGTCATGCCGGCAGTGTCTCCAAGCATGGTGTTCCGAGCAGAATTGCCTCATCTTTACTCATTCAGATGTCCTTCCTGTGAGTCAGAAGCATGAACACACCGGCTGCTGTCTTTAGTCCTCCTGCCTCTTCCCCAGCCACTCAGCAGGGATACACAGCCTCTGGCAGAGGACAATGCTGATTGTGCATATGGAGCGGGGAGACCTGAGTGGGAGGGCAAAGCGTGATAGGCTTTGTCACCTTGCAACAGTCACTGGGTTCTTTCCCTTCTGCTTTTGCAAGGCCTTGCTCATCTCCCACAGTCTAGACCCAAACAGCATTTTATTTCCTCAACTGGCTCTAACCTGCAGGTAACAGGTAAAATTTCAGGGAACTGCTCACTCGCAGCCATTCACTTGCATTGGGTTTTCAGTGCCTCCTCATGGGAGTGCTTTCGAGAAGTCTTTCTCACACTCTCACATCTAAAAGTGCTTTGCTTGTCAGAGAGGTTCAGGCAGGGCAGGTCTTAGCAGTAGTATTTTCGTGCGGAGGAAGAACTGCACCACAGCTAACAATAAGCACTTCTTCAAGAGCTAATTGAAGATAGAATGTATAACACCATCTGTAACCAGCCATCTGGTGATTCCCAATAACACTGCCTTCCACACCACAAGGAGGGGAGGAATTTATAGAATAGCAATCTACTTTGAACAATCTGATTTGGATAAAACGTGAGCCCCTCTTTGCCACCTCCTCAGCCATTATCCATATTTGAACTGTGTGAAACCACAGCTCTTGTGAGGCTTTAAAAAAATTGCTATAGGACTGTGAATAATAATGATGATGATAATCAGAAATGTATTTATTAGTTACCTTTGAACTTTCAGATTCCAGCTGGACAAGATGCAGGAAACCAGGACCTCAGGAGAGTCTTTTTTCACAGCAATGACAGACCAGTTTTGCATTCCCAGGGGACAGTGCTAGCAGAGATAAGTATCTGAAGTTAGGAATGATTATCTGAGGTGAACTTACAAACCTTCTGCAGTTCACCATCATTCCCTTTGCTTTCTCTTACTAACACATGAAGGGACTGTAAATTAATGACCACCAACCTGTCAGTTGTGAATCAACAATATATTTTACTCACAGGAATGCAAAATCAAAACAAACCCCCCTCAAAGACCAGTGGTTTCTGATGTACTCTTGGAACACAGAAACATCTGACACTATTTTTGCCACATATCATTAGTGAAATTCGAACCTGTGCTGAATCCTCAAGCGGCCTTTTCTTTAAACTGTGAGAGAATTTTAGCAACTGCATTTGGTACCCTTGCAAACACAGGCAGAGAGTGGTAATATGGACAGACCTCCACTTTGTGCAACACAAATGGCACCAACTATAATAAATATGAGGAGTGATTCCCAAATCGAAGACTGGCAAATAGTTACCCAGCTGCTACAGAAATAGCAAGATAGATTTTTTTTTTTTTTAAAGAAAAGAAATTAAATGAAATGGATATTAGCTGGAAACATCTGTGTTCACCACAGAGCAAAATGCATATTCAGCAGCCAGTTTATTGGCTCTTTAGAGGATGTGAATGGTGCATTGTAAATAATGACACGCCTGTAATAAATTCCCAGTAAAAAAGAGAGGGGGACTGAGCCCGTTCCTCCCACAATTCACATTTCTGGGTCCCTGCTGTGAGTGATGATTCACAGCAGTCACAAATTCCTGTTTTCAAAATGCTATTGTATACTCCAGGGCTTTCATTAAGTTTTACACTAGCAAGGGAAATTTAAAACTTGAGAGAGAGAGAGAGAGGCTCTGTGGTGACATTCATTTAACACTCACTGTACTGCACTGATAGATGTGATAGGAGGGTGCATGTCAGAAATCAGTCTGTGTTGCTTTCTTTAAATGTAAAGAATGGTGCATGAAACCCTGACAGTGTGTAAGAAACAATTCAAAAAACCACCAAAATTGTGACTTGACAGCTTTTGTGTTTTGGAGGTGTATAAAACATTGCATAAATGTATTGGGCCTCAGCATTTAATTTGTGCTCCTACGGGACAGGCAGCTGTCTTAATTTCCTTCTTGATGCAAGTATATCAGGTCTGTGAGTGTTATGTATAAAAGATGTACTGTTCCAGCCTCACAGCTCCAGGATTGAGCTAGCTGCAAAGAAAGATCTCGTTGCAGAGAATATACCTTTTCCTGTCAAAGCTGGGTATCAAGATGTGCAGATGAATTTTTGCACCCTGACCAGGGAATTCCTAGAACATCATTCTAGTGCATGGAGTTCCAGCATACTCCCTCCACTGGGCCTTTCACCTCCAGGACATGGTTTTATATTCAGTCTACATAATTTCAGCCAAACGGTTGTTCTACAGCTGCAAAGCACACTAATGAGATGAGTTTTTGGCAGACTCACAAAGTTCTCTGTGCCCAGAGTTACACATGTTGTACACTGTCTGCTGGCTACCTCTGTTTGCACTTAAGGAGGCACTGTAAGATTTTTTTTAGCAGAGAATATATTGCCCAGTAGCTAAAATGTTATACAAGCTTCTTCTCACACTAGTGAATTTACCATACCCCATTCATTTAGAAAGGAGGCATCCTTATTCTCGGCTAAATTAAGGGCAGATTTTCCAAGAACAAGGGCCAAATTCTGCTCCTACTTTTTTTTTTTACCCAAGTGCAATTTCATCTTTTCATTGGGATCTCTCAAGCAAAGACAAAATGACTGTGTCTCTCATATGGCTGTGGTATATTTCTCTGCTTCTTTTTTGCTCTGAAATTTAAAACCTTCTGTCACCATTTTTAGCTATAATTACTGAGTTCAGAGTTTCACATTGAGAGCTGCACCCAACACAGGTATGAAGACATAGGAGCATGAAATAAAAGCTGTTCAGATTCTGCCTAATAAAAATCTGTAACACTTCATCAACATCACAGGCTTATTAATTTCAGGGTCATTTTAAGAGAGAATTTGTGAAATTTGCGCCATTTTCCACTTTGAAAAAGAGATCGGCGTAAATCTTGGAAACAGACCCATTACATTTAATTAAAACACAAACAGAACTGAAAATGTTGTTGCTTTTCTCTCCCTCACCCTTTGCACTTCTCATTTTCTCAAAGAGTGGGTAAAAGTTTAATGCGCTTTTTGGTTGTGTCTGAGTTTTGCTTTAAAAAAAGTATGTGTAAGATGGGAAAATGCTTGAAACGTTAAGTAGTCAACTAATGGCACTTCATTAATTTCCTTTGTTCAGGACCTGGAGCAGGGAAAATGTACTGCTCTAAAAGCACCGGGCTGTAAGACTTCAGAGCAGAACCTACATGATCCTATCCCACCTCCACATCTCCTTCCTTTCCCGTGCAAACTTCCCTGAGGCTATCCAGCCCTGCATGACAACACTCCCTCCACACCTCACCCCACCCCGAGCCAACATTTTGGGAGCCAGCACCGCAGGATTTGCAGCTCCGTACCAGTTATTTAATTTTCCAGGGAGTACCACCTCATCTTTCTTGGAGGCTGCTGCCTGCCAGCCAGCTGCCATTTTGTGGAGCGGGGTTGATAGAGCGCGTTGTGGAAGAATCAAGCCCTGCACGCTCTCAGAGAAGGTGCTATTTTTGGTTCTTCTCTTCCTTTTTTCTCACCTACGCTGAGGAACTACAGCTATTCAAACTGACTGCCTCTGCCTGCTTGAGGTATGGAAAACAATTTTTTTCTGTCCGGGGTAGGAGGAATGGCACGGTGTCACGGAGCTGCTGCCAGCAGGAAAATGGTCCACGGGTAACTGCCCAAGCTCTTCGGATGGGGTTCAGTCTGCAGGGCAGTGGGGCAGCAGAGATTCTAGATGCTTTCTAATGTTACAGCCAAAGGAAGTAACAAGGACAGGGAGAAGGAGAAAGGCTTCATTTCTGCAAAACAGTAGTTTTCTTAGGATTTTTTAGCTTATTTTGTTTGTGAGGTGGATAACTGGAATTTCCAAAATGAGTTGGTGTTAAATGTCAGGCTCACTGACAGAAGATCCATTCAGCTAGGTAGGGTAGGTGTGCTTATAGTATTTGTTTTCCAAAATAATATTCAAACTGAGACATGTTCTTAAGAAAGAAAGCTTTTTCTTTGCAAGATTCCTGAGGCAGAATAATGGAAACTGCTTGTTGCCCTTTATATCATGGAAAAAATGGGTAGGTACATTTTTAGTGGTACTCAGATATTTACACCATGAATCACCAGAATTGACTTTTCCTTAAACTTTATCATTTGTCAAAGATATTTTTTTTTAATCTCTAAATTTTGAAAGAGGTCCCACCTCTTCTGTATGACACCATAACAATTAGGTATATCTGAAGCTCTCAAAGGTATAGAGCCCTGATTTTAATCTGTGGTGGTCAGTGGGAAAAGACTTTCACTTGGGAGTTTTATTGGTCTGAGAAAGCCAAAGCCTTTTGAATGCCATGGTATACTCCAAAACATATTTCCTTGATATCTGTGATAATAGGAGATGATGCTGGTCCAGTTGGGAAAGACTATCACTGCAAGTGAAGATGAGAAAACTGGATTTGACAGAGCAAGTATTGTTTGCTAATTTAGCAGATAATTTCCTTGCATAGGCAATGCAATGCAAATACATGTGTGCATTAAGAACCTGAAAAAAATGAATTGATGTTCCTTTCTTCAGAACCTAAGCACTGTTTATATGCCCATTTTAAGCTAAATCATTTTAAATCATCCATTTTTCAAAAAGCTGCTAAATGTAATAAAGATGTTTTCCAATATTACTTTTAATATATTATTGGATTATATTTCATATAAATAATGCATTTTCTCCCAATTCTAGGAATGTTTTTTTCCCTGTCTCAAGGTGACTTTGAGCCTCGTCACTTTATTGCAGACTTCAGAGGTTTTCATCACCCTGTTTGCAAGTACCATTTCAGTGGTTAATCACATCAGGGACAGCTGTCTCTGGGGTGCTCTTTTTGATACTGGGATGGAAAAAGCCTTTAAAGACCATTCCTTTGGTGCTCCAAGCACAAAATCAACCACTGACATATGCCCTGCAGACAGGGGAAGCCAGTAAAATGATATCACAGCTATTAAATGGGTTCAACTATTTTTGTCTTTGTTTTTTCTTATTCCAATAAATTTTTTGGAACCTACCCCACCGTCATTGATTCTACCCCTAGAGAAGGAAGCAGAAAATCAGTCACTGTGAGAGTCTGAAGCATTTCACAGCAAACTGCTTTCACCTCCCAGGAGAAACTGAAATATGTTCCCAAATAGAGGACTTGGAAACTTTTCTCTAAATTGCAAGAATGTGAATTATTCCTGTTGGAGACAGAGCATGAGAGAGAAGTGAGAAGAGTAGCTGCAGTTTCTCATCACAGCCTTATTCTTCCCTTCACCACTTATCAACATGTAAACTTTGTTTTCTCAGGAGTAATGATTTTACAACCACTAGGGACAATAGGAAATGTCAGATAAGAGACTCATTACATATCAAGTCAGCCCAGTCTGACAAGACTGGAACAAAATTCAGGAAGAATGAGTAGTATTTTCTATGGTTATGTTTTGTTTAAAAGTGGCCACTAAAGAATAATATAATGTATTGGATTTTTATTTAAACTCTATGCTCATGGTACTTTTTTTTAATCTCTTTGTATCACAACAGAAGGCTGACTGAAAAGCGAACTCTGCATTCAATGCTGCCATCTCATTTTCAACTTTAGGGGTGAAATGCAGATGCAAAGGAAAGTTCAGATCTAAACTTTGTGTCTCCTGCTTATCTCTCACTGCATTCCACCACACATTGCATGAGGTAGCTGGCAACACGTATGTATAGCTTTCAGCTATTGTATAATGGATTTTGACACAGGCCACGGTGGTGATGACCTGTGCAAAGTGGACACCTGTTATGAAATCTCATATGATTTTGCAAAGAGCTCATGATAAATGTTGTCAGTTGAACAGTGAAGCTCTACAGGCCATGAATTTGTAATGGGTTTCTTGGTTGTGACTATTTGTGCTGGCATATATAGATTGTGAAATGAAATCCAGATGATAGCCAAATTCCTGTTTCTGTTCTGCAGTGTCACCAGTCACACAAAGAGAATGAAAAAGGTTCTTGAACTTTGAGCTTTAGAGGACTTTATATCAATGGTACCCACTGAGGGCACTTTTTGGAGGTCACAAGTTTATGTAAATCACATCTTGCTTGGAACTGTTAACACTGGCTGGGTTTTCTTAGTGATAATTGCCCTGTATATACTAACCAGTATATGCAGCAAGGTCCTCATCACCAAAATAAACTTTCTTCCTACCGTGAGATGAAAAGGAGCAACACGTAGTTTGCACAGAGAAAACCCAGGTGAACAAAATGGAATAAGAACTATCTTCTTCTCTTTGCTTCTGTGCTTTTTCCTTCCTGAATGTCTCAGATTCAGCAGACCTGCTTTGAGTGTTCAGCTGGTTGATCACAAGAGAACTCATTTTGTATGTAAGTCAGCTCTACTTTCATGACAATTTCAACTGTGCTGGTGTCAAATGAACACGGAAACCACAGGATCTTAAATGACTGCTGGCAAGGCCTAGCAGATTCACCACTTCCCTACTTCACATATGATAAAATGAGAAAATCTTATAAAAAAGAGGAGTAGTGTAGGGCCCTACTCAACATATGAGCTAAGGAAGTGAGGAAAAAATGGTGCAATGATTCCACAAATGTAAGGACCACAAATGCAAAACTACAAGTAGATCAATATAACAGTAAGAGAACTAAAGTAAATACAGGGAATGTTTACCACCTCAGGTACTGATTAGCTGTGGTCCATATAACCTGTTAATCAGCCTTCTACAGTCAGTTTCACTAGGAATGACACCCACTTTATTTCAGTGATACCCACTGTAAATGTTGTGTATATAAACCAAATTAAATACCCCAAGCCCCATGTGGTGTGCAGAGCCCCATGTGGTGTGGACACAAGCCACAGTGATTTCTGTCTCTTAATAAGGACATGGGTTGTGTGGAGAGTATTTTCAGAGCTTTGTCTAGTCCACACATTGCATCTCAACCAGTACTTTCTGTCCTGAGACCAGGACGCAAAGTCCGACAAGGTCTCTGCAGAGAAATAAAAGAATGCTTACATTTTATTATGTACAATTACATTTTCCTTGTCATATTGTCACAAGCTTAGTTCCAGGGACACTCCGTAAGTTCAGAGGAATGGCTTAGCCAGGAGGAGCACCCTGTTGAGGGCTGTTACATACACTGGGCAGCCTGAACATGATCAGGGGTAAGGCCTCTTGGGTGATACAATCTTTTTATAGGCAGACCTTTTGCATTCATTTAACCCAACAGGCAAAACAATGCTCTCTGTGCCATATTCAGGCTTAGAGACAGAAGAAGGGCTCCGTGAGACAACAGATGCATACAGAAACTGGGCAAATTGTTTACTGTGGCCAAAAAGAGTTCAGAGGGTCAGCTTCCACTCTAGACTTCTAGAGCTTAATGTTTACTTCTTTCAAAGCATAAAGTCAATAATAATAACAAATACAGTAGTTCAAGAGATAACAGTACCTTAGCTAATAATAAATCATACAGCATCTGTCCATTCTCAACCAAATTGGCTCCAGCCTTTGGTATTTCTTTAATTATTTTCTGATGTAAGTTTGGGCTCTTGACTGGATGAAAAAGGTTAGAAGTTTCTTTCAGTTCTAAAGCATCTCCTATTCCAATGCGATAACTTATTGTCAAGTCAAAGATTATTTGTTTTCAGTTACGAGTAAAATAATAAATCATTCACTGTTTTCTGGACATGTAACTGCAAATTCCTTTGTTAAAGCTATTTTCTTGCCAGTTGCACTATTATAGATTAATTACTCAATAGCAGTTTCGAAGGTGATGCCTGGTTGAGGATTCACAATCTCACACTGCTGAGTGAAGTCAAACACACGTGGTTACTTTCAGTCTGGCTTTAGCATATGAGCCACTCTACAAAGGGATCGTAAAACAAAGTACAAAGTGACAACCATGGATACCACTGATGTTCCTTGTGAAAAAGAGACAAGATGAAGGAATGTCTACTGTGGAGAACCAGATGGAGAGGTCCTTATAGATGCTTGGTCTCCTGATTCAGACACATCTGCTCGGGTGGATTTATTACTCTCCAGCAATGACAGGCTGAACCACAGCTCGCTGGCATCAACAGGGGTCTTTCTACTAACTTCAGAGCATTGGGATTGGATATAGGTCTTCCTACTAACATCAATACACGGTAGAGAATATATTTGAAGAGCTGAGCCTACTTGATTTCACAAGATTTAACTTACAAAAAGTATTAACTACTTTTTGATATATTACTTGGTGGGGTGTTTTTACGACCTTTATTAATTTAAAATCTGAAACTTATAAGCATGTAAATGCAGTACAATAAAAGATAGCATAAAAGATTCATAAGATTGGTAAGATATTTCAAACAAAAGGAGAAATATGGTCCATGGGTATTATAAACACATAAATTATGATCCAAATGACTTTGTTTTGACCATTCAGGAGTGCAAGAACTTTTAGGAAGAGAGTTTAGAAGGTTGTATAGGAAAGCCTGGTCAGAGGTAGGTCTCCTTGGAATTTAGCCCGGTAAAATTAATTTATAGGAGGGGGAAGGTTGTATAAACATTAATAAAGCAGAAGTTTACTATTGATATAAAATTTCTCAGTAGGTAAGGTCATCATATCAGCTCAAATTCCAAAAATCAGTGTTTTCCTGATGGTATTAATTGCATATTTGTTTAATATTGTTATGATGTATGTTGTAGGGGATTGCACTAGGTGATGTCCAGACGTCCCTTTCAATCCTAACTATGATGTGATCCTGAGAGCTCCAGTGACAACACTCACACACTCCTGGAAATGATGTAAAAACAGTTATCACTGTCTTTTTGTAAACTGGAAAACTATCAAAGCAAGAGCTCTTCAGTTTTAGGTTCATCCCACAATACTAAAACCAATCAGAAAATAAAAAAATTAAGCAGCTATTATGTTCTGCATTTCTAGTTTATTTTATATTTTGTGTTAATGATGAGTATTATTTACTCACTCCTGTACAGGGAAGGAGAATGAACTGTGTCTTCTGTGTCATTAATCTTTAGAAATACTGCACATGAGCTGTTGAAATATTTAAAAACATATCTTTTCTAAGCGACATTATTTTGGTGACTGGGATGGAGTCACAGAGATTTCACTGAAAGCATGATGACAATGTCTCTGAAAGATGCTGAAGTGCATCTCTGAATGTATTTATGAACACTTGGGACCAGGATGACACTGCTGAATGCTAGCGTTGTCTTAGTTTCTCCTCTTATCACCCATCCAGTCATTAGGAGCAGGCAAGTTTGAGATATCTGCTTTTTCCTAGAATTAATCTGTACAAGCAGCTCGAAGGAGAACTGTCTGAGCTTTCGTTTTCAAGAGTGCTCCAGTCATCTGGACAACAACCACTCCAGCACACTCCTGCATGCAGCAGTGGCCA
The DNA here is from genome assembly GCA_026261815.1 of Monarcha castaneiventris obscurior. Lineage (NCBI taxonomy): Eukaryota > Metazoa > Chordata > Aves > Passeriformes > Monarchidae > Monarcha > Monarcha castaneiventris. The sequence continues at coordinate 11,465,822 of JAMPIT010000388.1, forward strand.
CAGCTCTAAAGAGAAACCTGTTCACTCTCTAGTGCATGCAACCATTTCCAAGCTTGCTGAACTTGCCTTCCACACCATACAGTTTATGCATTAAGTCCATTTTATACAGGAGATGCTTTTCTACTGCTATTGACAGTTTGGCAGTAAAGTATACTAAAATAACTTTGCAGAGGTTTATGCTGAACCTCGCCAATCCCTGTTGTCTCTGCTGAGGAACAAGAATAAAGTCTCCATAGCTATCATTCTCTGGCAGCTTTTTCTAACCCTTTCAAGCAACTAGACCTTCCCTGATGAAAGGGGCACAGCCTGGATTCCCCACTTAGCCATGTACACACACTCTTCACTACGTTAGTCTGATGGTTGCTGGCCCACACAGATATCAGAGAGCACCTGATGCTTTCAGCAAACTTCCCACCTTCCACATCACCCTCAGAGAATCGCAAGAACAGTGAATCACTATTTGTCATCAGAGACCTTGTGGGTGCATAAAGAAAGGCTTTAGAAGCAGGTAGTCTTTCACTTCAAGATTCAGATCCAAATAACTGGCTGAGGAGGAAACAGCTGTCAGCAGCAATGAAATGAGGAGAAAAGAGACTGAGAAACATCAGGACAATTTTGCCTGAATTCCAAGAAGTGGCATGTATAAGCCCTGCGTGAGGCTGGACAAGGTAAAGGGGTTTTACTACACACTGTCTGAAAGCTGGTTTCCAGGCCTCATGTTCACAGGAACACTGAATGATTAGAAAGCATTTGTGCTTATGATTGAAGTCCTAGCTACTTTTTGCATGCAGCAGTGCAGAATGGCAGGACTCTGTTGGTAACATCCCAGTATTTCCAACTGGAACAGAGGTTTTAAGTAGGCTGGAGAAGACCATCTATGAATGCAAGACAGAGTAAATAATATATTCTGTTTCCAGAAACAAACATCAGGTGGATGATAATCAACTTTGGCCAAAGTTCAGACCTAAACTTTACTATTGTACATGTATTGGTTTGTCCTAACACATTAAAAATATAATACACATATGAAGAAAAACCCCCACAACAATAGGCACTTCTTGCCGTTGGGTCTTACCTCCAGCATTCAGCTAGTGCATATCTTATATTGCAAAATTCAGTGTTCCTTCTTTTGGTAAGAAGATTTTAATATGTCTTGCTGTCTTCACAGGTCTCAGCTCTCACCTTGTAAATATATGTGCTACACCTGCCTTTATGTTCCCATGTGTATCCACAGAGCGCAGTCAAGCTGCAGGAAACCACATTTACAAATGAAGGTAGAGTTAGATTCCAGGGGCACTCTCTGGGACAAAGAACAAATGCAACAAACAGATTATGCAGGACAGCTTCCTAGGACATCGTATTCCTCAAATCTGATGGTTTTACAGAAAGTCACAAGTCCAAGGCTTCCCTCAAATTTCCAGGCATTTGAATAGTCCTGCAAAGTTTCATGAGTCTCAGTGCAAGCAAGGAAGATCTCTACACCCTACATTTTTCCTTAGTAACTCAGGTATTGCCCTTTAATTATTATGAATAGAGTTATTTACTAGAAAGCAAACATACCTGGGCTTTGCATAACAAACTCAGAGATATGGCTGCTACTCCCTACGTTTTCCAGTCTGAGGCCAAATCCTGCCCATTTCCCAGATAGTCATGGCTGTACCCAGGCAGAAGCTCTCTGAGTCAAATGGGGTCCCATAACAGACTAGGATGGTACACAAATATTGCGGTTGATAAGGTAGCGACCAAATCCTTGATGTGACAGGGTGAGGAAGAGCAAAGACAGTAATGTGGGAGCATGTTTTTGAAAGCATTTTTCTATTGCAGAAGAGCCCAAGAGAAAGGCTTATTCTTTCTCCCCCTACAATTCCCAGTCAGGTACCTGGGTCCTTCTTAGCACCCCAGATTTTTGTGCGTCAAGTACAACTGCCTTGCTGTGACACCACGGCAGGCTGTCTCTCATCAGCCCCTGCTGTGATACTCCTAACGCTTTCACTCCAGGGAGTGCTTCCCTGCTTGATGCTGCTAGCAGATTAAAGCTGTTCTAATTTTCCATCCTAAGCCAAATAGATGCATAAGCAAGCTGTTGGATTGTTTCGCTACGAGTGCCGTACACCATCAGCCTGCTCCCCGCTCCCCCCGCCTCAGCACTCATAATGGTGGACATTTGCAAGTAAAATGTGGGGTGGAGGGCAAAGGTGAGGTTAAGACACACCATAGACAAGGAAGAGTTCCAGGGATATTTTTCCGCCAAACTCTATTTTTCAAGCTACTCTCCTGACTTCTATCTCTGTGTTAGTGTCAGGAGATGACTTGAAAATTAGGGAGTCTTTTTCTAGGATCAGAAAAGTCATCAAGATTCATTGGATCAGAAGAGTCTTTAAGATCCAATGTTTTTCAGAAATAGGCTGAATGAGCTCAGTAAAGATTAGATGCCAGTCCAAAAATACAGTGCAATACAATTTATTTTTATATGCCATCCTTCACACAAAGTACCACAAAACACTTTAGAGAGATGGAGAGATAATGCTTTACAGAGTTAGGTACAGCAACTCCCAGACAGGCAGAAAAGGAAAATGACATATGGAAATAGAGCAGAGTAAAAGGGAAAGCTGAAATTTAAAAGCAGTAAAGATGCAAGTAAGTATCCTCATGGATGAGTCCCCACGAAAGGACTGTAGAAGAATTCAGTGACAGGGCAGGAGAATGATAAGTGGAAATTAGCGTCGAAAAGTAGGCTAGAAAACATGGAACAAAACTAGGAATGCTTTCACTCTGCAACATCTGGTAAGAGAACGCAATATATACCTGGCTGTTATTATAGCAGCTAAACAATTTTTTTAATAATCCAGTATTACCAATAAACCTACTCATTTTGGCTGCCCATATGAATTAGGCCCAGAAAGAGTTTCACACACCCAAAGATCGCCTCTTGCCTCTGAAATCGGTCCATCTGTGGTATGAGGATTTTATGATGCCTGAGCACTTCAGGGGCATTACAGCCATTTCAGGGAAGCTGCTAACCAAATTGCATGGAGATGGCTTTGTCTGGGACAGCAGGCAGAAATACTTGCAGGCACACAAACATGCATGTACACACATGCACAAACTTTACATAAAAATCCCTTTAAAAATACATAACCAGGTTAAATTTTAAACTGCTGGATGACTCTGAACTTAATTGAAGGGCTTGAGGGTATTTATTTGTTGCAGGAGAGAGAGAAGCAGGAGCTGTGTGTATAGTACTGTTCCCTTTCCCAGAGGATCTCTGTAGCAGGCTGGAAGATGAAAAGACTCAGGCTGTAGATGAGTCAGAAATGGGGAAAGGAAAATTTTCAAAAATAGGATAAAAAATATGCTTAATTTATTTTGCGCTGCTGTGATTTTGTAACTGCTGGCCTTGGCGGGCTTTTCTGGCTGTGAGAGACTTGATTATTGTTTGTGAGAGCTCAGGGATGGCATTGCAGCATGCACGCAGCACAGCCTGCATCGCCTGGATAGCACGGGCAGCGGGCAGGGGGTTATCGCATCCCTTGCATCGTTTGAGCCGTGCTGCAGTCATAAGTCATCACCTATCCTTAGTCCAAAGATGTGAAGCCAGAGAAGTTGCCAATGCTGCTGCTGCTATACAGCAACATCCCAGCAGCCAGTGCCTGGTGAAAGGTAGGTGAGATAGTTCTGTTACAAACCTCAGCTTTTTTGGGGGCTTTTTTTTGTTTTCATAGTTCAGCTAGCAATGAGCTGCAGCATTCAGAGTATCAATGTGAGAATTTGGGCCCTGGCTGTGCCCTTATGTACCTGAATAAAGGCCACTGGTTCCAGTTCCTGAGTCTCTGGCCAAATAAGGCCACTTTGGCTCATGTCTTTTAATACTTTAGGCTTATGCCTGGTATTGTTCTGAAAGAAATATGTCTACCCCACTGTTTTGGTGATTTTTCTCTTCTTCACAAACCTGCTGTCTGATGAGATACCTGTCTTAGTTTTATCACTGTACATCACAGTTCCCCCAATTTACCAAAGAAACTTCAACTACTACAACAGCACCACACTTCCTCTCTCTCTTTCTTTTTTTTAATCATAACTTGTAGCCAAGATGATTAAGTTGAAAACATGTGAAAAGGAGAGATTATTTTTTGCTGCAAGAGGATGCTGTTTTTAGGCTCTAGCCCAGTTAAGGCTACCTGGGATACTACACACAGTATATCCAGTGTATATGGGATGTTCACCAGTGCAAGTTCATGTGATAGTCACCAACAGATAAACACTGTTACGGCAAGGTAACATTAGAAAGGCAACTTTGGGCTGATAAGTGAGAATCTGTCTGGGAACTGTTCATGTGCCTTTTAACAAAGTTGTGATTTGTTTTATTAGCTTTATATTCAATTTGTTTGTCACAGTCTCCTGAGGGATTAGATGTTGTCCTGCTTTCAAAGATGAGGGAATGTGCTCCTCCTACAGATGGCTCTTTTGGGAAACTCATGCCAAGAGAGAAGTGCGGCCACACTTCTTCCCTGTCTCCTTGCCCAGGACTTGCAAAAGTAGTGGCACAAGACTTGACTGGTCTTAGTGATACAAACTGATCTTTTGTGATGTGCTCTAGGATGACCCCACTTGTGCAGGGTGTTTGGATCACTTGGCACTGTGGTACCTTCCAATCTTATCCATTCTGTGATTCTCTGTCCTGAACTTAGCGGCAGCAAGCTAGCTGCCAGGCAAGGAAAGAATTTTTGGACTTGACATATCACTCCAGTGCATCAGACTCCCTTGTTCCTATGTGGCACACTGCTTCTGGGAAAAGACTTTAGGCAGAAAGCTTTCTAAGTGCTATTACACCTCTTATATGCAATGTCTAGAACCTCACAATTCCTGTTTGACCATGGCAGAATCCTGCAAGGTTCTCTAATGCCCAGCATGAATCATGGCTAGTGACCCTCATCCCAAGTCACACCCAGGCCTGTGGTTACAGCACACAGAGCAAGAACAAGAGGGCAGAATTTGTCAAAGCATTACATGAATGTTCACTCAAACAGGATGAAAATTCAAATTTCGCTGCCAGGGAAGATCATACTGTGAAGTGCAGAGAACCAGATAGCTATTGGCCTCCCACAACCCCTCTGTGTGGCCCACCAGATGCTAAACACAAGCTCCCAAAGCACAGCATGAAGAAACAGCAGTGTTTGCCTGAGAGATGAAAAGTAGAGGTGCACAATGAGGGGAAACACTTTTCACATCTCCCCTCCTGCACAAGTAGGCTAAAGGCTCAGGATGTTGACCTCCCGTTCCAGTAAAGAGGGCTTCAAACTTTAGAAAAGGTCAGCTATGAGTTTCAAGACTGAGTACTCCAATCAGCAAAAATGTCCCTTTAATTGTCTGCTGAAGCTTAGAAAGATCCTGACTCATCTGCTGCCTTTGTTGTCCGATTTCAAGGGGTTTTTGAACTCCCTGCTGGCAATTTCCCATGTCAGGGGGACTCTGCTAAGGGCAGGGTGCATACTAGAATAGGGTTACAACATACTGACCCTTCTGTGACATCTAAGACTTGAGTCACGTTGAGACAATGTTAGAATCTGACCATACAAAAATAACCAAAATACAAACAGAAAGTTGCTATGATAAAGATATAACAAAAATATTATAAGAAGAAATACTGAGATGTGGGGTGGCAAAGGGATAGAGGGAGACAAAGAGCTTTAGGGTGCTGTGAAGCCCAGTTTGGATATGCTATATTAATTCAGAGGAGTTTTCTGCAGGAAGATGACAACCGGACTAAAGAGTAGTCACTGACATTACACCAGCAATGGCTTTGGCTCTGTGAATCCCATAGGATTGGACCCTTTGACAATTCTCTTCTTACTCTGTGGGCCTCCAGATTGGTGTGCTAAGCGAAATAAGGTGCAGCATTCTTTTAAAGATAAAAGGACTTGTTCAAATTTTACATAATCGTAGAATTATTCTTTACAGTGGATTTACATAGACATTGTCAGTGGGGAATTCTCTCAGCAGCTTCAATTACTGTATTTTCGTGTGCATTGTCTGATAGGAGATGTGCTGGATCTCAAATACCTGCTTACCTGATTAATGTGGATTATTCATCCCATTGTAATTACCTGTGAATTTTAGGGTAGCAAACATGTGAGAAGAATTTGTATAAAAGCCGCAGGATTGTTGAAAGGCACATATTTCCCAAGAATCCCTGTATGCAGGCTGACACATTTCATTCCTTATGGTGATACTCTCTGCGTTACAGCATTTGACTTGATGTAAATGTGATAGTGCTAAGTAATACTGGCATGCAGCAGTGAAATGCACTGAAGAACCACTAGAAAACACCTGGCTATTGAATGGTTTCAAAAAGTGAAAGCTTTTCATCATCAATTTAGCTTTCAACAAAACTGCCCTCAGATGTCTGTTGCCTTGTTATTTTTTTTTTCTAATTAAAACCACACCATTTCAGCTGGTCATGCTTGTGAAGCAGGTATCCTGAATTCCCTGGTAGCACAAATGTGTGGTAACAAACACAGCCTTAGTGTGAGACACCATTTTGACAACTAGGTCAGGCTGGCAACCGATTCTACACAGCCTGTGAAAAGGTTTTAAGGTAGTTGAGCTGATCGGGTGGGAATTTGTCTTAATGGGATATATGCTCCTAAATGACTCAGGACTCCTGTCTGCAGGCACGGGCAGGCAGATCTGAACTCCTCTGCTCACACGAGAGGCCAGACGCAAATGGGCTTTGTTGTTTCAGAATTCATGCAGGTATGGAACTCCCTGTGTTCATGTGCATGACAAGCACTTCCTTGAAATGCCCAGCCTTCATTTTTATGGGATAGGCTAGTAAGGCTGCCAGAGGAAACAGCCGTATGTTAGCATTACCTTGTTGCACACTACCTGACTTGTCTACAGACACAAGGCTTTCTGAAAACAGTTCTTTGACTTTTATTTTTAATAGCCAAAATACTTCCACAGTTAGGATTGCTAATAAAAATAGGGAAGATGACACAAACATGACTGTACTGTGGATGGAGCCCACAAAGACAGGCTCTGATATTGGCTAAATTTGGCTGAGGAGGTTGGAAATAGTCTCCTGAATGATATTTACTGACCTTGCAAATTTTCACCAATGTCATTCCACAGCTTCAGGTCAAAACTGACTGAAGTGAGAGGAAAGAGGAGCCTGAATCATCTGAGCTACATTTAAAGTTAAACAGGGTTGCTGATAAGAGCTTTATGATCTTGAGCTCATTATAGCCTGTGCAAGCAGAACTATATTGATACATCAAATTGAACATTAACACAAAAAACCCTGTGAGCTGCCTTTTCGTTGCTCTGGGAATATGAACAGCCCAGGCCAAGCACAGAAAGCAAACACAAAGAGCTTAAGGAGGTATCTGCTCGAGTGATGTCCCCATTCGCTCAGAAGTTCTCCGGCCACCCTTTTTTTTTTCCACCACATAATAGACATGGTGTCCATCATCTCCCTCTGAAAGCCTTTTTTATCATCAGTGACCATAATCCAGGGTCACCGCTTCCTGACAGTGATGTATTGTATCTCTGCAGTTAACAACAAAATCTCATATAACCCTTGAAGGACTCAAAGGATTTCCTCTCCTCCTTTGGGCATTGCTTCCATTTACTGTTAAAGAGATGGTGAGGATAGGCTTAGATCTGCACTGATAGGACCCACATCCTTAGACCTGTTTATCGTGTCATCATCAGGTCAGTGTTTTACCTATTTATTCCGTGGCAAATAGGATGCTTGTGCTGTTACCACAGGAAATCTCAGCCTTTTACATATGTATGTGTGAACTGAGTCTGGAGGCTACAAAGTTAGAAAGCTGTAATAGTTCCCAGAGTTCTCGTGTACTGATCCAGGAACCAGTCTCAACTTTGAGCCAATAGACTCTATTTCTGTTGTCCCTCAGGGGGACAAGCCAACGTCTGCCTCTTTGAGAAATCCAGCTCAACTCGTTCTTGAAACACAGTGCCAGACATGCTGACATGCATTGAGTGAAGTGTTATAATTGAATGGTTTGGACAATTTGAGACTTGAGATGTGATGAATACTTCAGCAGAAATCCTCCTGATACTTTCCCTTCATCTACAAAGAGAGTGGGTGGTTTGATATCTGCATCACTAGTTACCCACCAAACCTTACTGGGAATAATTAACACCTGATCCAAAGACATAGCAGTTATTTCTTTCAAAAAAAATTGCATGCAGAAATGAAGAGATGCCATTTTATTATTAACCTGCTGTGCTGTACAGAAAAAATGTCATCAGATTAAGGACTAGACCCTGCTCTCATTTATGCACATGAAACTTCACTAAATCCAACAGGAATCATGCACACATGTATGGGCAGGATTTTGCCCATAGCCACTGATAGCACCTTTCCTCACAGTTCACATGCAATGTGGTATAAATCTGTCCAAAGCTTTCTGAGGTGTACAAAAGTGGTAACATGTTGAATTTGAAGGATGGTAAACAAAAATACAGGTGTTTTGAAAAACATGTTAAAGGAGAGTTTTTTCAGTATGACTTCATTTTGTCTAATTCACTTGTTAATAAGGCCATCCTGAAAGTTTTGTCTGTCAATTTGTGTTTAACTGTACTATTGATAGATCTAAAAAGGTTGCCTACAGCAAAATTTGCACAGTACTTCTCATTATAAAACTCCAGCTTTACTGCTTAGAATTTTGCCCTGGTTTTTACTATGCTGGAATGAGCTGTATCGACTGCCTTTCTAGGGGAGAATTTTGTTGGGGGGCAGTTGTGTCTCTAATATGTCACCTAATTTTATTCACCGGTTTCTAAGAACCTGTTAAAGGAAAAAATTGAGTTTACTAAATTAGAAGTAAATTTACAACTGCTTAATGGAAAGCTAGATATTTGACCTTGGACAAGGGATTTGCAATTTGACAGAGAAGCTGCCTTTACACAGAGATGGAGCTTTTGAAACTGGCCACTGGGAAAATCTGCCTTTATTCTGCTGAGTTGTGAGCCCTGAAAAATGTTAGGTTCATCAATACAAAGAATTTCTGAAACTGTTCAAAGAGGGCTTTCCAGATGCTTATTTGAAACTTTGGATACTAAAACCACAACAAATTTCCACAGATAGAAGTTGCCCCCACCAAGCCACCATCCGAACATTGTTACATATCCCTTGCCAGGATCCATGACACTCGTATGAAGCTGGACAGGCAGTGCATTCCCTTGGCCTTCACTCCACTGCATTACCTTGACTGCAGCACAACATGCTGCTCCACACATCTGCCTTTTTCACCAAAAAAAAGTCACAAATATTATTTCTTAAGGGATCCAGGGGAAGCTGGGATGGGGTGGGCTTTCAGAAGCTGTCTTGAGTTTCTAACCATGCTCATGAGTCTGTATCATTTATACTTAAGTAGCCTCACAGCTGCTGTGAACACAACTTTCACTGCGAGGTAGCCCTCAGAGGTTTTAGTTACCCCTAGAGGTTGTGTAGGATTGTTGTTGCTGCTGTTGTTGTTACTATTGTAGTTGTCATTATTATCATTGCTGCTGTCATTAAATTATTATTATTATTCTGTGTGAGTAGAAAATTCTTAAAAAGCAGTATTTTACCTATCCCTGTGCAACGTGGCAAGTTTAATTTGCACTGCCGAATTACTTAGGTCAGGAGGTCTATTCCTCCTTTCCTCGGGGAGAAGAGGAGGATTGATTTACAGCTGCAGTGCAAGCAGCAGTGAATTCGGAGCTGGGGATACTCCCATGTCCTTCACCCAGAAGCCCCTGCCAGCCAGAGCACTCCCCTGCTGTGGGAGACATGGGGATTTGCCTCCTCCCTCAGCTGCCAAAAGGATATCCCACAGGTGTCAGGATGGAAAAAATCACAGATGCTTTCAGACACACAAGCCCTTCTTCAGGTCTTGAAGAAAGAGCTTGTGTGCCAAAAAATTGTTTATTTTTAAAATGAGACTCACTGGTCTATTTATTCATATGAAGTGGGACAGTGTCAAGGGGACAGAGTGGGAGCGCACATACCCAAGTGGAGGTTGGAGCTGGGGGATTGGTCTCAGGCAGAGGAGGGAATTTATCTTGGACCTGCTGGTTCTTAGATTTTTTCATATAGCTTTCAACTTTCAAGACCTTTTGAAAAAAAGAAATCACCCAAATTTCTTTTCCAGTTTAGACTAGATTAGGCCTTTCACATCTGAAATAAAGCCTGTAGTTGTGGGTCAAGTCAGTGAATGAATAAAATAAAATTTTTTCCTGGTTTTAATTTTAAGATAAAACTTTCACATCATATTCAGTCCAAGTGGAAGTTTAATTTGTAACTTTGTGGCTTTATTTCTGAACGGACCCCAAAATTTCTCACTGTAGTCTTGTTTCAGACAATGTCCTACATCACTACTTCTTGGTGGCAACTAACAAAGAGTTGGGAGGATAATTTAGGCAACAGCCATTCTACCCAGCATACTTTCTATTAATTGCAGCAAGATGGGAGTATTGGTTTTCCTCTAGCTGGTAAAAATTATATATAAAAAGAACACACAGCACTGCAGGTCAAATCTCTGTCTTGTCCTGCAAGCTTCAATACATCATGTCTGTGGAGTTGCACACACCTACAGAAGGCCTGAATTTGGTCTTGCTTTTTTCTGATGATGTTTCCCTTTAGTAGCTCACTTTATGGTCGTTTAACAGGATCCTAGCACACATGCAGGAGAGGTGTCACATCAGTTACCTGAGATTTTTGTAAATGATGTGCCAGCACCTGAAGGAGATGTTAGGATGTATGTCAGAACATAATAATAGATACAGTGTTGTACCAGGCAGCACAAAGCCAGATGTATTTATAATTCCTGCAGCTGCAGCCCTGCTATTAGTTAAGTCTAAGAATGGAGCCACTGATAGATTTGTCAGAGATGAGTTGTCTTTCTAATAGATAGAAAGTGATGAAAGAAAATAGATGGTGACTCCAGTTATTGGCAATAGAGAATCTTTAACTGTACATCTTCAATTCAGAGATGGACATACACATGTGCCTGGCATTTATTCCTCCCCAAACCACTCAGTGCCATCTGTTATAGAACCTCATGTGGTCTCGCCCCAGTTTCCTGTGAGAGGGGACAGAAGTGGTGTCAGAAGTGGTGCAATTACTGATCGTCTCCCCAAAACCAGAGATGTGTAGGCAGTGAGACAGACTTGTGACTTAGGGTTGTAGATCTGGGGTAAAACATGCTAGACAGGACGGGAAGGGTCCTTCTCACTGTGTCCATCTCTGCTGAAACTTTCTGGAAATGGATAAAAGATTTAGGCTCTTCACATTACACTCAGAGCTGGTCAGAGACCCATGACCTAAGTTCAGCACTGAACTAAGGCCCTAGAAACCTTGTAGCCATCTGAGCATCACCCTCTGCTGAAACCATTGTACTTCTGCCAGCGCTAAACGTGGAGCTTTCTGTATCATATTTCATTACTTTTCCCCTGTAATTGAGTAACTTCAATAACTGAATTCATTTTCCACCATTAAAACAAACAGAATGCTACACGTCTAAGAGTTTGGGAGGTAACCATTGGGGTCAGCTGCCAAGTCAGGCTCCTAGGATGAGAGCTGATTACTCAGACCTCATCATGAATATTCAGAGATGGAAATCAGAATGCAGACAGTGGATTGAGGTGATCAGGTAACACTGGCATCAGAAAAGCAAGCTGAGAAGGGAGAAAAACTAAACACCTTTTCTTCTTCGTCTTCTTCTTCTTCTTCTGATGATGATGATGATGAAGAAAAATGGCACCAAAGTGTGCTATGTCACTTAGATGTCCACAAACTAGACCAGGGATGAATGCAAGAGCCCTGCTGTGCTAAGTTGGGGTGTTTGAACACAGAAGTTATCTTGTAATAGAAAGTTTTCTGGGAGTCTTCAAGGAAAGGAATACATAAAAACTACATATGACCTCCACGCTTTTATAGACATTTCAAAATGGATGTGCTTTTGACTATAACACAATTTTGATGCACTTACCTTGACCTTAATAACAAAAATTGCTCTAATTAAGAATCAAAAAACCTACAGCAAACCATGTTGGAAATCATATTTAGAGGGAATAAAATGCATGCTTTTAGATTGAAATCCTAGTGTAATACTAGAACCTGTTGATAATATCATAGGAGCACATGTGAAAGACATCAATGTGTGTTTTTTGTTAAAAGGTCTTATAAAAGTGAAAAATACCCCAGCTGTGTAAGTCTAGAAAAAAAACGGGCATTTTTAAGCCTGCCTTTTTGTGATTCTTAATGTCTATGTGCATAATTCCAAATCAAACATATTCACATTATTAACTTTTATAAGTTTATTAGTCTCAGTGCTAATGAAACCATTCATCCTTTGCAAATGCACATGGCTCCCTAATGAAACTTCAATAGATGGATCAGCAGTTAAGTGAGTACATTCAAATGTTTATGCCAAATTCTGTTTGCTGCCGTGAACAGGGAGACCAAATCTCTTCCAAGCAGATTCTATACAAACCAACCAGCAGATGCAATGATGCCACCTATGTAATAAAGATTCTCTTTACCAACAAAGGAAACTATATATTATATAGGATACTGATATTTAAGATATATATTTTTTCTTTTGGTTTGCTCTGATGTAATTCCACTCGAAACAACAAAAATAAAAACTAGTGAAAGATATGGTAAAATGAGAAGATAAATCAAACAAAAAATCATAAATATAGTAGAAAAATACTTTTGAACAGGAACTCAAAAATAATTAAGCGATGGACATTTATGTGCCTATCAGCTGGGTTTTGAAATCTAAAGCTTATGCTGCTTTTCAATACTGTTTTAACCCTTCCATCTTTTTCTTTGTTGACCTGCCTGCACTTTCCCAGTTCAGTTTTCTAGGTGGGTCTATGTTTGGATGTTATAACGGGAAGTAACTGATATTCCATACTACAGAATTTCTTTTCCTTAAAGACTTGGTGGGTTTTCTGAACTCTCAATTCAGAAAGCTATACCAAAAGGGCACTTCTGAATTTGGAAATTTCAGCATTACTATTGTTAAGTCCCCAAAGCAAACATTTGTGTCTTGACATTGCAATATGTTTGAGTTTTTTTCCTTAGCATGAATTTTTTTTTAAATATATATAATTTGGGGCTTCAGGATTTGTTTTCAGGAATTCAGAGAAAAACAGTTTTTCTTATTAAGCCAAGCAAGACAGAAAAATACATTTGCTTCTGGACTATACATATTATCTTATTTTTTTCATTATTTTCTACACTGAGGTATAAATACTGTGCCTGTAGCCAAATATGTATCTGCACAAAACAAACAGAAAGCATTCTTAAACCAATGAAGTATTTACTTTTTTAAAGACATTTTAATCCTATTAACGGTAAATTATATTACCTATTGCGAAAGCAGACATGAAAGAAATATCTGAAGCATGCAGTTAATTATGATACCAAGTGAAACATAATATTTATGCTCTCCTTGTGTAGCTGGAACAATTTTTCTTTCACTAACTGTGAGTCATCCACTGATTGAAGTCTTGAAACTGATGATGAGAGAGTTGGCTGGCATATCTGCCATAGAGGTTTCCTTCTACAGATAATTAATACAAAAAAAAATCTAGGTTTTATTCTTTTATATTTCCAGTTCTCTATTTTTTAAACAAAATCTCCTCCTCCTGCTTCTTTGACATATATCTCTATTTAGAGGTTATATGCTTAAGAATAATAAAAGACATCAAAGTCTCTGATAAAGCTAGGGAATTAAGATTTCACTGAACAAGGACCTGAAACACAGTTTCATATCAAGGTTGCATTTCTGTCAGAATATCAGAAATATATGAGTCACAATTTTTAAATGGTCCATTTTAATGACTGCACTCAGGACATAGTTTTTTTTAATTACCTCAGTTTGGAATCTCCCCTTTTCTCCAGGAGAATGAAAGTATTCAGATAGCCAATTGCTGTTACAATACCCTTCTATTTTAAAAGGCTGTTCTCCTCCCATTGCCTTGCTTAGCTTTTGCACTGATTCATATTAGGTGTTTGCAGTGGCTGTTCAATTAGCAAACTAATGCAGTTGTGATTAATTCTTACGGCCTTGACTCTGTATTCCAAGCTAGCACTAAAGTCGTGTATGGCAGAGAATCTTCTGCACCACATCCTTTTTATCTGGCAGTTTTCTACCTTATTTATTTTTCCTTTTTTTAAATCATATTTTTCTATTTTATTTTCTTATTAATTCATTTGCCTTCTATTTTTTCAGTCCTTCTCCTTCAGAAAGGATGCTCTCATTTTACCCCTTGCTTCTGAAAAGATTTACTTTGAAAATTTGTTCATGTACACAGATCTAAAAAGTTACAAGAAATAAGCCAGAAAGGTGTTCTGTGAGGAGTGCAGCTGTTCTCCTCCCCCAGGAAAACTAATTCATCAGCTCTTTGAAACAGACTGTCTTAATTGTTTAGAAACTACGAGCTATGGATTTTCTTTGTTAACGTAAGTGCGTTGCATAGAAAAATCATCTAGTGTTACAAGTAGGAGGCAACCCCTTGGCACTCATGATTTCAGTTAAGTTTTACATTCCAGCCTTAATAATTTTATGGGTTTCAGGTGTTTAAGATCCTATTTTCAGGTCTTACAGAAAACAGTCTCTTCCCTTTGTAGCAAGATTTTATAAAACTCCTTTATACTGCGACAGATCCACTCATATACTGGAGTTTTGTCTGTTGAATCTCTTTTAAAAATCAGTTTTTATGGCCCTCACTTCAGTACAGGGGAGCTTCCCTTTTGGTATTGATGGTACCCACCCCAACCCTGCTGACAAGTAGTAATCTAGAGATGCATTTCAATCACATGAAGCCCCTGGAGGGATGGAGATGGGTACAGTCTTTCCACTGTCTTTGGACTGACTGGGCTGCAGCACCAAACACAACCCACATCAGAGGCTGGCCCCAGCACTTCTTCATTTCTTGGCATATCAATAGCCAGACAGCTATTATCTGACTACATCTGATATGTGGTTACATACCTAATCACCCAACCCCCATGGAGAAAAGAGCCAGTTGCTAAAATGATATAAATTTCAAGATACTGTAAGAAAATCTGAATGTCTAATATCTCCAACACAGTTCCAATTTTCCTAATGCATGACTCCACTCACCTTACCTAAATATTCACTGATAATTTTCCTCCATCATTCTCAACTCTGTAAGCTTTTAGGGACAGTTGTCGTAAATCAGCATTTCATTGTTTCTGGCTATAACCTCCTTACAATAAAAAAGATGTTATCAGTTAAAAAGTAAGAAATGCAGCATGGTCCAAAGGGCACTGTTGTAGAGAATACTATCAAACTACAATATAAGGCCCATGCAAATCCACTGCTGTTATCTATTTCATAGATGGCAAAAAGCTAGCAGTAGTAAATGTACAACTGCATAAAAAGGCAGTGATAATACAGGAAATAAAAGCCTCTCTAATCCCTAGTAGCAATTTGCACTAAACAATAGGAATAAATTCCCTGTTAAAATTTTGTTCAAGAAACTTACAATTGCCTCCTCTTCTCTTTCTGCTAGAGTGACTTCTGGTATCAGAGTTCATTTTGCTAGCAGACATGACAAATAAGTGTCAGCAGGTACATACAGGTAAGGAAATGCATATGAGACAGGTGAAGGACACCAGTATCCTGGAAAACCCATTCAACTTTTACAGATTTCATGATTTCCTTTGAATAAAACCTGTTAAATCAGCTTTTATCTAAATAGCACGCTCGAGAAGTCATTTTTTAATACATCTCAAATTCTCATTTAATAGATCGCTTTGCAAAGTATCAAGGAATTCAGTCAATATTCAGCTGTAGCAAATAGCACGACTTGAGTGATTAAACTGACATCTCATGACCTTGTAAACGCTGGCAGAGGAATGACATTCCAGTCAAAGGTCTTCTCTGAAAATGGACATTTTGCAAATAGGAGCCAAAATAGTCTCCTTACTTTATTGTCTCATAGCAGCCTTCCACATAGTTGTGGTTATCATATTCTGATAAGTTTGTGCTCCATTTCTGCTGTAGTGAGTCCCACTCTGTGGCCAGGCAGCTTGCATCCCAGGCAGTCCAAGATTCACCTGCAGAGGGGTACTTCTGCCAAAGCCTGTGTAAAAGGATGACATGAAAGCCAAGCTAGAAGCAGAGACAGACTGGCCCACACAGCCTGACCTGTCTCCTCCTGAACATCTATTGAAACTGATTGATTTAATGCCTCGCATCTGCCAAACTGTCATTCAAGCCAGAGGGGATTTGGGTGAAGACAGGGGAAGCATTGTAGAAATGAGTTTGCGCATTAGTTTACTGAGCAAGCTTTTAACTCCTAGGTACAGCAAAATTGGCTTGTTGGAAAAACTATGCCTGCAATAGAACAGCTTCACTAAATGGGGAACAAGAAGGGAAGGGGGAAGTGATATTTGAGGACTTAGTAGATTTCTTCCCTTGATTTGTGCCTGAAAGAAAAAAATATCCCAGCTGTCTGCTGCATTGTGTGAACATATACATGCATTTAAATTACTTATATCATTACTTACAGATGTAATTGTGAAATATGTTCTTTTGCATTCAAAATTAGGGGCAGAACAGATGGTGAAAATTCAGTTTAAGGCAATATGTCCATTAAAATAACCCATACTGTTTATGTATTATAACAATAGCAGTCTTCAGCATAGCTGAGATTTCTAGCAGTGCTAGATTATGATAGAAATACAAATAGGCTGTAGGACAAAATTCAGTATGACTGAAAATTCACCCTGAAAAAATTTTGCTGATTTCTCTTTGGTGATCGTCAACAGCTGAACCCATATCTACTTCCTCCTGCCTTTGCAGTATTGACCTCTTTGTAGCAAAAAGTGAATGATAAACTTTCTGGAGTTCATGGCCTGCGAAAGCCTTCACCATATTCGATTCACAGGAACTCTCAAAATTTTGCAAATTCCTCTGCTGGGGTAATTTATATCTAAAAGAGTGCACATATTATAAACATTTTTTATATATATAAATATAAATAGATATGTATCCATACATATATATTCTTGCTATAGAAAGGAGCCACACTAGGAGTAAACAAATCTCAGCTTTTGCCTCTGGAGTGTAAGTTTCACACCCTCCTGAACATGAAGAAAAGCTTGCAAATGTGAGCCAGGTGCTCCCCAAAGGCTCAAAAAGCAGCAAGCTGTTAAACCTACTAGAATGTTTTCAAAAAAATGTTACATAGCTTGAAGCTCTGCTTGCTTTTTGCTAATAACACTGAATATTGCCAGCACTTTTTGGACTTGAACAATAATTTTTCTAGAGCCAGTCCAATGACAATTAAAAAAAAAAAAAAAAGAAAAGGTGGATTGTATTTTGGACTGTATCACCTACAAATAAAGCACCAACAAAATATTCCATGTCCTTCATTTGCTTGGCATCTAGCACAATAAAAATAGAATAACATTATAAAAGCCATGAATCTTACGTCTAGCCATAAAATCTGGCACACTCTTCATCACTTTGGATAAGTAATTTCCATTCTACTTTGTTCACTTGAACATGGTAAAGTAGTTAACAAGAACATTTATCCTTTTCCCTTATTCCATCAGTCCTGACATTTCAAACTATAATTCTGCCTGCATTGAATATACATGTTTTCTCTTCATTCATGAAAAAAAAAAAAAAAATTATGCTTAACTTTTAAAGAAATTATGAGGGTTTGTGAGAAGTTTAAAGAAAGACAAGATTTGTCTTTGGCATTTGTACAGCACTGAGCACAACAAGAATCACACCTCAAACACATTGTATTAAGCAAGGATTAGAATGGTATGTCTTCATGTCTCATACACATAAAGGAGAATTTACTCCAAGCAAGACAGATGTAGGAACTCTTAAGCAATAAGCTCGATATCATACCTACTGGAATTTGATAAAATGCATTTATCTGTGGGGCACTGCGCCTTTAAATCCCACTCATAAATACGCAACTCTTTTCAGAGTGCTTCTCCCACCGGCTGCTGGAACAGCTGAGAGTTAGAAGATTATAAGAGAAGACTGAAAATGCTTAATTTTTTTTTTATTCCTTTAAACATTCAAGACATTTTAAAGAGTCTAAGGTCATCATCAGTAGTGTTAATCTGCAAGCAAAAATAAGCATTAACCATGAAAGTAACAAAGTTTTAAACCAGTAGTCCAAATATGCACATGAGATTATGGGAGGAATTACCAAATTCAAAGGTGGAGCTTGATGAACTGTGTGAGAGGACAGAAGCGCTTGCAGGATGCATGAGGTACTTGTACCACACTTACATTTAATTACACAACCTACATCCTCCACTGCAGCATTTTTAGGGACTGAGAACTAGCTTTTTCTAGGTATTGATTCAAAGCTTGACTACCTCACTTTATGTTTACTCAGTTTTGCATTCCTCTGAAAGTACCCGGGAGAGGTTCAAATCTCAATATTATCTGGCTATAGTACAAACAGTCAATGTACCACCATCTCCTCTCTTCCTCTTTTCTACTAGCACATAGCAGTTTTTGTGCATTTGGGCCCCCTGCACAAAATCTCTCAAGTTGCTATGGAAGTAGGGGAAGGATGATTTATAACTTCTGGATTTACTGTCCATGATAGCACCAGATTCAACCACTTTCATGGTCTTTTCAGTCCTCTGTTCAACTGCTTTATTTCCAAGGTCTCACAGACTTTGTAGTGAAGTTGATCTAGAGGGCTGATGGAAGACTACTTTAGCCCAGGTCTCAAGTTTCTCTCTCCTTCAAAAGCACTAAAAGACTCCTGCTTTATGATCTATGCTTTTCAGGTTGTGTCTACATTTTCTTAACCTTCTAGATCCAGATGACATCCAGAGGAAAGTATTTGACTTGTCTGAATTCTTTAGCTCTCCTAATTACTTTTTAAGAAACAGCATTATTAATCATCTATCTAAAACAGCCAGTAACCCTTCCAAAATAGATTTAATTACTAAGAGGTCCAAACAGAGCAGAGCACTCTCCACCTTTTAAGCTGGACAAGTGAAATCAAGTGTTTTATAGCAGCAGCAGAATCCTCCATTGATCTTAGAACAGCTGTTAATAAAGCTAGGATCAGCAGCAGAGTCATTAATTCAAAGAGGAGTTAACATGGTGTAAATGGGAAATGTCACTAGTAGCAATGAAATGGTCACCATTTGGTTTAAAAATACCAGTTTTTCAGATACAAAGATGTCCAACACCCTCTTTCTAATTGTTAAAAATGTGATGTTGCTTATGTTAAAATACCTCACTAAAAAATGGAAAAAGAAAAAATGTTGGAGAACTTGTGCAAGCTGTGGATACACTCGCTTATTAGGTGACTCCTGATAATCAGAAGAGAGTGTGTGCATCCATATGCTACTGTTATACTGTGGTTAACTTTCAGTAACACTTTTTGTTAAATGGGAATAGCAGCCTTTAATTAGGATTTGGGGTTTGGTTCTGAAATTGCCATACACCTGCTTATTCAAAACAGATGTTTTATCTGCAGTGCAGTTTTACTCATAATATGTTATGACGGCAATAGCAGGTTGCTAACAAAATACAAAGGAAAGGCAATATCTACTTGCTGTGTTCTCTTCTATGAGGTTAATAAAGTTGACTGATTAGGAATATCAGTTTGCTTTTACCAACACCTGACTATGTTATCATGCCACATTATAATCTATGTGAGTGTATCATTCAATGCTCTGATACTGAGAATCTAATTCAGTCTTAGTCAGAAAACAATTATAAAATGACTTGGCCTTTATGTTGCACTTCATTTTTGTAGTGTTTCATGCATCACCAGCTTTCCATGTATTATACATCTCCATCCCTGTTTTACAGACAAAAGAAGCTGAAGCATCGTCCAGTACTGAAGCAATGCACAGGCCTGGCCAGCCATGGGCCAGCAGCACCACAAACACAACAGATACAGTGAGGTTTCCAAAGCCCCACCCTCAGGTAAGGCAATTCTTATCCTGGGTACACTCAGTAAATCCTTCAGCTAGAGGAAGCAAGACAGAAAAGCCATGAAATGTCAAAGGGAAGTGTTCTGGGCTAAAACCTGTTATGTGTGGGAGAGAATGTTTCCAGAATCTTGTTCTGCTTTTGTAACTGTCTTAAAAGGTAGAAAGCACTTTTGATGCTCAAAGAATGAATCAGTGCACTTTGGATTTCATCCAGAATTTGCCTATAATGTGCAATCAATATTCTAGGTAAGATGAGGGTCCCAGCTAATCACTGAGTGCTCAGAAGCCTGGAGCTGTCCCAGTGTCATGAGTCAATTTTGACCCCTCATGCACGGAGAGGGCTGTCCCGCCACCATGGCCAAACCACCTGAGCAATTCGTGTCCCTTCCCTGTGGAAGAAGGAGGGCTGTCAGCAGAAGGTAGGAGAACAGTGCTGAGGTTTACCCAGCCCAAGTGGCAAAGGTGGTGCAATACCAAGGACTGAAGCTTCACAAAGCAGAGAGCGTGCCTCTCTTTGCTTCAGTTTTGCAGTACTTAAGTGGGCCGTTGTCATGCCTTCTGTGTCAAGAATGTGAAATTGTCATATTGAGGGCTAATGCCACGTGTCAATTTATTTTATAAAGATACCATGTAGGCTTCTAATGTGATACAGATGTTAAGTAACACAACAAAAAAAGAATTACTATTGCTAAGAAACAATTTTTCTGCCATATTAACACTTTCTAACTAACAATAAAAAATCGTATTTCCGTCAAGAAATATGTATCTAACCTGAAAACCTTGAGCTTTGCTTTCATCCAGTTTGGATAATATGTTTCAATCTGACCTTCTTCTGTATTAGATTTGTTGCCATCCAGAACAATAGTTTGGTGGTCTCTGGTCTCTTGCCTTTGATGGAGTAGCTGTACCATTTCCTAGAATCCTGTAATGAATAAATTAGCCTTGTTACCATGAACCTGTTCTCAGCCTAAAAAGTTAAAGCAACCTTAGTCAAATGAGTACACTGCTCTGGTTTACTTGCCTTCTTTTTGTTCGCTTTTTATCACTTTTCTTTTTTACAAAATGTTTTTTGTAATGCCAGACTGTGAGAAGATACAGGTTGTAAAAGAACTATATACTGAATTCTTCTCTGGATAGTAGTTTTTTTGTGGATGAAGGTTTCTGTGATCTGACATTCAGCAAAGCCA
This sequence comes from Monarcha castaneiventris obscurior, assembly GCA_026261815.1. NCBI lineage: Eukaryota > Metazoa > Chordata > Aves > Passeriformes > Monarchidae > Monarcha > Monarcha castaneiventris. The sequence continues at coordinate 11,486,999 of JAMPIT010000388.1, forward strand.
TCCTCTAGGCTCCATTTCATTGACAGGCCACAAATACATGTGGATCCACTTTGACTTTTGGACTTAGAGACATAGATATCAAAGCACCTGTTTAAGTAATTTGCTGAATCAGGACTACAGTGAAATGAAACATCAAAAAATTATGTAAATACAAGTTTATAGCTTAGCAGAATGAACATGCTCAATGTATAACTGAACAAAGAATTTATTGAGTGAATCTCGTCTCTCTTTGTGTCTGCTTTTGGAATAGCTGTGACCACATCCTGCTATTTTTTGTATTTATTTGTTATTTGAATGTAGTCAGCAACTACTTTTAACAGATTTCTTTTTATTTTCCGTTTTGATTATTTAACATTTGAGATATATTGCTTGATGGGATACCTATTGAAAGGACTGGAAAGATTCCCATTGGCTTCAAAGGACAACAAATTTTGCCTGGAGCTCTGGTACAGCAAAGAATTTAGACACGTGTTTAAACATTGATGCTTTCCATGGGACTTGAGCACACGTTTAAGATAAAGCATGTGCTATGGGCTTTGTTGCATAGGGAAGCACTTCAGCACATTCTTAAATGCTTTGCAGAACTGGCACTACAACAACCTCTGCTGCTAGTTACATTTTTTACTTTTATGGAGAAAAAATAAAAGCACTAGGAGAAGTTACTGTTACTTTGTGATAAAAATACATCCAGCCTTGAAAGGGTGGATTTGCCTCCTGTTTGTTCATAAGAAAGTTTACATACACTATGATCTATTTTTGAAGAGCAGAATTTAACACTAACTTAATAGGAGATGAATGAATATTTTTCTATCCCTTTTCAGCAGTTTTCGTTTGGCACTTGTTTAAGGTGTTATTAATGTGCACATTCAAGAGAGTCTTAGATCCCTCAGTAGTTCTCCATCATGAAATGCCTTTTTTAGCATGTAGCAACTTCTGACTACTACTCACCATCTACTTTTAGTGTTATCCCTGTTATCACTTCAAATACTTCCCAGAGAGTGAAGAAGGAACAAGAACACTCAAGAAAATGTCGTCTTCTCTAACTGCGTGCATTTTCATTAAGATTTTCCTAGCTCCCCACTCCCACACACCTTTCCCCATGAAAGTGAGAGGAATATGCCTCTGCCAACTTTTTATCCTTCATTAGAACTAAATATCAGCTTAAACAGACAATCAGGAAATGCAAGATGCTGAGTCTTAAAAGTTTGCTTCTTTTTTTTTCCTTTGGAGAGCTGAGCCTTTACCGGATGAGATGAACTCCATTGTACTCCAGCAAACACATGGGCAGCCAGGAGCTACAGAAAGTGCCAGTGAGTCCAAGGCTCAAAAAGCTCATGTTTTTTCACAAAGGGACCATGCAAAGAGAAAGCTTCCCCAGAAAATGGGGGTGGTCATATTCCCCTGCTCACAAAATCTCTGACAGAAGCCCTGTGGAGTTTCAGTAGAGTAAGCCTATACCACTCATAGATGAGTTTGTCTTTGAGCTTCAGTGAAGTTAACAGTGAATATGTTTAACCAGTTATAAACTGTCTTGAGCACTTGTAATAGTTTTGACTATGGTTATGATGCAAATAGTGTAAGAATTACATTAAACAACCTTAAAGTGCATTTGCTCTGTAACTGGAACATGCGGTTGCAATTCCTATTGACATATCCAGCCAAGCTGGAATAATTGTGCAGCCTGATGGAGTTGGAGCCCCAGCTTGCCCTGGTGAAACCTGCTGACATGGTCCAAGGTGAGCAGCCACTCTGCTCCTGCCAGTAGCTCAGCTAATTCACTTAAAATCTGGCTTTGATATAATTACCCCAAACACAGCTACAGATTAAGACTGCAGAAAGGGGCAAACTTGAAACATGTCCTCACAAAGTCATGCTTCTTTAATGATACTGATAAAAAACCACTTAGAGTTGTCTCAAACCTAAAATCTAAAAAAAAAAAAAGAAAAATATTAGAGAGCTAGTTATAGTCCAAGGCTAAATATATGAAGATTGGATTCAAAAGAACAGGAGACTAGGAAAGACAGGACATCAGGCAGGCTACCTTATGTTTTCAGGTATTTTCAGCTTTGATGTTTTAAAATGTTTCTTCAGAAAACACTTTTTTATTTGGTTACTGTTCTTCCCTGAGACTTCAGGGCTTGTTGCTGTTTCATCAGTAAAATGGAAAGAGAACAAAGAAACACAGATTTTACTGAAATAAAATTATGAATAAGCAAAACCTTTTTTCTCATAGATACATACTAAGTATGGAAACATGATGTTATTAAAATTGTTTTCTATTTTCCCACCTCTTAATCTGTCTCAGATGGTCTTAAACTTTTTTTGCCTAGAAAACTAAACATCTCCTTGAGAAACCTTGCATGATCAAAATTAAAGCTTTTCCAGCCAGCGAGAAGCCCTGTTCTGTTCTGACTGCATTTGTGTTCATTTTTACAGCACATGGGTTTTACATGCTGCATGCTGTAGTGCAGTGAATATGAGTCCATGCCAACTCCTGAATCTCTGGCTACTTTCTGCAGAGCATGAATGGCCTTTGAAAACCACCACTGGTAAGGCTTCATGGGACAATTTTGCTGCTTCTGTGCTGAAGGTGTTACTGGTTTAGAGTTGAGGCAGAAGACACCTTTAGTAGAAATATTTTGAAGACAAAATAAAGAAAAAAGAAAAAGTAGAAAGGAGTCAAACAGGTAATTATTTGTAAAGGAAAAAACTATTGATTTTCCTTTTGATACCTAGTCTAAATTATCCCTCAAGAAAAGTAGTAATGCATCTTTAAACAGATTTATTGCTTCTAACTGTAAAAAAGTGGCTTATTTAACTTCCATGCCATTACTGTTTTCATTTGATACAGAGATAGAACACAAGTGCACACACTGGAGAGGAACTTTAATTTTGGGATCAAAAAGATTCAAGGAGATTTGAGGTCCCAGAAGAGTTAAGGACTCTTCCACAGCTTTCATTTTTTCTCCCATTTTCCAATTTTCAGGTTCCCAGCTCCCCATCCCTCCTGCCTGTGCGTCCAAGGAGAAGAGTGCTTTATCCCACACCTACAGGCTCAACCCTTCCTTGGAAGGCAATGTTTTTGCTGCACAGGTGTCAATCACAAAAGTAGACACTGTTTTCTACTCAAAGTTGTCTCATATACACTCAGATCTGAGGGCAAAGGAAGTCCATCAAAGCAAACCCAAGATTACACTATTACCATAGAATAATGATTTATTGTTGGGACTTCATACTGATACCTTTCTACCAACCTGCTGCTTTTGCAGGTTTGTTTTTTTCCCTGGAATTCCTAATAGTTCATCTGTAAAGGTAGTCCATTAACCAATCTGATGCAAAAGGAAAGTTAAAGGCAAAATTACAGTGTGTTACAATATAAAAAGCACTGCAAATGGCTATGATTTTCCAAAGTATAACCAGGTGTCTGGCTGGTTAGCTGGCTGGCTGGATGGATGGATGACAAAAGAAGAACTCTGCACAGTGTCATTGCCAGCGAAGTTTAGACAGACTCTGTTTCTGTGCCTTTGAGCTTCAGGGTCAGATTTACCTGTATTTGCTGAAGGGCAAGATACAGCAGAATTTTATCCAGAGAACCCACTTCATCATGATTCTGCATTCCCAGCATTGTCTCCTGCCACTTCTTCCTGAGTCTGTTCTCTGGAGTCTAATGACATAGATGCATTCACTCTTCAAGCAGTCTTTGGTGGGAGTACTAACTTGTGTCTCTTTCTCCTATCCAGGACATATGTGCAGAAGCTCTGTGGAACCCTGAGCCCCCAAAATCTTAATCTTAGTTTGACAAGGTAGGCACTGCATTCAGGAGTTTTTAGGGAAAATCTGATAGACACTCAACTCACTCAGAATTAATCTGGTCTCCTCTTCTTAGGAACACCAGGAAAAAGGCAAGAGTCTGCTTCACTGGAAATGCTGCCTCTCGTGGTGATATGGAAAGGCTTAAGAGAGCTGCTATGACTTTTACCAGTCTCTTGCAAGAGGAACAGCAAATACACATGTACATAATTCTCTTTGAAATAATGTCTTTGTGCTTGAACAGCAATTGGGCAGGAAGAGAGTGATACACACAGATTAGGTCACAAATACTTGTTCTGGGAGATTAAATGCATATCACAAAGTGATATTACTGGTATCCTGGTGATATCCCCATGGGATGTAATGCAATGTACAAAACACAATGGCAGTAAGGGACTTAAAGTGTTTGAAGTTTATATAACCAAGATCTGGCTCCAGCCAGTCAATGTGATGATAATGTGTAAATACATATACATGCATACATGCATGGATGAGCAGCAGTGATGTGCTATTCTATGTCAGCTATTGCACTGGGACCTTTGGACAAGATGGAAGATACAAGCACCAGTATTGGAGCAGAGAAGACAGGAGGAAGATTATTTATTTGCTATTGTAAGGGGCCATGACAACATCACTGTGTAAAACACAGGATGAAATAACAATTCTATGCTCTTATTCTCTCTCACAGTCAAGGACCTTCATGCACACTTGCATTCTCTTGACATCTGCAGAGAGCAAAGGGAAAGGCAGAAAAACAATGTGTAGACAGCTACAGAAAATAAGGACTTCTTGTTCAAAGAAACTGAAAAAGTTGAATATTCTGTCCATTGTTTTATTCCCACTAAGTGAAAGAAATATCAAGTGCAGCTTATAATATGGTTTATGATGATTTAGAGTTTTTCTCTTGCACCAACAAAAAAAATAAGAAAAAAAAAAAGAAGTGTTCTTTCAAAACAATACTAATCAAAAGTGCACACCACCTCACCTTCAAGAAGAAGCAAGAGAAAGGTTAGGCAAAAAACATCTGTGGTTTCCTTTTGGCCTCATGTGATTGTAATGCTTGTGTCCTAGCCATGCCAGTGATTCAGAAAAGGTCAGAATTCACCCTTTTTCACTTTTCCAAACCATATCAAGCAGTCCTCAGTCACCAAGGAGGGTCTGACCCAGATTTTGTCTCTTTCTTCTTAGCTCTTTGCCTGTACCTTCTGAGCATCTACTTCCCCAGGCCAACTTTCTAAGCCTCATCATCTCCCTCTCATGTGCCAAAACAATCTTATTGCTTTCAGGTCTTTTACTCCCTTTGATCTCTCCTCTATGGACATATTGCCCTTCTCCTTCTTGTCTCCCAGATCCCCACTTCTCCTCTCCTGTAGATCCTCCAGGTTGATTTCTTCCTTATCCTTATATTCCCTCAGGTTTTCCCCATATTATAGACTCAAGACCCAGCTCTTTATTACAATCTTTTCCCTTAGTAAGAGTGGGGGAGGGAACAGGGAGAAGGTCTGCAGCTTTTCCAAATGTTGTGTTGTTGGGAATACTTCCCTTATTGTGCCTGTCTAAAATTTAGTTTATACAGGTGGCAGAATGAAATGTGCCATCTCGTAATTAGTCCCACATGCACTGCAGGCAATTTATCATCAAAACAATCAGCAGTCACCATTTGATTCAGTGAATACCAGAGATTATCAGAAAATTGAGCCGAGGGAAAGGAGGAAAATAGGATAGAGCACTTTGGCTTTTGTAAATTTTTTTTCTCCTTATTTTTTTTTCTTCTACAAAAATATCATTTTCCCTCTAAAGTAGTGACCAACTCAAATGACTCCATAATGAATAGATTCACAGAAGAGCTGTTGTCTTGGCCTTTACAACTTTTCTTTCCCTTTGAATTTGTTGTATTGGACTTTCTTGTATACTTAATAAACTGCTTCAATAACAGCAATCAGCACAAATGTGCTACTGGAGAGGAGCGTGTTCTTTTCCTTAGATGAGCACTGCTACTGCTCTTTGTAGTGATGGCGAGACAGATCATTATGTCTCTTTTGTGCAAGAAAATGTGCACAGCAAACTCTGGGCACTCATTCCTACACACACACACATATATATTCAAGGACGTGCACTCTCACACATGGGCATAGCCAGAGGTGTTAAGTGCCCCAGGCAAAAAGAGGTGTAGACACAACTCCCCACAAGATAACTAAGGATCAGTACAGTATCATTTACTGCCAGTCCTTTCGATGTAGAAATCCTGTATTTAATGGAAAAACAGGATGCCACCAAGCTCCGAGCAACTGCTCAAATCCACGCATCAGAGTAATCAGGGTACAGAGGAGAAATGTCGGCAGGGAGAGACAGCAGTAGCCCCATGACCCTGAGTGAGGGCATGTCTGCCTCTACCCTATATGTAGGAAGGTTGGAAATACATTACCTTTCTGAAGGGCTATGCAGGAATGTTCAGTGATGTGGGGCTTGCTTGCCCCATGTCATTAAAGTGGGCACTGGAGGGCATAGCCTCAGGGGTGGTTACCAGCAGACAGAAGCACACAAGTATTCCCAATGTTTTTGACAGCTTCTTGCTATACACCAGCTTCAGAAACAAAATAGTGGGAAAACCAATAAACTTTTTTCTTACAGTCTCTCCCAAGAACTGCTCAGTGTTTCTCCTTCTGTACTTCAATAGCTGCAACTCCTCCCTATCCCAGCCTCTTGCAGTCCCTCCTTGTACCAAAAACTGCTAAAAAAAGTCACAAGGCAGCCTTTAAAAATTTTTCCACCATATGTTACAAACTGATCATTGCAGTCTATGAGTCAAACCGAGTTTACTTTTTAAACAAACGATGTGTCAATAAGACGAATGTTCCAGTGTTAACTTCAATTACCATAGACATGCCTGCTGATGAGGAGTGTTTGATCTATTGCTACTTCTTCAGGGCAACTTCCTTTCACAAGAAAGGCTTGTATTGCTGTGTTCTCTCTATCCTCTGCTTCCATTCTATCAATGTTGCTTTTGTTTTAGAGGCTCTTCAGTTAAATTAATATACTGATCAAAAGCAGAGAACTGAGTTTAGTCTGGGCTTAGTAAATCTAGAGTTGCATGAAAGATAAATTGCACAGCTAGAATACATCTTTTGAGGTGAAGTTTTACAACAGGTAGATAGGTGAAGATCATGTTATTTTAGCCACAATATAGCATGACTTAAGTGATTGTTTTAAAATAGTGCAGTAGTTTTTTACTGCATTGTTGAACATCAGCTGTGTTATACACTTACCAGAAGCCAATACGTCCTGCATGTTCTGCTATTTAACATAAAATACCAAACACAAACAAAACACTTCCTTAGTCTTCTTTGGACAGTGTCATCTGTGATGGTCCCAGATTGAACTTGCTCTATTAAGATCCTGCACCTAAGCACAGGACACAGCAAACACAAAATCACACAAAAAGGGAGTGCAAAGAAACTTGACTTACTTCCCTTTCATTAAAAAGCTTCCTTCAGAGCCGACATGAAAACAGCAGTCCTTCCTAAGCTCTTAGAGGAAACATTCACTGGCTGTACGTGTGCAGCACACAGCAAAGTGCTATCGTCTGCAACTGAGAGTTTACCCCGCATCGACAAGACAAATAAGCAGTGATCCTTCACAGCTGCTTTAGGACCAGTATTTTTCTCTGTACTCTTAAGCACTGACAAAGGAAACAAACAAGGCACCCAGGAACACACAAGCCTGTGCTGCCATTGGGTGTGGGGGGGTGGAAGGCAGAGTCAGGAAGAGCAGTCAATCATCACCCCTCCTTGTCCTCACCCCTCTCTCCTCAGTCCTTTCAAGTAGTCCTGCTACTGCAGACAGCAGAGAGGTCTTGAGCAACATCCATACTCCTCCCAGTCTGAGCAGAGGCTGGACAATCTTCCTTGTGGACACACGTAAGCTCTTGCTTATAAGGCACAGAAATTTTTGGCTCATGTAGAAGTTACTCTACCATGTGGCACATGGACAGACATTTGCAGCTCTTAGGTCAGGGTGGGTCCAAAGGAAGGTCTCAAATTCAAGTAATATTCCCTATTGTAGCCAAACAGTAATGAATTGGGAGACATTTGAGAAGAGCCTCATTTTTAACACCCTTGTAACCTCCTTATATCTAGCTGTACCAATAAAGGCACAAGAAAAGGAATGAGTGGAAGTCCCCAGCTCCTGGCTAAATCTAACAGACCATGGAGACTGTGGAGGTGGGTGGCTCCCCCGCTGTTTACAAACCAGCACTGGTGGGCTGTTAACACTGGAAGCAACAGTACTTCACCAATGTCATCACTTAACAATATAATATGACAGCATGTATAGAACCGATTAGCATACATCAACATAATACCCACTTTGCAGCATTAGTATCAAAAACTTTCATCCTCAAGTAGTGGGGCGGACACAATATATGATGAATTGTAATGATTTTTCTGAAGTGCTCTTACATGGCATAGTATGTTTGCATAGTATGTGCATGGGAGACTGCACACACACGTATTTTAAGAATATGCATAATACTGTAAGCTATGACATTAGTTTCTAACAATAAAATTCCAATATTTCTGTGATCTTTTCTTAGACTTAAAAAAAGAGACAAATTTGCAGGAGCTGCCACATGGGGAAGGGTGGAATGAAAGGGATGTGTGGGGGTGGATGTGCTTGTGTGTGTGTATGTGTATGTGTGTGTGTGTATTCATATTGATTTCAAAGCACATCAACACGTCTTTCTGCGTCCAAAGGATCATCATGCATAGAGTCACGTAAAAAGACACTGCTTAAAAAAATAACTTGAGGTCACTCAGACTCCTAGGTTTGAATTACAGGAAAACATATTTCAAAGTGTAAATTCTGGACATAAGGTACAAGGGAGAACAACCTTACATGCCACTTCCATCAATTTTGATAGAGTAGTTTCAATTTTTAATGTAATAATTCAAAGGTCTTGTGGCTTTTCGACAACACTGAGCTCTGCCTCTTCCTCCTCATTCTCTGTCCTTCCCTCCAGTGCTTTGTGCACACTCTGATCATCACCCATTTCAAACCTGAATACTTAATCACATCCAAGTGTATTTTTGAGAGCTCTTCCAAAGTCTTCACTTTAGGCAGCATTTTCCTGAACAAAAGGTCTCTTTTGGGGTTAAGATGGCATGCACATTTAGAGATGGCAGGCAAAGTACAAATAAAGGAAAAGTACAAGGTACAACAGAAATGCTTCTCCTGTCCTAAGGGAAAAGTCTATAAATTCTCTAGACTCTACAGCAGGTCAGGATAGTTAAATTCTCCATTCCTTCACTAGCAATGATGACAAGGAAAACCTGAGGAAGATCTTCGTGAGTGGTGCTCTAGTCACTCTCTGCTCCACTTCCCTAAGGCGACACCCTGTTTCCCAGCAGAAAGCTTACCACAGGCCTTGCTTACCACCATATGGCATCATATCTCTGCACTCACCCTTTCAATCATATTAATGCCAATAATGCAACAATCTTTTTCTTTTATAAAGGTCTTAACCTGGCTTGTGCATTAATTTAGTCTGCCAAGTTATTTATGCACCTATAAAAATGCAGACTAGGCATCCTTACAAGCACAGGCACATCCTATTAATGCTGATCTGAAAGAGTTGTGAGCTCACTGTTACAGGTCCTTGATGGTGTTGGCCCATTACTAAATGTTTTCTAGGGGCCAGAGGTGAACAAGCTGATTCCAAGGGGGATCTATCTGTGTCTTTCAGCTTAACCTAAAGTCCATTCTTTCCCATTGGACAGATTCACTCTTCTTTTGCTGTGTCCAAACAATCTTGTAGTATTTCCAGACTGATGAAAACAAACAATGCTGATGTATGTCCAAACACTTCTGTTGTGATATTTCCAACCTATTTCTGCTACCATTTCAGTGAGTGTTGGGAATGTGTAGCACTGCTCTGAAATGAGACCATATTCACAAGCTTTCCTTGGACATTTTGGTGAAACCTGCTTGGAAAACACTGACAGTTTTGTCCAAGTGAAGCCTGGTAGATTAGGCTGTATGTGGTACTCCAATAATAACACCAAAGTAAGGAGTATTATTAAGAGGTAGTGTAATTTTTGAACATATCATGTAACACACTGTGAAAGTAGCACAAGGTCAAGGAAAACATCTATTATTTAATTTGACTTGTAGCCAAACTGGTGGTGATGTTGAAGACCACACTTCCCACTCTGAATGGAACTTCCTTTATTCAGTCCTTCCAATTTCATCAAAACCTTCCACTCACTCTACCTCCGTCAGTCTCTTTCTTAGCAAATATGTCAGAATGTCTGAGGGTCCTCCCCTCTCATTCTTTATTTCTCTGCCAGATAAATGAGGAACACTCTTTACTCCTCTATAAGCCACATTTTTTTTCCATTTCTTCCCTCAGCTGAATCTTAACAGCTCCAAGAAAGTAAAAGCAGCAGAGATAACAGCAGAACCTCATCTTAGAAATCAATGTCATTGTCATCTGAACTCTTCTTTCCGGGCAACATTGCCCTTCCTTTCTTGAACAATAAGATGGTGATTTCACATCAGAGGTAACCATGACAGCATCGTGGCAGACATATTTGTTTGGTAGGTGGGTTAAAGCAGTTTTTCAGTGCTGTATGCCTATTAACGTTATTATCCACGGACTCAAAAAAATCACTATTTCAGTCATTAAAAAGGTGCACATAAATGCAAGATTTACTAAGCCTGAGTGGATGTGATCAATAATTTAAATATTACTGGACAACAAGTAAAGAAAACAAAAATAACAGCTTTGGTAGCTGTCCTATGAACATAAATATGTTAAAACATTTCTGCCATATTTTATGGCTCTATATAAATATCAAAATAGGTTTTTAAGTTGAAAGGAGAACATGCCAATTCTAAAATCATCACTCACAGCACTTCAGTTTATGCAGTTAAACTTCCCAGCTAACAGCGTTCTGCAGGCAGTTGCTCTCCTGCCCAGGAGGCAAACCACACATCTGCCTTTCCAATACTCATGGTAAAAAAAATCAGTCAGGAAATGCAGGCCTGCCAGAGAACACTCAAGGACAGTAGGGGTAAGGAAACTCATCACAGCCACTAGTTGCAACACAACCTCTCTTGGGTGGGGTAGGGGGTACTCAGACATGACAAATCTCTACATAAGGATGTCATTGCACTGGCGTCTTCTTCTGCTTCCCTTGGCACTCTGGTCTTCTCTTTCCATGCTTTTACCTGACTAACATCCTCAGAAAAAGGTGCTGTCTTTCTGTCCCCTTTTCTGGATGAAAAGGTCAATATGGGGAAAGGTCACTTTTCATCCTGTACTGAACAGACCATTTATCTCTGGCGCCAGAAGTTAGGTTGAGTCCAATAAGGGCCACATCATAAACCATTACAGAAGCAATGCCTTCATTGGATGTAAAGCGTGCTTAAAATGGAACCTCTTGCGAGAAACTTTATGGGTACCACAACCACTTGGCAATGGGATCCATTTATTGGCCTTCTCTCAACTGCAGCAAACTGGAGCTTCTGTAACCCCAATGACTGTGTAGGACTCCAAGGTGCTTTGATTAAAGGTTTCTGTGAAATGCACTATGAATTTTTGCAGGTCTCCCCTCAAGGCCAAGAGGAAGCTGGGTCCCATTTTTTCCCAGACCTTTGCTTCTCATAAAATCCAGTTATCATAAAGGCATCAGTGGAAAGGAAAAATGTGATGAGCTTCTTCTCTTTCCTGCCTTTCACTTTGGTTGTATTTTTCTCAGGATTATGGCTCTTGGATAACATGCAAGGCAAGTTTGGCTTAACCTGTACAGCTTCATTTTTACATTATCCAGAATCATTCATTTGGCATCAAGAGGTCTCACTCAGATAACATAGATAAAGTCACAGCAGAATTACATTGGCATAAGTGAACCCAACCTTTTATTCAAAAAAATATACACCTCCATCCCAACATCTTCTCTAAATCCTAAAGAACAAGACCAGAACAAATTATAAGGAATCAAATTTCCTAAAGCCTTTCTCTGACAGCAGCTTAGTACTCCATCAGAAAACCTGATGCATCTATTGATCAACTGATGGAACAGGTCATCATCGAGTTTTCCCAACCACATTCCAAGCTACCTGTTTGAGCTATGGTGTGGCAAAAAGTCACTGTCTCTTATTTGAGTCTGTTCTTAGGTTGGTCCTTGCATCTTCTTGGGTGGAACCTTTTCACCCAAAGGGATGAAATGCTCTCTAGCTCCAGTGGGTACCTTCTGGCACAGTGGTGAATTAAGGTATTAGAGCTCTGTAGGAGGGTGGTGCAAGTGAGCTGAGCTGAGTGGGAATCAGGTCATCTCTTAGGGGCTACTGTGTAGCTGATGCAGGCAATCCCAACACATTTTCCACTAGATTACACAGCCAAATAATGTAGCCATGACAGGGAAAACTCCTGAGCAGCTCTACTGCAAACCAAGTCTAAGAGAAAGAGCAACAAAGAAAAAACAGGCAGCAGTTTCCCTCAGACTCTGTAAGACAAATATTCCTACTGATAGTTCCTTTGCAGCCTACTTTGTCATGTCTTCTCTTTTTAATTTATTTATTTATTAGCATTTTCAGTACTCCTTCTGCACCAGAACTTTATTTAGGGCTGTTGGCTGTGAGCCCCTGGGAAGGTTCCCAGTCCCCTGGGTGGATTCCCGGTCCCAGTACACCACAGTATTACGAGTGTGACCTCCTGCCTTGCCAGGACTTTAAAGGGCCCATCTGCCCTGTTACCATCAATCACACTGGATATTTGTAATTCAGCCCCTCCAAATGGCCCAGGTTGTAATTCCTAGTCCTAAACAGTGTCCAGAGCTATTCTCTGCTATTCTTTTTGCATAGAAAGAAAAATATCTAATTTAAAGCTGAAGTTTCCCCCTCGTAACATTTATGCATAGACTGTGTTACTGCTATTATATTCTGAAAAACAGTTATTTCACCAAAAAAATATTCTTTTTATAAGTGCTTTGCTCCCTACATATCTTTCTTTTCCTTTTATGTTGCATATACCAACAGGGGCCAACTTTATTTCAGTATTGACTTGTATTTTGATGAATATGCTTCTATTTCATTTATTCTTTATTTGTGCAAAAGCTAGGCAGTACTTTTACATTGTTTCCCACTTCCTTTTTGATTAAACTGTTATATTTGATTTTCCAGAAATAAAGAAGCACAGAGATAGCGAGAGTGAGAAAAATACATCATCCTTGATTCTCTCCTGACTCACAGCTCTCTAAGCTCTGACCCAAAAGCCCACCTTAACTCACTGGAAATAAGTGCCCAAAGGGAGCCATCAAGAGAGGAAGCTCTTCAGGAAGTGACTACCCAAAGTACTAACCACAGGAGAATAAGGCCTTTTCCACCTAAAATTAACTGAGCTGCTCAAACAAAAACACTAAACCTACTATAATAATAATAATAGATGACCCAAGTCAGGCCTTTTAAACTAAATTGCTATAATCAGTATCAAAGATCAAAGATCAAAGACCACTAAAACTTCAGTGCCATTAGTTAGCATGTCAGAGAAAACCCACTCAGTACAAATGCAGTGGATAGTCTGTGTATCTCTTTCCTTTGCATGTAACTTTCCAAAGCTCTCTTCCTTGGGGTTGGGGGTATCTCCATTCTTTGTTTCAGCTTAGGCGAAGGGTTTTCTGAGCAAAAAATATTGCCATCTACAATACATAGAGTATATATGAGAAAAACTTCCCTTTTTGCTGTGTGCCCGCAACAGGATTTGGCAGTAAACTAAGACCAAGACAACAGATTCTTCACTAAATCAGCCAGCAATGGGAGCACAGTTTCACCAGTGCCACTTGTTAAGGGAAGGAAATTTACTGTTGCTTCTTTGAGCACCCCCATGGGACATGACTGAATCATCCTGGGGAGAAGGAAGCAGAAAACATCACAATAAAAAAGACCATCCAATGTAACCCTGAAAAGTGAACCTGATGCTACAACCCTCATCCACTTCCATTCATTCTTCCCTGTTCCCTTTCCCTCATTCACTTCCCTTTCAAAGCCGGTCCAATCTATAGCCAGGGTGGGCAGCCCTTACCTTGCAGTGTGTGGTGACTGCTTTGGCAGATCACCAGTTCCCAAGCTGCTGACTGTCTATTAAGAATGCCAACAACAACAGCAAGAGAAACATTAATTTTCACAGAATGACCAGAGGAATAGAAAAAGCAGACAGTGAACTCTTTTTTCTTTCTAAAACAGAAAGCTTCAGGCCAGATGAACTGCACCACAGGCCATCCTTGTGGTCTTTGGGCAAAGGAATGACAGGCACTAGAGAAGCAGATTCTGCCTGCTGTTAACTACTGCAGCTCATTCCTCCATTTGCCTTCATCTGTCCAAGAAGGCACTTCATTACCATTTTAGCTGCTGAAGAGGCAGGGGAGCAGTCACTTATTTGCACGGTGGCTGCTCCCAACTGCAGCCCCCAATATGAGACAAAACATGCAGTGGCAGCTGAGGTCTGGCTGTGGGCTCCTCACAGCTACTCGGGAGCTTCCCTGCTCCCCTCCAGGGAGAGGAGCAGCCAGGGTGGTGTGTCAGGAGCTAGGCTGAGCACAACTTAAGGAGCCCTGCTGAGAAGATGGGCAGGCAGCACAAGCCTTGCCTCGAGGAGCATAGTCTAGCTCTGCGAGTTACAGCAAAGTGCAGAAATTGTGGCTAAGCACAAGGTAGCACGTTCCTAAAAGCCCCTGAGCAGATCAGTGACCAGGAAGAGAGCTCAGTCTACCCCAACAACGCTCTTTGCAATGTCAGCCTTCATCCTTTTTAAGCTCACTCTGCCCTTCTCAAGACCCAGAAGTAGCATTTTGTGCTTTGGATGAGCCTGTGAAAGACCTCCAGGCTGTCAAGCTATCAGATGCCATCAGTTGTGCTTCCTTTCCTTCAGGTCTCTTGCATCCTGCTGTATGCCAGGGCTACCAGCCTGCTCACCTGGCAAACAGACAGCCTAAACTGTGCTGCCTAGCTGCCTGCTGGTGGGGCAACCTGCCACTCAGCTGGAAAAGGTACCAGGACCTCACCTTGGAAACCAGTGACCAAGGTATTTATTTGCTCGGTAAAGGTGCAGAGTGGTAGACAAAAGTCATCAGTGAAGAAGTTGGTGGAGAAGGCCAAGCATTCCTTTGTGCTCTGGTGTGTTCTGTACCAAATTTTCACTTCCCAGCCCCTAATGGATTGTTCACATGTAAATGGTTGGTTACAGACATACATGCATGATTCAGGTGCTCCTTCTATGGAATCAGCAAGCAAAGCAACTGTGGGCATTAACAGGGCTGCTGCTGCAGCACCTGAACAGGCTTGATCGCGACTCACCTCCTCACCATAGGAAGTGATTTTGGTTCAAGAATGTGGAAATTACTGAAATACGTATTTCCAAGGCTAGTACAGCCACAAAGAAGGTTTCTTTGAGACCATGACTGACCACCCAGGCAGTCAAAGCTAACGTATACTTGAATAGTGATTTTTTGAAATCCGATTTCACCCTTAGATTCATAGCAAGATCTAACACTTACCACAAGGACCACAAAGCATTTACAACCTGTCTGCTAATCCTACAAGAAAACTGAAGTCAGCTATCCAACCACTATGCAAAGCTTCCTAAAAGGCAGTGACATATATTTAGCAACCATCCAAAAATCAGAACATCAAAAGAAGATATTTTTGCACTACTTTTCCTTGCTATTGCCAGACTGTGTCCCTGTGAAGGGAGTAGTGTTTACAGGACCAGTGTTTGGAAAAGTAAGCTTGAATAGCAGTGTCAAAGGGTAATTGGAACAAAAGAGATCCCTACATTTGGAACAAGAGGAATTAAGTTCTCCTAAGCACATTGGGACCACAGAGGGCTTGTTGTTGATAGACCCACAAGTAGTAATATTACCAGGTTCATGCCAAGGGTCATAGCATGCAGTGAGACAACAGTTCCTTAGAGCAATGAGAGCAGGGTCACGACTCCTGTGTGCAACTGATTGATCCTCAGAGTTCAGATCTGTGAGACGCACGAGGGAAAAAATGTGCAATTTACAGCATTCATTTACACTTGGCTTTGAAACGTTTTTATTGAGGCAATGATCACCTTGAATTTCTGCTTTTCAGTTACTGCCTGCAAGTCAGTGGAAGGATTTGGAACAATACATGACCATGGGATTTTATCAGCAGAATACATTAGTGCACTACTTATACGCCAGGTAAAGTTTTGCAGCTGTTAGTACCTTTTCTTCTCAAGGGCTCATATCTGGAGACTGGCCTCTAATTTCCATTTAGCAGAACAGAAGCTTGAAGCCTTGAGAAATGACAGTGAAACTGTACAACCACCCCAAGGACTCAATTCTTAGTTTATGTTCATTACGACCACAAGTACAAAAGTGCATTGAAGTCACATTTCCACTTCATTGATCTTGAACCTCAACTTTTGAAATGGACCCGAGTAATATTTAGGACAACCTGAGAGCAAATGAGGTTTAAGGTGTTCTAAATTATGACTCTGGTATAGAACAGTGGCATGTCCTGCACTGCTCTTGTAACCCCAACCCTCAGCACAAAATGCCTCCTTTCCTTGGTAGCCTCCTGCCTGTTTGCCACCTGAGGGAACCTTGTTACGGGAGGCATACTCAGTTGCTTCTTTATTAGGTCATTTATATTTCTGATGACAGTGGAAAACTTAAGACTCAAGGTTTAAGAAGGAGCCCATGGCTCCAACACATAACATTAAATAAGCCTGCTGTGCTTGCTGTAAACATCTGGGAAGCTCAGCAGAAGTCAATCTGGATCTTGTGAGAGTTTTCAGTCGCTTCAAGCTGTTCTGTGTAATGTTCCAGGTACATCCCCTTGGGTTCCTGACCAGGATTATACAACAAGAAGAAATTTAGTAAATTTTGAATAAGCCCAGAGATCCAGCCTTGGGAGTTTGGCCAGAGCTAAATGAATACAGAAATCAATAAAGCCTATAGCTACATACTTTCCTACCATGCCTCAGTGCTTGGATTCAAGGAGCTCCCTGTAGAACTGCACAGAGACTGGATTGCTATGAACAGTACTGGAAGGGGATAAAAT
Source organism: Monarcha castaneiventris obscurior (assembly GCA_026261815.1). Lineage (NCBI taxonomy): Eukaryota > Metazoa > Chordata > Aves > Passeriformes > Monarchidae > Monarcha > Monarcha castaneiventris. The sequence goes on from JAMPIT010000388.1 coordinate 11,503,895, forward strand.
GTAACACTATTAATGCAACTGGTCCCATTGAACTCAACAGAAATTCTGCCATTTTCTTCACTCAACCTAGGACTTCACCTAATATGTCTTTTCCAACTCTAGTATCTGTGATCCTGAGCACATTACTAAATTGCCAATGGGATCTGCCAACCATTACAGTCTGTGATTTGTCAAGTACTCTATTTGTATTCACTACATCTCTGTTGGGTAAAGGATTCCAGTAATAACCTATTAAAGACATTTAACGTTACCAATTTAAAACTGAAAAACACAAACTACTGAGGTGGTGAAGTTGCCAGAAGAGACATCAGGGCCTGTGTTAGAATATCTGATTCAACAACTCCGATATGTGCAAAGCCTGCAGATTGGATAATTATAGCTCCATCAGTGAGTAGTGTATTTATTAGACCCAAATTTGGTTATCAGAAGTGTTTACAGAGAGATTGCCGTGGTATAAAGGGCTGGCAAATGTGGAAAAATAAGGATGGCTTATTAAAGCTCAGTTTTTGTGAGAAGTGCACTCATTTTCAATGCAGCTAACCAATATTTACTGTCCTGAACAATTTGGTCCAGTAACATACACAGCAATTAAGGAGGACTCTGTTATACCTGTTATTTAGCAAAGCTCAAAATCCCAGCTCAACATTTAATCAGATAGAAATATTGTTTTCTTATAGTATCACAGAAGCAAGCCTTGACAAAAAAAGGAGGATATCAAATTTCTCTTATCCTTGCTAAGTCATTAATGGTGGAAAAAATACAGGTAGCTACATGCTTAGTCTAGTTTGAGATCAATTTGTATACAAATAGAGAAACAAGTTACAGACGTTTAAAAAGTTATGACAAATGAGAAAACAGCTGCACACTAGAAGTGGATGGAACAAATTGCCTTTCAGTTACAGGTCTGTGGTGCAACAGTTGACATATATGGAGTGAAAGTTAAGGAAAGAGTTGTAGTTCTACTCAACCCATACAGGGACCATGCAGCAAAAAATTGTTAAACAAAGGTGTTGAGAGAATCCTAGCTAGACAAGAATTCAAAAGCCAAGGAAACGATCAGCCCAGTAAGTCAAACTGCAGAAGTAGTCAAAGCAATGACAATTTTCTGAAAACTTCAAATTACGGAAGTTTATTATTTTTTACAATTCTTGCAGATTCGTGCTGTCTCAGCTACTCCTTAAAAGACTCTCTACCCTTCACTAGCTTCATTGCCTTTCTGGTGAATGGTCTAGAGAGTAAGTCCTACGAGGAGCAGCTGAAGGAGCTGGGGTGGTTTAACCTGCAGAAAAGGAGGCTCATCACTCTCTGCGACTACTTGAGAGGAGAATGTGGCAAGATGGGGGTCAGTCTCTTCTCCCAGGCAACCAGTGACAGGATGAGATCAAGCTGCACCAGGGAAGATTCAGGCTGGACATCAGGAAGAAGCTCGTCGTGAAAAGGGTTGTTAAGCATTGGAACAGACTGCTCAGGGAGGTGGTGGAGTCACCATCCCTGGAAGTGTTCAATAAATGACTGTACATGGCACAGAGTGCTGGCTATGTGGTGGTCAATCAAAGGTTGAACTTGATGATCTTGGAGGTCTTTTCCAACCTTAATGATTCTGTGATTCTGTAATATGCAGGAAGCTCCATTGGGTATTTCGCTCAGCCTATCTGGTTGGTGTAATCCCAGCAAAATATTTCATCTATTTGGTTCTCAGTGCCTTTCATTCTCAGTTGAGATCAAGCAGCCCCTGCATATGCAACATGATTGTTCATGAACAGTTCTGACAATAAATTTTTCTTTTATCTTTTTGGTTAAATATTTTTAATTCTTAGTAAGTTGTAAGGCAAAGTCAAGCATTGCTTTGTGTCACATTTAGTATCTGGTGTGATTCAAAATGTTCATTTACTTTGTGAGCTTTTCCTGCGTATCTTTTCCTTTTTTCTTTTTTTTAACTAAAGTACATTTTCAGAGAAAAGCATCCACTTAAGCAATATTGAGACACTTCAATTTGGGCAGGGACCAGATGACTCCAGGGGTATCTTCAGTCTATTATTCTGCAATTCAAAATGTCAAAAAAATCTTTCAAAAGTCAGTCAAACCAATTCTTTGAACTGATAGAAATATATCATTTTTTTTCCTGTTTTAACTAAATCTATACTTTTCAGGATGAAAAATTGACCAAAAATTTTCATCTAGATCTAACTTTTTCTTCGAATATATTCATAGAACTACACTCTTGATTTTACCCCTTCAGGAAATAACCTGCTTGCAAGTCAATTTATCAAAATTACCTTTCCAATGCGTAAAATAATAATGTATTTCAGATAGTGCTCTTGCACCATTTTAAAAGCAGAAGAATTAGGAAGAATAGAAAAGAAAGAAAAGACAAAAAATATTTTAGAGCTTTTTAAAGTCTTTAGAACAATATTCTTCTGCACAAGTCTGTTTTCATCACTAAAGTAATCTGGTTTTTCTTTGTATGGGACTTAGAAGTTCAGATAAGCTTCAAGTGTAGCTTATGTCATTTGTGTAACTATATAAAGCTTGTTTAATAAAGTGCAAAAGACATCATAGAACTTGTACCACAATAATACATCACCACTAAACATTTAAAAATTATTTATTCCCTTTACGAGTAAAAATCCCAGCTATATTTAATGTATCTTACCTCTCAATAGGGCTTTCCCTGAATTTATTGATACCTTTTCGGAAGTCAGAAAACATTCTCTCACCTAAAATGTTGACATGTTTCATTCAATAAAAAAAGATATATTTGGAATATTTTATGAGTCGAAAAAGCCAACACAGATTCTTTTGTTTATTCAATTATTTAATGTTTAGATGGTGCTTCGCAAGCATAATACACACTTATTTTTAGTACTACTTGTGCATACAGCATTATCAGCAAGATATGAATAAAATGCTCTCAGCTTTGCAAGCAATTTTCTTGATTAATTTCTTTGTACAAAGCAGCAGAGGGAGCTCATACATTATTTTTGGTGTGTCACACACAAAAAAAAGATAAATTACACGTGCACACACATGTGCACGCGCGCGCGTGCGGGTGACACGGCCCCGTGCATGTATGTGCACATGCACTCAGCTCTGGGACGAGCTGCACAGCTACACTGGCTGTGCCTGCACTTGTCACACAGACCAATAGGAGCAGATGTGTTCAGCGAAAGAGCCGCGAGTGAGCACTGCATGGCCATGGAACACGTCCTTCAGGGCACTCTTTCTGGACTAGTGCAGCCTGGTCCCATCAGCTGAGACACCCACATGTGCCTTGGGCGTGTTCAGAGAGCTCCCAGAGTGCTTTTTCCAGATGGGTTTTACCCCAGAGGAAGGCAGCTGGTGCGTTCTGACCTTGCTCCCGGATGCAAACCAAAGCTCAGCTGGTAGGGCCGATCTGGAGGCATCATCAACAGCACGCACTTGATCCACAGCAAGTCACCAGCACCAGAGCTGTGTTAGAAACTTGTAGGTACCTACCTGAGCCGATCTTCAGGTGTGTAAGAAATTAGATGGATGACATCAATTTAGGCAATTGCATTCTGCTGGAGTGACATGTTAGGTGCCTACACGCCTTTCTGAATTTTCTCCTCAATCTGTATAATTTTTGCAGGAAATGTTTCACGATGGAGGTACACTGAGAAAGAAGTGCTGAAGTCACATAAAGGAGAGGAAAAACTTCCTGAACTTCTTGGTTTTGTCTGATTGAATGAGTTCTTGGGAACAGATACCCTCAACTGGCCCCCCGAAATCTGTAAATCTGAGGTGTAAGGAAGGCTTAACATAGTCACTGAGAAGACCCTAGCACTCCCTGAACAGCAGAAGTATACTTGTTATTTCCTTTAAGGATACGTAGACTATATCCTCTTCTACATGCTGGGCCAGCTAGCACCTTGGGAGTATAATTTGGCTTCCCTAGGTACTCCTGAGAAAGTCTAGGAGGAAGCAATGGGCAGTGGATAATGCAGGGACTGCACTTTGGTAGAGGGCAAAGCTGGAAGGAAGCAGCTGGTGCAATGTTCCATATCCCACCATACAGACATGAGCAGTGTTGAGGCAAAAGACTGAAAACAATGGGAAAACTGGTCTGCCAATACCGTTTATTTCCAGGATGGGCAGAGGTCCTGGGAACTTTGGACTGCAGCTTGATGGTTTTGCCTCCAGAGGTGGACTGAGCAGATGTGAAGATGGCAACAGTGGGACTGAAAAAACCAGGAAAAAAGAGGTTAGAAAATGAAACAAATGTGGACACAGGTGGAAGTTGGTGGATGGGGCACAAGATGGGAAGAGCAGACAAAAACAGCACAAATGCTTTGTGATTTTAAAAAACTTATCCTTTCAGGGTGGGGCTTGGGGCAAAAGGAATAGATATGGGGAGAATTACTCGTCATATCTAAACCAGCTGGCCAAACTGGTAACAAAAAGCCCACAAACCATCACCGTGAGAGAGGAAAAGCCACATTGTTTTTATTTGTCTGTAGAGCAATATGTGTCACTGTATAAATAGTAACTAATAATAATAACATGTGCAGCAGCACTTCTGTGATATTTTTCAATAATTACTGTTGTTGTAAAGGAGTTTAGTATGAAGTAAAACATCTCTATGAGGGGAAAAATTGCTACCTCTTTCCCCCTGATATTTGTGTAACTGAATTAAAAATACACAGATACATCGAGTCAAAAAAACATTATTCCTAGTTCAAGGAACTCAAACTGAACACCTTGAAAAATCTCTCAGCTCTATTGTTCTCTCATATGTTATGAGGATTTTTATTTCCTTTTAACAGCAGTAAATCGTCAAACGAAAGAGGCTTATATTGCACATACCATAGCAAGACGTGCTTATGATGTAATGTCAGAATGAACTATTTTTTAACCTAATATACAACAATTTAGCAGCATTAGAAGAACATAAAACAGATAAAAGTATAGCTTTTACAGCCATTCATCAATGGCCTTTTTTTGAAGAGTGCAGATACCTCCTCAGGCTAAGCATACATCTCTGTATTTCACATAAATACACAAAGTGACAGGGCTTCCAGTCAAAATAAACATTTGCTCAGTGTATACCTGATTTCCACCCATTTCATTCAACAGGAAAGATACTGAGGTTAACAAACACACTAATCTCTCATCTGCTCTAGGGATGAGGATGTGCTGTATCCAACAACTTGTGATTGAGTGTGTTCAGTTTGCTGCTCCCATGAATGTCCATGCCTTTGTATTGGTACTATTTAGAAGGCAAACAAAAGAACAAGCCTTGAGGTGGATACAACCAAAATTACTTTCATTTTTTAGAAAATAAGAAAGGTTCAAGGGAGAGAGGACAATGTGTCAGGTTTGGTAACCGCACAAGCAGTGAGGAGGACTGCTGAAGAAAGCATCATTTGGATGAAAATGCAACACAAGTAAGTGATGTAACAATACCATTGCTCATAGGAAAAAAAAAAAAAACAACCAAAAACCAAAACAAAAACCCCATATAATACTGAACAACACAAAACACCTATAATTCAGGGCTAAAAACTTCCAAGAGTCTGAGGCACCTAAATCTCATAAAATCTGAAGAAATCTGAGGAAATCTGTGTTACCTAGGCCAGAAAGTAATTTTTTTTGCATTTGTGGCTCTGTCTGCATTGCCTCGAACCCTCTATGGAGGGAAAGAGGATCCTGCTGCCATGGTCTGTCTCTCCAGCAGTTTGGTAGCTGAAGGAGAACAGGAGCTGAGCACAGGCCTCTTACCTCCTGGGGCAGGGCTACACTGAGCATCACTGCACCATCACCATCAGGGCTGGCTCCCTTGCCAAACAGAGAATGAAAGGATGTAGCAGGTCCCCTCTGAGTCCCACACCTGGCTTGCTAAACCTGTATTGTGATGCTTTGTCAGGTAACATACACAATTTGGACATATTGTTTTATGAGCTCACACTAGGATTTCACATCACTCTGTCGAAGAAAATGTTGATTGAGTTATTTTAACAGTCATGATGTTAGTTAAACCTGATTAACAGATTATTTTCCACTGACATCACTTCTTTATTCTATTTACAAACTAAATAGCCCAGACACTCAATTGATAAATGCTCATTTCCCTCCATCTTAATTAACTAAATATTCTTTTACTTAAACAATCCCTCATTTTTCCATAGACACAGTAATAGATCCATTAGCAGGGTCTATCTGATACCAGGGATCTTTTATTTATGAGGACAAGTCCAAATGGTTACTATTTTTTAATGTTTTTATTTTCCTTGATACTGTACACCGTGTAATGGCTTTGGTCCAAACAGCAATCACACAATGGGTGCCGTTTCTTCTTTCTTGACCTATCACACTCCACATGATTTAATCCATTGTTTTGGATGTTGCCAATGATTTATTGTATGAAAAATGTAAATGATCTGGATGGCAGATGTTTTATATTTTCTGACCATTCATTTTCAGTAGGAATGTAATTAAAATTTATGAAGTGTATCTGCTGAATTGCATTGGCAATTGATGATCTCCTCCAGTGCTGTCTGTCTGGAGATGATGAGTGATTGTGGACAGTGAGATGTGTTGACAAGGGCAGAAACAGACGTGATGTTACTGTCATGAGTGAGGCTACCTGCAAAAAGGCTGCTGGTTTTTTTCTCCCTTTTTTTCCCACAGGAAGAAGGTGGCAACCAGAGCTGTCTTTCTTCTTGCAAGACAGAGTACAAAGCCTCTGCACACTCCTGAAAGCTGTCACTCTTCACGAGTGCAATCTCTGTCTCTCTCGGCAATGGGCATCTGGAATCCACGATATCAGTTATAACAACCCATGTCAAGGATATTAATTAAATTCCTGATGGCCACCCAGAGAAGCTAATGAGTGTAAATTTCACAACATCCCAACTCGTAAGGCAGCCCACTTAACCTTTTCAGCGTTGATATCCTTCCTCCAGGAGGGAAGTAAAGAAGTGAGCTGTTTACTGAGGGAGCATGGGAAGGAGGAACAGGGAAAGGAGGAGGTACTTGGTCTGGCACAGTTTAAAATGCAAACAGGTCACAACTGGATCTGCTAGATTCAGATATCCCTCAACAGAATGGGAAGGGGTTTTTTTCAGAACTGAGATCCCAGATAGCATTTTGCATAGAGCCCTTATTGCTATGAATCTGAGTGGATCTCTTCACCTCAGCCCCCTGAAGCTCCACGAGCAAGACAAGCAGCTCTCTTTTTAACCCCAGTGAGGTATACTTACTGGACTTTGGATTTCCCCTGCTCTTGACATAGCACGCCTCTGATGTTTCTGAGTGCTGTGGAGGACAGAATATGTAATTACTATCATCCTACCATACAGTTACCTCTACAATAAATGTACAGACAGCCTAGATTAACATGTAGTGAATCATGTAAGTGCTATGGGACCAACAATTGGAACTAGGGAATTTCTGACACCCATCTTTATCACCAGGGATTTTGATCACTTGAATGTTTAAAGTGTTTTCTTAATTCACAAACCTCATTTAGGATATCTACCATTAGGCACTAATAAAAATGCCTTCACTCTAAAGTCATGTGGCCACCTCATTACCAGAGGCTGGTAAATGAGGATTTTATTCCAAAAGCAAACCCCAAAGGTAGTTTGTCACAAATGCCCCAGTCCCACTGCTGTTGCTGACACCGCTTCCAATACATTCTGTCAGTATGGGTGGGGTCCAAATGAAGGTGATTGTAGCTGTCAGTTCATGAGCTCTGCTTGTGCTGAAGTCAGTATGCATTTTGCTATTCATTTCAAAAGTAAGCATTACAAGCTCAAGAACTAATCCAAGCTTCAGGCCTGGTAGTGATTGTGACATTTGACAATGTATGATTCAAAACAGACAAGGGATTGAAATGGCAGGTGCAGCAGATGGTCAAGATCCTATTACACAAAGCTTTTTTTTTTGATGTGTGCTTCCAGCTCTGCTGCTTCTGTGTGTCTCTGGCCTGTGATGGGCAACTGTGGCAGGAGAGGAGAAGGAATGAGGTAGGACTAGGTTCACGAAGTCTGGTTAGGCAGATTTTGGAAAAACCCAAGGATATACTCTCAGCAGACCTCATACTACAAAATGCTTAGTAAATATTGCAGAACTCTGGAAGCCAACAAGGTTAAATTCATCTTTTGGCTTCACTGCTGTCTTGTTGGGTGCCTCAGTTTACCTATCTGCACTTTCAGGTAACATGCTTTACCTGGCTTTGTATGCCAAAATTTCATTCATTAATACTGATGTCAAAGAGGACATTCAGCACCTCACAGGAGGCCCAGTGCACCTGCATTAGTTAGCCATAAATCATGGGAAACAACACTTTGAAGTGTCAGGGAGATTTAATGTGGGATACAGAACAGAAGGGGAATGTGATGAACTGAGCCCCAAGCCCCAAATAAGGAATTTAAAATGCACCTTACCCTTAAAAGTGTCAGCAAATGAAGAAAAAGAAGAGTGGGGAAGCCCCAAAGGCAGCAATTTTGAATGCTTTAGTTTTCTCTATTGACTTTAATTAAGCTCACCCAGGATTGCAGGCCTGTCACTTGGGGAACCTTTCCATAAAGAAAAAAGGAGTTTGCTCCCCAGGTGGGTTTTCCCAAGTTTCTCAGGCTCTTACCACAATATATGCCTGGCATCCATGACAGGGTCGTCAAAAATAATAGCTAAGGAATTCACTGTCTGTCATTCCAAAATAATTATGTATGGGGCTTTACTTGCACTTGAGATGGATTATATCTTTCATTGAGAAAACCCATGTAGACTAAAATATATATTTATATGTATGCATGTAATATATGAAGGCTGAAGAGATTAACAGCCAAATAAAGAATATGTCTGTATACATGCATGTGAAACATTGAGAAAGAGGGTGGAAAGCACTATCAGTCCAAGATTTGTTCATTACTAAATGCATTAATGTTTTATTAGCCATTTATCAGTAATTAATCACCTACTCTGATGTAAATTTTAAGCTTACAAATGCACCATGGAAATTGTCCCTTTAATATAAACCAAGTTTTAAGGGTCAGCAGAACCACAGCAAAGATAGCAGCATATTCCCCTCATGTGCCCAGAAGAGTCTTTTAGAGCCTCAGCATCATGCCTGTGTCTAGGCATGCAATAGTTTTTGGGTGCTTTCAAAGTCAAAATAGTGTGGGGAAAAAAAATGAAGAGAGCTTGCAAGCAGAAGGGGAGGAGGCAGTATACTCAGTGGTATTCTTCAGGTGCACAGTTTGAATAAAAATGCAAAACAGGATGCTCCCATTCAGTAAATATTATCATTTTTATTCACTCATTAATTAAGTTGCTTAATTGCTGCTGTCAAAAGACTCTTGAGTTTGTGACTGGGGTTGTTGCACTGTTTTGATAGTAGCTGAGGAAGGAAAAAGGCAGTATCACTCGGCTTGTTCCTTACTTGATAATAAGGAGGCACTGGTTGTAGAAGATCATAACGAAACTCCAGAGTTACATATGGAAAAAGATAGATATTTACAGGAAAAAAGGGGGCAGGTAGGTTTTATTTAATACATCAAATGTCATTTCACCAATGTGATTGATGCACCATTAATTTGTGCGTTATTGTTCAATTCGTTACTCCATGAAAATAATTTTAATACAAAATACTTCCCATGTTTTAGTCTAACTTCCCAAGAGGGTCCAAAAATGGAAAGGGACTCAAGCTGTGTTGGTCAACACAATTATAAATACGTTTTTCCAGATCTGTCTCCAAAGATTAATGTAAGCTGGTTTAGGTACTGTCTCTTCCAGGACACCAGATTGACAAATGACCAACGCTTACGGTATATTATTCATACATTTCTGAGACAGTACCTATTCATGCCAGGATGATGATCAGTCCCATGTCACTCAAGACATTTTTAGAATTGATGCCCACTTTACTGCAGACATCTCACATCTCAGCATCACACTGATGAAGTGCTGTGGTCATGACACATGAAGGTGTCTTTGCAAATGAAAATGAGACTGATCCGGCTGACATGGGTCAGGACCACCAATAACCATTTATTGATTCTTATTACTAAATAGACTAAATGGAAGACAGCTTTCAAAACAGATTGTTGAGAATGAGCTCTGGTACAACCTGAGTCTGATCACTACATGTGTGTCTATAGCTGTAAGGAGGTCTGGAGATGTAGTAGGTTATGCTTGCCTCAGGTTGGCTCACAAGGCACAGAAGGAAAGACTGTTGTACACAGACAACTAAGCAGAAATTGCTGATCAGACAGAGAGTAGTGCTAGGATGATGGATGTGGTATATAGCCACCAATTTTACTTTATGGCTGAGAAAGAAAGGTGTAGCTTATCCCTCAAGTCAAGCCTGCAGTTAGGTCTCTACGTCTATTCTCTGTTCCCTCTTTTTAAATCCTCTGTAATGAAGCAGGTGATCACCTAAAGGACTTACTTCTGTTCAAGAGGAATAATTTTGCTTAGGGATGAAACTCCTTTACCTAAGTACAAAAGGTGTGGCCTGCTCTGTGCACCATGCAGGGACTGTCTTGACAGGGTCTTTGAGTTTTTGGGTGTCTCACTACCTATGCTGCTAGCTTGGATAAATTTCAGAAATAGGTTATGAAGGTCTTCAAAACTCTTTTGATACATTGAATTTTTGAAAAGACTTTCATAATATCTCAATCTGTCCAGATACACTTGTTAAAATCTCCCTCCCTTCTGTTGATAAGACACTACACCTTGCACTGAACTGTGCAATGAGTTCAGCAATAGACACATAGGTTCTTAAGGAGAGAAGAAAATCCAGTACACTGTTATAAACATCTCATATCCAAATGTGAACATAGGTTTTCTGAGCTGAAAGGCTACTGGTTCACAGCACCACACAGTCTTAGCCGTCTTATAGGTTCCTTGGAAAAAAAACAGTGGCATTAATTAAATGACTTGTAGATACTTGCTGCACTCATTACTTTTGATTCCATCAGAATGAAAGGAAAAAGCAAAACTACTATGAAACATTCCATACTACACACTGGAAGGTGTGAGCAAAGAAAAGTTTTCTAACATTTCAAACCTCTGAGTTATTAGTCTGCAAAAAAAATCATAAAATATACCCATTCATCTTAGTAGATTTTATGGGTCAGTATAGCCTCTTTAAAATATGAAGGCCTAAGAAATGTAAGGGTGCTGACTGATGAGCTGGGACAGCCTTACCTCGGGATAAGCTGAAAAGGTTGGCAGCTCCAGCTGTCTGCTCTGCTCCTGGTGTCCAGATGTCTAAGCTGCTTGTCAATCAGCTCCCAAACCACTGCAGTTTACAGGGCAGACTTTGCACTGCAGCCGTCACTGGTGTTGGTTTGCCTTAAAACGCTTCACTGTAATCTCTAGCTGAATTCTATGGATAATGACACAGGACAGAAAGCGATACCTCTGCCACTGGTCCCTGTAAAGGCAGTCCGCAGTAGTCAGAGTCCAAATGTACTTAAATGTACTCTCTACCTGCCATTGTGCTTTTACAAAAATGTCCAAAGTACCAAAACATGCATTTAATTGCAATACAAACTTAAAGCATTCACAAGCTGCTTTTCCATGGAGTTTCTGCCATCAGCGCCTGGAATTGGGCATTCTGTGGTACTAAGAATTGTGTCTCTCACATCCTCCTTTCCTGACCATAACCACCTCTGCCAGCCTGCAAATGACAGTGTTGGAGCACCCGAGCATCTTGCTAGTCTGGGACACAGGATGCTGTCATTCATGCCACTCTCTATACACCTCCTGTCCCTGTTTGTGAATGCAGCAGTGAACTTAACCAAGGAGTTTAAGTGTAAAGAAATGTAACTTTTGTCTCTTCTTCTCCAGTGTGAGCAAACACCTTTGCTTCTACTTTCCCTTGGTGTTCCTGATATCTCTTGTCATGCTATCTTTTCCTTCTCTACTCCTGCCTGCTACTTCCTTCATCCAACCTGGAGGGCAGAAGCTACTAGAGTCACTGTGAAAGGGCACTGATTTTCAGACGAAAAAATTACTTCTTAGCTCTCCCCAGCAGAGTTTCTCAGGTGTATTCTGAAGCTTATTTAGGCTTCACTTTGTCTCCAGTGACCAGTGGTTAAATTATGCTCTGATAAAAGGAGAAATGAGCCAAGCGAAGGGACCTAAATTTAACTACAAGGGAAAGCAGGTGATGTAAGTTCTTGATATAAGTTCTCAAACAGCCACCTGGACCTGAGTAACTCCTTAAGTAATTCCCTGATATAGCAGTGGTAGGCTCTGCCTAGAGACAGTGTAATAAATTGCCAGAGCACATTATTCCCTGAGGACCCAGCAGGCAAGCACACTGAAAGCTTCATTGGAGGGGAAAAAAAAGAAAAAGAAAAAAAAAAAGTACAAAAAAGCACAAAGGTTCAGCTGCTGTCCTTGTGCTTCTGTTTCCTTATCACTTCCCCCAGAAGAACATAGTCAGACCAGATGATTCAGAAACAGGAACTGACACCTTCTGCACCCTTTGTTACACATCTCCAGGATGTTTGCATGATCCCCCAGCCTGGCAATGGCTTCCAGAGCCATCAAGCAAAAGCTACCACTCACTCCTCCAAAACAGGAGGGACCATTCCCATCTAACACCAAAGTCCCAGAGTGACTCCACAGTTTTCCTTTGTGCATCCAGGGACAACCCGAGAGTGGCAGTGGGGTCTTGCAGCGGAGAGACTCTGGGAGGGTCTGGAGGGTCCAGGCCAGGAGGAGATTAAGACTAAATTGTTGAAAGGTGGCTGCACCCTCCAGCATAGGACAAAAGTCCTGTCAAGGCTCAGCAGACAGCCGCCTCTTCGGCTCGGTGCTGTACGTGCGGGGAGACAGCGATGCTGCTGCGGGGCCGAGGCCAGCCATCCCCCAGCCCCCGGTGCCCGACGTGGAGCTGCAATGAGGCAGAGGTGGGCTGGGAGGCCTGCGGGCCCCGCGGAGCCCCAGTTCACGCCTTGGTGCATGTGTGGGAGTTGAAGAGGGGGTCAGGGGGTGAGGGAGAGTTCATCCCCGCGCTGAGCGATGGCCCTGCCCGCACGGGAGGGGGACGTCCCCGGCCCCCGAGAAGAGTCACTGGAGGTTCATCCCGCCAGGGAGGAATTCTTCCCAGCAGTAGCCGTCCTGCTGATGAATCGCCCCGCGGACGGGGCTGGCGGCCTGCGCGCCCTCCCCTCCCTCTGCCGTGGTGCTCCGGCCCCCGGCAGAGGCGGCCGCCACCCGCCATGGCCGTGACGGGCACCCAGCACGGAGGAGCCCCTGAGGGGGAGCGGGGCCGCACGGCGGAGCCCGGGGCCAAGCGTCTGCTCCCGGCTTCCCTCACCCCGGCTCACCCCGCGGGAAGGGGCGGTGCTGGAGCTCTGTGGCTTCCTCGGGAATCCCAGCAAAGCTCGCACGCTCCTCGCCCCACCTGTTGCTGAAGGGAGCGCGGTGAGTGACCCAGGGAGGTTTTCTCTTGGGTCACTTTGAAAAGGCAGCTGAAGCTTTATTCAGCCAGACCTGGATCACAAAGCGATGACAATCTGCCGCCAGCTCCTAACTTCATGGGCCTGGGATCGTGCTCCAGGTGTGGGAAGACCGGTCTGCCCAGCTGTGACCATGGGTATCCCAGAAGTGGTGGCACCTTGCGAGCTTTCCTGTGGAGCAGGCAAAAAACATCACTGCAACTCAAGCGATGTTTTGCAGCAGATATTAGCAGCAACAAGAGTGTTCTGTTTAAAGGGGCTTCAGAACAAATGCTGTGAAAAAATTTAAATGTATATATTTTATTATATGGTTTTATAAAGAAGTAGTGAGAAATGGAAGTGATTATTTTATCTTCCAATTGAACCATGGTGGATCAAAGCAAGAAAGTATGTATCTCAAAACTGACACATCCCTAAAAATTTCATGATTGTTGCTATTTGATGTGACATGTCACAGAATTTTATGTCAAGCTGAAGAGAATGTGACAACTTGTATGTAGTATTTTCAGAAACAGAGTTTAAGTGCAATATTGAGAAGTGTATCTGCAGGCTTTTTAAACTCTTCTTCTTCCCAGACTTAAGAAAAGCAACCCCATATGCTTTAAACTTCTGCACCCCATTAATTAAAGACAGAGCTTAAAAGTAATACTAAAAATAATTGGCTGGATTGGAAAAGGCTGTGGGTGAGCTGAGAAGTTACCATTGCACAAATATTAATAAATCCCTTTTCCTGTAATTAGCAGAAAAAAAGAAGAGTGCAGTGTGGTAAGCTAGCAGTCATTTGCAAAAGTATGTTGGCTCGAGCCTGTCATCCCTCTTCCTTTCCCTTTCCACACACACATCCTTTCAAACCAAGATACAGCTGCTGATGCCATTCATAAGTAAAGAGACCAGCAAGGGTAAAACAGAATTTTCAAAAGGTCAGTATAAAATGAGGAAATAAGCCAAATGGCCAAGACTGTTAATAAGTGATTAATACTATGCTATTGTTACCACAAATGGAACAGTTCAGCCTCACAGTCTCTATACCAGTTCTTGAAAGGTGCAATTTTCTAATGATGTTAGTCAGTGTAGCAGAATGCTAAGCACTCCTCGTTCTTTGCTCAGCACTTTCCTATTTGTAGCTCATGTGGAAAGAAAGAATCATAAAGAGCTCTAAGCCTTCCCCTAATGTTGGGAGAAATCCAACATTTGAAAGCTTCCAAAATAAAGTCAATAAATAAGAGCAATGTTTTGTAAAACAAAAATAATCTCATTTAAGAGCATCAGTAAGAACGCTATCTAATTGTTTTCTTTTGGCAAGCAAGGAAAATAGCTATAAAGTTTTCTTGCTTGAGCACACACAAGTAATCCAAGGTGCAAAATAATCACAGCCTCCCTGATTCAACAGATTTCCCAGAGGTAGATTCTGATGTACAGTTCTCCTGGCCGGTTTGTACACCTTCCCTTGGCTTATGATCGTTGTGCTCTCTGGGAATCTCTCTTTTATGCTCAAGAGCTCGCCTTCCTGTTTCCAGCAACATCTCCTCCTGCCTCTAGACTGCCTCTTGTCTATTATGTATATGCCGAAGGTTCTCCTCAGCTTTTCTAAACATATCTGCTCTTCTGTTTTACTGTCAGGGAAGCTCCCTGAAAGACCAGTTTTCCTTGAAGTGGATGTTAACTGTTACATTCTAGGTAAAAAAGAAAGTTCCAGGTTGTTTTCCCTAAAAAAAAAAAAAAAACCAAAACCAAAAAACCAAAAACCAAAACAACCAAAACCACACACACTTAACAACACACACACACACACACACACACAAAAAAAAAAAAAAAAAAGAGCACTTCAAAGCATTCAAGTATTTTAAAAGTTCATATACACATTTTAGATATTCCCTGATGTTTCTGGCTCCTAAGTCACAATATTATGAAATTCTGCCACCCTATATCTCTGCCCTTTGGCACACACAGGTTCCATTGACTTCAAAGGGAGCTGTATATGCACAACAGTGACATGTAAAGTCTCCTCAATCTTTTAATCTTCCAAGGATTTAGTATTTATTACTACCTCAAAATAAATGGTTTTTTTATTCTTAAGAATAATTTAAGAATATTGACCATTTCTCCAGCAAAGCAGTTAGGCACATGGTAAAGTTTAGGCAAGTGAATAGTTATTTTCACATACTGTAAGATAAATGCACTTTTAAGTCAGTAGCACTGCTTACATGTTTGAGGCTGGGCATGTGTTAACCACTGACCAAATCAGGACCATAGGAGAGAAATTTCTTCACCAAAGAAACCAGATCACAGGGAGTATAACTCCTTCTTCACCCTCACATCCCAAAAACCTATAGGTCTAAACCTAGGGTAATAATTGCCAGCATTTGTAACAATTTTATTCTGCTTCTGAATATGTTGGGTTTATGCATTCCAGTCATCAAAGGCAAACTTGAGTTGGCACCCTTCCCATGGAGGAGGAGTGAAGGTTACATGGGTGATCCCACCCTGGGCTGGGCCTGCAGCAGCACAGTGCCGTGCTGTTCCACAGAGGCAGCCTGAGGCAGTGCCATAGCTCATCTTCCACTAAATTTGCATGGCCCAAGGCCAGCCCACTTCCATCAGTGTCAAAAATTCCATAGACTTCAGCTACATTCTTTGGGTAACAGACTTTTATTTGGAGTAGCCCTTTAATTTCACATTGGTCTTTCCAGCACTCATTGCACTCTTGATACTCCATAGCTGCCACAATTATTAGTGTTACATACTCTACAATTTTTAATTAGCATCACCAAACAACAAGAAACAGATAAATACTGATATGTACTCATAAGCGATTCAAAAAAAGAGGGTGAGATTTTGGGGCTGGGAAGTTTTTCTATCCACAGAGCATTTTTTGCAGCAGGGAAAGAACAAAGAGAAATGATGCTGTTTATTTTGATGGTTCTGAGAAGCTAACATTCACCCTGCTCATCCCAGGAGCAAACAGCTGGCAAACAGCTGACAACATAGATATCAGTCAACTCCCACGTAACTCACAATATAATACAAAAAAATATAGGTAATAATGATATGACATGACAGGATGCATCTTTGATTGTGTGTGTTAAAAAAATAAAATCTTACAGTATATGGAAAAGATTCCAAGAAGTCTTCCTTTCTGCCTCCTGCTTTCCTACTTTCATAACGTTGTTGCATATTTGTGATTTTTCTGTAAATTATGGTTTCTATTTGAAACATTTTTCTTTCATTTCCATATTCCCAAAAAGTCATTCTACTATTTATGTGGTCAAATCCCCCCAATGTGATTTGATGGCACATAAATAGTAGTATGACTTTTTATGTTGCCTATTGCTTATGTAGAGTTTCCAGAAACCCTATATTATAGCCTTGTATTAAACCCTGATAATTTTCAGGGGTCATCACTATAATATATGGCTGGAAGACTGCTATTGTGATGCTGTTGTCAGCCAAAAACCTTGCCTTCAAATGTGTGCCTCAACCATAGTATAACATAAATCAAAATATGTGTCTGCCTAGCTGTATATCTGTTCTGTGACTTTAAATATTTTTATAATCATGGGTGCAGGACAGAACACCGGGGACTTTCTATAACTGATGTTGGAAAAAACTAAATGTTAAAAAAAGAAATAATTATAAACATCTAAATGTTAAAATCCTATAGCAAAAATGAGCATCCCTGTACATTTTTAATAAGGGTCTAAGCTTACTTTGCATGGTAATCCTCATGTTACTCTGTAACTGTCTCAGCCACTAATTTATTGACCACTGAACAAAGCACTTGGTAACTCTTTTACCCCTTTACACACACTCACCTGTGCCCCACCCTGCTTCCTCCCCCAAAGTACAAGAATTTCTGCATTGGTCTATGATCACCTCTCTGGGATGATTAAGCTAGCTGATATCAGCTGACAGATGATGCCAAGTGGCACCTGTATTTGGGCAAAGGTGTTGGTTTTAAGGGTTATCATCCATAGGGTGCACAGATCTGGTGTTTTGGAACAGATTCACATTCTGGTTCAAAGACAAACACCAAACCTATTCATAGCCAATGTGTTCCAGTAGGAGATTTTAAGACATTCAGACTTTCCTTCTCCCTTTTGCATTTCCAAGTCTCCCATCAGCTCAGGGTATGAACACCAGACAGCACTGACCCTCCCTGGCATATAGGTCTCTGTTAATTTTATTTCAGGCATTCCTGGACATCACAATGTGCCATTTCACACTTTTTCTAGAGCAGGAATAAGGGGTAAATGTGAACCTAAGGGGACAAATGTGAACCATTCATATGCAACGCAGTGCTGTGTGTGAGCCTCTCTCACTCACAGGTACCAGGGCTCTCTTCTGCTCTGTGAGTGCTGCCTGACTCCTAAGATGCTTTTAGAAAAAAAAAAAAAAACCTTCATCCACTGCCATCCCCCTCCTGCAAGGAAAATTCCAGAGGACAGTGGTCTCAGTCACAGCAGTAGAGAAGTTTTTATGAAGCTGTTTATGTCTATAGCCAAATTCCACGAAGCTTTATAAAGTGTGCATCCTCCTCACACCACTAATTCTATCAAATCTGATCAAGCTAACTGGGGGAGTTAGGAATATAAACACAGGATCAGGACTATAGGGTGTGAAACCCTCAGAGATAAAAGTGCGACATAGTTTGAAAATAGTATTTCTATTAATAATGAATGTTCTCAATTTATAGCAGATTTTGTAATGTTTCTGGGTACACAGTGTTCCTCTGTTGTTGTTGTCCCAGATGCTCTCCTTTCTGACTGATTTGGTTCCCCTTCACAAACGAGCACCCCCTACTCACCCTGGGGAAAGCACTTGAGGGAAAAGGGCAGTTAAAATTACAAAACCAGGGAACTGACTGTAATAAAGAGCAGGGAAATTCCATGCAAATGTGGCCCTTAATTTCTTAGGCCTCTGCAACTTATCAGTACCTTTCAACAGGGCTAATGTCAGGTACTGTACAGCATTCCTTATTTTCAGAAAGCTGTTTCCTAAGGTCCAGATGATGTTATAAGTGGTATAACATGACTCAAAGTAGTTTTGCCAGATGTGATATCCCCTGTTGCAGCCTCAAATAGACTGAGAATGAGGAATGCATGCTCCATTAATTTCCATTGGAGTGAAGAATGCATTACTCCTTTGCCATTCCCATACTGAGAAATCTTCACATAGTCACAGCTTTATTTTCTTTATTCAGGAAGCCATATATTCCAGCATTATCCTGTATTTGCTTTTGGAGGATGTTCACTGACTTTTTCCTTTGTCACTTCTGCAACACATATGCGCAGTCCTGTCTACACACACCGGCACAAATTACGTCCTCGAGGGAATATCTACAATGACCTGTTACTTTGAGTATTTCATAGCTGGTTTTCTCCTTCCAGTGATTAAACCCACAAATTTAGTTAATGTACAGAGCAGGTTTCATGCATAAATCTACCCCCCATAATTGCTTTTAAAATGCTGGAACCACTTTCAGATGCTGTCATCCATTTCTTGGGTGGTGGCCTCCTTCTTTCATGCATTCAGTAAATCAAAATTTACATGACTATTTCCCACCAGACACTTGCGTAAGGTAGATCAGTTCTTTGTGTGGTCTTTCTAAATAGCATTTTTGGTGGATTTGGGAAAAAGAAGACACATATATAAATAAAAAGAAATTACTAGGAAAGCTCCTAAAGGATGGTAACTACTGAAGAGTCTCAGGCATGTTAATAGAGGGAGAAACTCATGACATGTCTCTCTCACGTTGTTAGACCGGTCATTACAAATTCTTCATCTCGCACCACCATTCAGAAGTGTTGCTTTATTATTAAAAGTGTCAGTAACTTGGCCTTTTCTGAATTAACTCCTCTTCACCTCTAAATGACAAGGAAAAGGGATATGTATCTTTTTAGCCAGTCAGCAGAACTGCGTTAAGTCACACTTTGCTAATCCCCACGCTCCACTATTCGCACACAGAAAATGGTGTTCTTTCATGGTAAAGCTTAAAACGACACTGATGGTATTGTAATGGATACCATGTTACTACAATTTCACTGCAATTATAAATATCTAAATGTTTGTGCGCACACTGGAGATGTATCCTAGGTAAAACCAAATTGCTTATATTAAAAAAGAAGTAGCAAGTACAGTCTGCTCTCTATTTTCATAATTTCTAAAAGTTTCTTTGCTTGACAGTTCAGAATCAGTAGCTTCCCCCAGGTTCCCTAATCCTTGCTGCAAATGGGGGAAATGTCTACCATATTTATGCCAGTCTTTGCCAGAGATGTTATTCATTTCCAATACTCAGTGGCTGAATCTTTGTTTAAGTAAATTTGAAACATATCTAGTGTTTCTCACAGGAAGGATATAAAGTGCACCTAGAGAGGTTAACTCTCAGTTCGTCTCAGGTACTCGCTTCCGTCATAAAAATGTATTAGCAGAAAGCTGGAAACGCAGCCCAGATCTTCAGCTGATGTAAGCTGATACACTTGCGCCGATTTCATAAACTATGATGGGTTATTTCAGAGGAGGATCTGTCACAATTCATCACTGCTTTGAAAATTGTATGGGGTGGTAATCACAGAGAATATTGCTACATGTCTGACATATTGCACAAATATTGCTCAAATGTGGTGTGTTGTTTTTTCTCGTGTAGCAAGTCACTGTGCAGCGCATGAACAATACTAAAATTAGCATGATGCTAGTAATTTCCTGATTGCTAAACTAATCTCATAGTCTGCAACCTGAGAGTGACAGAAACATGTAAAAAGCTCTCAGGTTCAAAAAAAGAAAAAAAAAAGGCAGAAAACAAGCCCTTAAAATATAATGAAACTTTTCTAAAGCACAGATAAAAGCTGAGCTCAACTTCATGAAGATTGCTTAGTGACCTGCAACACCACTGATGTGTTACCAGCATAACCAAGGTTCCAAGCTTCATCTGCCAAAACACTTCAGGCAAAAGATGGCCATCCTCCCCAGTGTGAGGCACCCACGCCCTGAGACCCAAGAGCCAAGGCTGCTCATCAGACTCCGTTCTCATGAGTGCAACTTGGAAGTTCTCTAGGGCTTCCCGGCATTTCAGGTGTGTTTTGAAAGCAGTTTGAAAGCAGTGAGTAGTCTGGATGCCCAGCCCAAACATGTGACAGGTTGTAATGAAATCTTCCTTGCAGGATTTCTCAACCAGATGAAGAGCAAAATGTGTGTGGAAGTCTACCTACTGGAAATTGTCCTTTGGAAATCTTCAATGTCCTCTCCACGGCAGTGGTAGTTCTTCCTCTTCCTGCCCTTGACTGCCTTCTCATTTGGCTTCTGCTGCTCCAATCCCTTCCCAGGCAGGGACATTATGATATGTTTATTAATGAAAACATGGGCTTCTGTTGTCCACACCTTCCTCTACCTCCAGTGACATCCACAGAGGCACTTCTGCTCTTTCCTGTTCTGTTCATGATCATGAACAGTTGCAGAATCGTGACCATAGCTTGCACCCTCCTCCTAGGTTATCATTATCTCAGTTCTGCTTGTTCTCATTTGCTGCTGTTGATTGCCCACCCCATGCCAACTTTGCCAATGCCGCAGCACTCACTGACGCCTCATTTGAGAGTGCACCACACAAATACCTGCACAACAGAAGGATGGGCTGCAGTCACAGACACAGTTGTCATTATCCACATCAGCCTTGGGTGGCTGAAAATGAACAACATTGACAATGAAGCTGCAGTTCAAACCTCCCCTAAGTTTGTCTATGAAAAACACATTGGACCCTTTGCTGTTGCACTTTCTTTGATAGAGGGCAGGTACTGACTCACAGAGCCTGCACCCTCAAGTTTCTAACTACATGTGTCTAAAGAGAAAGGATACAGATCCAGGGGCAGGGGAGATGTTTCTTGCTCCACAACAGGTTTTACTTACAAGCATGTGGAAGTCATATAGCTCCACAGGTTCTTGTTTATAAAATGATGTGGGGCTGGGTACGTGACAGATCATATCTGCATAACTCAACAGCAGTGGCATGGTTGCAAAAAATACTACTCTACTTGAAAACTGTATTTATTTTTTTCCCATGGGTAGTGGCTTAATCAGGCCAACGCTGAGTGATGCTACTCAGCTTGGGCAGATGTTGATAATTTGCCTCTTGCATCTGCTGGTTAAATGCCACTGTATCTGTGTCACAGAGCGCAGAACTGAAGGTTGAGAGACACTTGCAAACTCTGGTTATGGAGATCAATAAAGAGCAGAGATTGTTACTACCTTTCCACCATCTCAACTCCTAAGCCCTCCTTTTACAACACACTATTTGACTTTCAGTTTTATGAACTGCATTGAGCTGTATGAAGAGTTCAAAGCAGATGGGCTAATTTACCTCTTTCTGCTCACAGTCACTCTATGGATGGACTGTGGTTTCTTCCCCTTTTCTAATTATCTGAGTTTATCTGACAGAGTGTTTTTCATAAAACAGTTAATCAGGACTATTCAAAAATACAACCCAAATTACTTAGATAATACTGGCCACATGAGAAACATGTTCTTTTCCTCTCTCAGCTGATTGGGTATACTCAGACACGTATCCACAGCAAATATTTATATCTACACTATTAACATTCTACTTCAGCCCGTTAGAGTTTTGGTGCTCTACTGTATTTGTAGCTCTAATAATTTAAAAAAGCTCTCTTAAAAAATTATTTCAAAACATATATAAATAACACAGATAGATTGCCATCAATCTGGGCACTCAAAAAATTATTGCAAAGCATGAGAGTTTCTACCTTCCCGTCAAATGATTTCTAATGTGGTAGTATAATCCTTCCTTCTCCATTTATTATCCTATTTATAATCTTCTACTAACCTTTATGTTACCATTTGTTCCTAGTGCTTACTCAAATAGGGAACCTGAACTTAAATCCTTCCCTGGGGTCTGGCAAAGATTTAGGTGGCACTGACTGCTGCTCTGCCCTTCCTTGCATGGCAGACCAAAAAGTATGTGGATTTATTCTTGCCCACAAAGATTCCTTCCCATTCAAAGATATTCAAAGTGCCACAGGCACATAAAAGGTATTCCTTTGGCTGTATGGGCCCATAAACACTTCACTGAGAGCAGAACCTTGTTTTCTCAATGGGCCTATGTGGATAAAATTGAATACTATAGAGGGAAGTAAAATCAGGTTATAAAAACGTACACACCCATCACTTCATGTAGTGTACATTCCACAGCCACATCCTGTCCTGCGCTGCTCTGCATCCAGAGTAGCTCCATTAAGGCCATCATATTTTGGACTTGCCCTGTGTCATTAGGAGGCAGGGTTGGATTGCATGCAGCCACTTCATATCATTTCTAAGCAGAGGTAACCCTACCCTGGACTTTCCAATGCCAGCTACAAAAGACCTAGTTACCTTACACATGCTGTCTCAGGCATGCAAACCCTAATGTCATCAGGCAGATGCTTCCCTTTGCCCAGGTGATCTGCAAGTACTGACGCACTTTTCCTGGTCTCCCAGCCTCTCCCTCCTCCCTCCTTTAATTTCTGCTCCATGCTTTTGGATCACAGTCTGTGAGCTATTTCAGCGGTGAGCCGGAACAGGCTGCACAGAACTGCTCCCACAGATGATGACATGAGATGAGATACAAGATGTGATGACACCAATATCTGTATGAGTATATATGGCCTTTATGGCTGGTGCAATGAAAACATGGAAAAATCTTGCCTGGGAGGAAAGTTTTGGTGCATTTTTTGAGAATTTGTTCAACCCAAGACAGAGATCTTCAATTTAACTTTCCACTGTGACCAGACCTTAGACCATGATCGTGGCACTGCTGCTACAATCCCAGCTGCCCTATGTCACAACCAGGAACAAATTAGGATCAAGACTAGTGGAGGGGTGGGAGAGGGGAAGATGCTTTCTCCTCCACCTGCTGCAAGCCTTGCATCCTCTGTGCCACATTCCACATCATCCTTAGCTCTCCCCTTCTCACCTCTTGCTACCAGGTCAAATCCCAAGATGGCTTGTTGCCAAGGAGAGCAAAACAACCAAGTTCCCGACACACCTATGGACTGCAGCCGTGAATCCAGGCTCAGCTGCAACCTGGCATACACCCACTGTCAGAAACATTCTCTTTATTACCAGAATAGATGGAGCAGGCCTGAAGCACTGCCCTTGCTCAGCCAAAGCCATGACATGCATACCTTGCTCCTAACAGGTAGAGAACTCATCAGCCCAGCACACCTCCAGCACTGAAAGTCAGTGCTGAAAGCACACAAGTTCCATCACTCTCCCAGAGGCACAGTGAGTGGGGCAAGGGGAGGGAGAAGTTTTGCTCAGGGGGGAGGGGATGAAAGGGACTAAGGAGTACATGCACCCACATGTGAAGCTCTGACAAACAGTCGTGTGATTTATAATCATCCTCCCACTTGTAACTCTAACCTAACAGTGTGTCATCTTTACTTTTCATGTTATTTATTTACAAGTGCATTTTCAGTATCAACCCTTTCATTCATTAATCCTAATGTGGCCTTTTTCAATGTCTACTTACCATTTTAAATACTTACTATAATTTACAGGGCTTTCTTGAACACATCCAAGGTATATTATATGGGGCTAGCTTAATGGAAAGTCTTGTACGCCAAAGCAGGAAAAAAGCACATTTAATTTATGATGGCTTTGAATTTTGCTCATAATTTACTTCTGGAGAACTATTCATATAAAGCCACACCAATGAGAATTTTCAGTGGCGATGTAGAAGGAAAAAACCAATAAATGCTGATCTTATTATTCATTTTTATTTTGAAAGCTGTCCCTTGTTGCATTCTGGGATTATGTAAACTACTTATAACTTGGCAAAGAAATTTTTGCGACTCATTATGAAAGAAATGCAGTGTAATGACATGTGGACAATAGCAAGACCTTGTTTCAGGTGTGGTCCTAAGAGCAGTATCTAATGCATTTTGATATTAAGAGTCATAAGGTTTCAATTGTATTCATCCTTCGCCACACCAGTGTTCAACAGGAACTAAAGAGTTAGAGCACAAACACTCATGCCTAAAATTTGCAGCAGTCCTACACAAAGAAAAGGCTCTTTCATGTCTCTCTTTCCTTCTGCTGAGTCATTAGCAAAGAGGGAGGATCATCAGTTGCTGCCCCACAATATCGATTCCAGTGCAGCCCCATGAAACTCTAAAACAGATGGGGCTGATGATGTAATGGACAAAATAAGAAACATTGCATGGGTATGATTTTTTTTTTTTAATTAAGATTTTTTAAAAACCATTCCATTTTGGGCAGATGTCCCGCTTAAACCTAGAGAAACAGGACCCTGAGAAACCTTTCCTATCCAAGCATCACAATGAAATGGATTGAAGATGGGAAAAACTGGTCACTGAAGGCAGGCATAAAGCTGAGCAGCAGCACGGGTGATGCTGTGGGAGCACTGCAGGGGTTCACCTGCCTGGTTCACCTCATGGTACCCCTGCCCACAGCTGAGCTCTCAGCCCTGAGTGCACTGGCTCTAGTTCGCACTGGCAGAGGGCTGGCATGCCTCAGACTACAGAAAACGTGGATGGGGATGAAATGCACAGCCGTAATTCTCCATTGCTTCACAGAGGAAGTGTGCCGGGTGCAGGCAGAGGATGCAGCCAGGTTGCTGTCAGTGGATAAAGCAGCTCACTTGCCTGCATCTGTCTGTCACGTAGCAGGCAAGAGCTCCCCGCTCCCTCCTGCACTTTCTTTGATCCCCAGCATCTTCTGCTCCCTCACCCTCTCCATCTACCCTTTCCCCATCTCCCCAGCAGAATATTCATGAGGTGAGAGGACAAACCATGGAGAGACCAGAAGAAGGCAGGTATGCTGTTGTGAGCATTTCTTGGGCTTCTGCCACTGTGCTTCTGATCCTGAAGCCTGACAGGCAGAGAAATCTGGCAGGCATGATCCCATAGTCTAATATTTTCCATGAAGAGGTGGAGCAATGGCTGGTGAAACGTTTTCATAAGTCACCAGAAAAAAACCCAAAGCCTCTTCCATCTCTCCATCACTGGCTGCACAAAGACCGTCTGTTTCTTGTGTGTGGAGACCTTAACATTTTGCTTTTGAGAAAGACAATTTCTGGTCACTGTTTGCAGGGGATGCAGGAAATTGCTTTTGGAAAGGCATACTGGAGGGCCCAGCCAGGACACAGCTCTTTCAGGAAAATGTGGTCCTGCAGACCTTCCTCAGCACCATTGTAAACCTGCTGCACTAGCAAAGGGACCCTAGAAAACCTACACTCCATGGATCACTTTTATGGCAGTACCTTGAATTCAAATCATAAAATTTTGGAAATATTAATATCATTAGTAGAGAAGAAATAGTAAAATAAATACCCTCTTCTAATTTTGTCAAAAGGCTCTTCTCCTCACTGGGAAAAGATCTGGCTTGAACAGAATGTGTGATATCAGGGCTAAACAAGTTAATTTGATTTTAAACTTTCCCATGAGTCTTAGCATTTTCCCTTTCACTGAATATTATGACACAGGGCCACTGCGGTTTGTGAGGGATTCTTAAGATTGAATGTGAAAGATCTTGCAAAGCAAAAAAAGATTACTATTTGTTGTTAATTTAAATAATGGCATGAATGCACAGAATGTCTCGCCTCAATCTTCTTTTTTTAATGGCCGCTGGTTTGCAGTCATAGTTTTGTGCCTGCAATTAATTGTGCCTGCTATAGAAACTGTGGGTTGCACTTAATTGTGACTTTGGCTGATAGCAGTTTGACATCTGGCTCCTTGGTTATTCTTGCAAATATGAAAGCTCTTTTAAATACTTGCTCATTTGTCATTAAGTTAGTCCAAACAATTTCAGGAACTCAAAATGGATGCATTAAAGAATTTAGAAGATAAATACTGCTTCAGTATTGACACTTCACCAAGTGCAGTCTCTGGACACTCATTTACGGCTTTGTCAGAAGCCATGAGCAACATATAGCATATACTGTGCTGCTTCAGAAGCAGACCAGGTATTGCTGGGACCTCCACTACAATCAAGGGTGTGATTTTTACATGTAGAGGCAGAGCCAGTTTGTGTCTAATTACAGTGAGCATGGGATAAGAGCTTGTACCTTGCCTTCCAGGAAGACTTCTGTTGCTCACACCCAAGCCCAGGCTGCCTCAGCATCAATGTTTCTGCAGTGTCAGCCAAGTGAAGATCAGCTTTGGGAATCTCTAAACCTCCTGCTTTCACAACACTTATTGTAATCTAGGCACAAAACTCCCATCTGGTCTTTGCTTTTTTCTGCAAGGGAGAAACAAACTGTATCAACCATGTAAAGTGTGCAGTACCTGCCCCTGGAGTGTCTGGTCCATTAAAGCACACTGAGCAACTGGGAGAAGGGTGGAGACCAGCTTCTCACCTGAACCTAATCATAGCACACCCAGTTGTTCATGGAAACAAGTGACTTTTTGGCCATAGCTGCTTTGCAGTACAAGTATGGGAAGGTCACCATGGCCTCCCTGCAGAGCTGGAGGAATGTAAGGTTGAACACGTGAATGCTCTGATATCCTCTGATGGGAAATAATCGTGTTCTTCGTGTGATTTTTTTCTCTGAAAACAGCCCATCTTCCCTATCCTCTCATTAACTTTACTCCTCACCCAGGTGTACTTTACAAAAATGAAGTTGTGGTTTCACATACAGAACTGAAACAAAATGCAAAAGATGGCCAAGATTTGATTACTGCCTTTGCCTCTTTGTGTTTCTGTGCTAAAGATGTCCTGGTAGCTTCTTTGTCGTTTTAAAGCCTATTCTGGAGAACTTGTGATGGCTTAGAAAGAATTCAGCGGAATTCAGCATTATTAATGCATTACAGGTTGAGTTAGGTCCAACCAGAGCTGACTGAAAATGAACACAAAGAAGAAAAAGGCTTGAAATTGAGAAACAGGTTCTTGGTAATCTGTTCAAGGATGGGGAGTCTTGGTGACATCAAAAAGAAAGATGGAGAGGATATCAAGGTAGAGCACAAGCAACTTCAAGGAGGAAAACTAGTGGTGGAAAAATGTTCCAGGATTTTCAGGAGGAAGTCAAGAAAAGTGCAGTGGTAGAGAGACACAGAACACAGTACGTAGAGACAGGAAAGGGAGTGCTGTTCAACACAGGGAAAACTGCAAGGAGAGCAGATGAGATCCTCTACTCACTACTGATGATGGAGAATAAATCCCCAATGTGCAGAAGTGAAGACTGTTGAACACCCTGAAGAGCAGGGCCCAGGGAGGGTAAATGTTGGGGTGCAGGGCATGGGCTGTTGTGGGGATCAGACATTTCACTCAAAGGATGATCAAACCAGAGCCCTGAACCAGGAGAAGAGTTTGGGGACACGTGGGGTGCCACTGGAGGAGCCTCTGCTGTGCCAAGGGCACTGTGCTGATTATATGTGACCAAACACATTTCACTGATAATCAAAATCTGGCAACACTGCACTGGAAGTACAGTGGAAGAAACATTAGTCTCCTGCTGCAGCACTGGTGAGACTGAAGGGAGCTGACTAACAAAACCTACAGAGAAAGAAATTCTATTTTTTTTGGAGGTAAAGTGTGCATGAGGGATTAATATATCTGAGTATTTGTTTCCCTTAACTTTGGTATAATACTCTCTCTGTTGATTCAGTGAACAACAACAAAAAAATAAAGTTAAAATAAGGTTGAGTACAGCCATTCAGCTGTCAATCTAAAATCTTATTAGACATGTTTGTCCTCAAATTCAAGTATAACATTTTTTTGATTGATAGAAAATGACAGGTAGTAAAGTTATGCAATTATGCATGGAGGTGACATTTTTTCTCCAATAACACTTTAGGAATGTAAGAATTTTGTCATCCTCACTACCTGCCTTGTTGAGAGGATGTGATTTACACTCTTATCTTGGGGGAAGGGAAAAAGAATCGTTGCTACCTCGGTGAATGATCTGTGCATATTTTAAATTGGAATGTACATCCTTTTTATAGTACTATAGTACTATATCCAGACATCTTTTCCGAGGAGAGTTGCTTTGGGACTGGATGCATTTTTGAGCAGCAGTGGCAGGAAGCACTTGCAAGCTGACACTGACATACTGTAGCAAGAAGACCTGCCACAGTACCCACATACTGGATGCTGCTCAGAGTCCAAACACAGCTTAAACTTTTGGCTGATCCTTTTCCATCTCAGGCTGTAACCACTGACTTAAAATGTCTGCACGTACATTGTTTTCTTCCATCTTCTGCTGCCTGGCACCTGACACCTGCAAATTGGATGCATCGCAAGGACCACCATGCATCCACTACAAAGTCCACGATATTCAGCACTTGTAAATGAACAATAATTAAAATTAACAAAGCAGGCCTGAGAGTCTAATGCAAAATGTCAATTCTCTCCCTGATTGAAACTGTGATCTACATATATTAGAAAAGAACTGGTAAGGCAGAGGAGACCTTTCAAAGAACAATGAGATACAGAAGGCACAGCAACAAAAACGAAAAAGGACTTTTATACCATTCCAGCACCCAATTTAGAGAGCAGCCGCCTGCACTCTCAGTCAGCAGTGATGCCAACCACTGCTGTGATTCCAAAGCAAGGTATCTCCTCATGCCCCATTTCAGCTCCCCACAGTGGCACAGGACCAGACTGTGGGCAGGAAAAGCTTTCCCAGAGCGTAGGGAGCAGCTGAGCTGAAGTGGGCTGTGCATTTCTGAAGATGCACTAAGGAAGAGACACCCTGTAGCCCTTCCCTCCTTCATGGAGCAGTCATTAAAGCACATTAATGTTAAGGCAGCATTTCAACATACAGCTGGTAATATATCAGAATTAGGCCAATATTAAACCAGAGGAAATATGTGAGACAGTCTGTACTAGGAAATATCCCCATATTTGATTTTTGACTCAAAAAAGATCTGGCTGCACAGCTACCAGTAAAGGTGACAAAAATAAATGTTAACTCCAAGCACATGGTTCTCGCTAGAAATCTAAGATTACACTTTTCTTCACAGTCCAGTTTTCTGAGATTAATTTCAGTTTAAACCTTTTAACTTAAGTAGGTTGTTTGGTTACGTAGATTACAGAAGTACTCCAGCACCTCAGAACCAGTTAGAGTAGGACGCATGATGGAAGAAATTATTTGATCCTAAATCAATGGGAATGTTCTTATTCTTCCATAGAAACGGAATAGTTTCCCTAAAAATTAAATTTCTTCAGCCCATGTATACTTTCAGATCTGAATTTATATGCTTGTTTAAGCTCCTGGAGCATCTTAGAAGAAAAAGTAAGCATTTTCTCTAACACTAATTTGAGAAAGGTCACTTATTACGGTGTCCTCATTAAGCATAAGTCCAACTTCCAGCATTTGTCCTTTCATACCTTGCTGTCTTATGATTCTGTCTCTGTCATCATAGCCAAGCACTGACAGCAGATGCACATAATAGCAGCAGACTGGCTTTTATTTTTATAAAGAGATAAACAACAGGCGTGATCAGCTGGTGTAACTCCTCACCCATTCAGTCACCCCTGGGAGTTCCCTTACTGACTGATCTACTCATTAGCTGGGGTTAAGGTAACACTGCCAGATGAGTGCTTTGGGGAGCAGAAACCACGTGGGGCCAGCTCCCTGGGAATGGTGCTCTCCTACCCCTGCACTGAGATAGGAGGCATTAAAGGTGCAGAGAGTCACTAGATCATACTGTGAGATCCTTCCCTCCAGATGGAGAAGTCTTTTATTCTGTCCTATGTGACATCTCCAGAAGTGAGAACACTCTCCTTGTCTTCTGAAGCCCATTCTGAAATCAAAAAGGGGGAAATACGCATTCAAAATCCCTCAGAGCTAAGGAATGTTTCTTGATATCCTGTCTAAATTCTCTTTTGATCTTTATCCCATCAAAACCTCTGGGGCCATCCTAAATCACCCTGTTCCCTGCTTGGTGTTTATGTCTTTCTGTTACTTATACACCATTAAAATGCACTCCTAATCAAAATATAATTCACTTAATCTTCTTTATAAATGAATCCCCTGAGACTCTTAATCATTTGGATTACTCTTCTCTGGACTGTCTCCAATTTCTTGACAGCATTCTGAGATTGACATGTCCCAAACTGTACACGGCTCTTTTGATGCAGCCTCAGTAGTGCTGCAGAAAAGGAAACCATTGCTGGAACTTGTCAGAGGGACTCTTGGGAAAACCAAATGCCATTGGCCTCATCTCTTGTTTCCATAAGCATAATGATTTAACATCTTCAGAGTGAAGCATTTTCATTTTTACCTTTGAAATAACTTCCCATTTGCTTTTTGAATAATAATTTTTATGATTTGGACACATTCCGCATCATGGCTGGAATGCAGTAGCCACTGATCTGAACAGCTGTATTGAGTTTTGCTGGTTTATTTTGACTCACCCATATACACGGGCTGTCCTTTGCAAGATTTATCATTACTTTATTATTTACTGTTATCACTTGTCATCTTTGCTTCAGTGTATACCATGTAGAAACCCATTCTGCTACTCTCCACCTTGTCCTTCTCCACCCTTTGCCACATCATCACAAAAAATGTTGAATAAAACTAGACCTAGCTCATATCCCTGTATAGCATCACTGCAGGTAGTCCTCAGTAACTGAACACCTCAACTTATTATTTTCCTTATTTTATGGACCTTCTTGTCAGTTTACTCTTGGTTTACATGGCAATGCTGACATTCACATCAATGTTAATTCCTGCTTCAAGTAGGATTTCAGGAGAGTCCAGATGCACTACGTTCCTTCACTTTTTTTGCCCACTTTTGTAACTTGATCTGAAAAATCAAAGTTTGCCTGTCATTATTTATTCTGTAGAAAACCTTGCTGTTAATTGTGCTTAAGGTTTGATTTCTACCTTAATACACGTGCCAGTACCTTACTGGGAAAGAAATTGGACCTCTGAATGCGTAGTGCTTGGAATTTTTTTTATTTTCTTTTTTTTTTTTACCTTTTACCTTTCCGAAGTTCAGTATTTCCTTTTTTCTCCCAGCTCTCTCGTACCTTCCCATCACACTCTGTAACTTTCTGTAAGTAATTGCTAGTGTTTCTGTAAGTTCATTAGCTAATTCCCTTAACACTCTGAAATGCATGCACACCTGCTGATCTGTATATATATTCAGATGTTTTAAGTATTCTCTTACCTGCTGTTCATCAATAGCTTTGACAAAGTCGTTATTGCTACTTAATTATCCATTTCTCCTGCCCTTATTTTTCTTGTTTAACAGATTTTATAAAGCATTTCAGTAGTTTACCCATTTTAGAACCGTCATTGATTTAATCTTCCTCCTCATTTATTAATGAGTCTACTTTCTCTCCCATATTTTTTGTTCTCTTAATATATTTCATATGCTTTTCTTCTTCTCTTGAAACCCTTTGGCTATTGCTGACCCATTCTTCTTCCTGCTGTCCTCATAAGCCTAAATCAGAGAGGTTTTCTTCTTGGAACTGTTTTTGATACAAGACTAGGAAAAGGTGCTATTTATTTATTTACTTACTTCTTTCTCCGTTGCTGGTGAAGAGCTGTCCGTTTGTGGTTGGGTTTTTTTGTGTTTCTTCTTTTTTATTTGTCCCTCCATTTTTTACTATACTTACAAGTTGTTGCTGTTAGAGGTTGGACTCGATGATCTCAAAGATCTTTTCCAACTTAGTTAATTCTGTGACTCTGTGATTCTGTGTCTCTCTCTTAGACAGCTCTTAGACCTGTGTCCCTGGTGCCAGTGGGATTGTCATCTGATGAAAATTCCGATTCCTTCCCCCCCATCTTGCCCCATTTGCTTATTTACTCACCTGTCATATATTTTCAGCCTCCTAAATCCTGGTCCAACTTGCCTAATCTTTCAGTAGAAAGCAGTAGATGTCCACTCCCTGTTTGGGACCTTTAATCATAAAAAGACTGGGAAGAATGTGGATGTGACCCTGACCCTGCCTTCTTCCTTTTTTTTTCCTTTTCACTGGTGACATCAATAAGATCTGGACACTTATCCTGTCCAAGCTATGGACAGTTACTCGAACTCATAACTGGAACAATCTTTTGGAGTTAGTATTTTGCCCACTAACTGACACCTCTCTTCCCATGACATACAAGAAGAAATCAGTCTGGACTCCCTGAGACAGGAAGTTTTTAATGAACCAGCCATTTAGTTGATGAGCTGGGGAACTAGGGATCAGCAAGGAAGGGATTTTTCATGGGAGGTGGTGGTTGGAGCAGGTTGGGTACTCTTCTTTCTCTAAAAGTGGAAGCTCATCTCTACCAATGACTTGGGCAATGTAGAGAGAGCAAAAATTGCCAGGTGCACAAACAGCACATTGTACATGGACATGTTTGTGTACATTGTGCATCACAAGGAGCTATTAAAAGTTTTGCCTGAGAGAATTCAAAAGAGATAAGTTCCAAACAGATAAAATAGTTTTTGAGGGACAAAGCAGAAAGTTCAGAAAGAAGAAAAGAAGGTCAGAAAGAAGAATTTCATTCAGGAAGAAGGAAGACAGCTGAGGATGACACAAAGAAGCAGGTCTGTCTCACTGTGGATGATCAGGAAGCCTGTCTCCAGAGGTGATCTACAGACTGGTAAACTGCACATCAGGGAATGTGTGGTAGGTTTGGTGCTGGAAATGAAAGTGAAGAATCTACTGCCTATCTTCAGCACCAAGAACATAGTCAGATCAGGGATGTTTTCAGTAGGAAAGACACTCAAAGTGAGTTATATGCCAGATACCTTCAGTAGGAACACACAAGTGCTCAGGGATTAATGAAGCTACTTACGGAAGTCACTTGAACAGCAGAGCACACAGACTGCAAAGTGAAAGAACGAGATTGCAAGGAAAGTCTCCAGACTCAACTGTGTGACCCCCTCAAACTATATCATTAGAATGAAGCCTGGACTCAAAGAAGGAAAGGGTCTGAACAGTAAAGAAAGCTATTTCCTCAGGCAGGAAATACGGACACAAAGTGAGAATCTCCCCAAAAGGAAAGTTTTCTGGAAAATTAAGCTGAGTTAAACCTTGAAAAGGTGATTAAAACAAATAGCAGCCATTTCCTCAGCTGTCTAAATAAAAAGAGAACACTGAATGAAGAAATGGAGCTGCTATAGAGTGAGAGTATAGCAGAGATTAAAGATAACCTATAAATGGCCCAAAACTAAATTAATACCTTTGCCTCAGTTTTCAAGGAAAATGGCATGAGGACAAAGGGTAATGAGTGGAAAAGCAGGGATTAAAACCCACCACATTCATTGTACAAGCAGAATTCAGATAGTGTAGCATTCACAGGTGAGAGAGGTGAATAGCCTAGATTTTGAAGGCACTACTCCACTTGGAACAAACATTCTGATAACAAATATTTTTAATTTAGATATCAGGTCATGATTAATACCAAGCCTGCACCCAACTCCAGTTCTCAGTCTCAGTTTACCTTCCTGCATCCCTTTGAACTGTCTGTTCATCTTCTCTTTGAGATTCCCCACTTTTTAACAAAAACAGCACGTACCTCTTCCCTTCTTCTGCTCCATAAACTCACTTATTCACCTGAGGATTTTGGGGAACAATTTTCCAACAGCAACATGGGGTCATGTGAAACACTTCAAATAAATTATTTAAGTCTTGAAAAATTATAACCATCTGAAAAACAGATGCTTAGGATGTTAGTAATGTACTAATATAAGAAATTATATCAGTTATGATAGAACTGAATTTCAGTGAAGGGCGTTCTGTTTTACTACACTGTATTTTCTCTCAACAAAACACTCCAAGTCACAAAAATGCATAAAAGGAAACACTTCCAACACCTTCCAGAACCTTACTTCCAGCTAAAGGCCTCCTTATAAGTCCAGCCCTACCGATAATGTGAAGGATGAGGTTCTGACAGAGTTAATAATAAGGAATCTGTAAAATTTATACTGAGCTGACTGATTTGAGAAACACCGTACCCCCTTCCTTCTCCCCTAGAGAATTTCATTTTTATCTTGGTTATTGTTAACTGTTCTCTGTTAGTTACAAGCCAAAAGCAGAGTTTATTTTACATCACCTTTATTCCTTCTTCCTTAGTCTACTTAATGAGTTGAAGGGGCTGGAAACTTGTTCTCAGGGAAGCAAATATCCTGTGAGTTATAAATGACATTTCATCCTCATATGCAGATTTTCTGTGCCTAAGTGAATTATTTACAAGGTACAGCTTGTGGGCTCCAACAATCAGCTGCCAGAGATTTACACCTACACTGAGTCCCTGCTCTCCTGCTGGGAAAATGTGAAGTTTTCCACCGCCCTTTGAGATCTGAAGACTTAACAGAGAATAGCTCTCCCCAATGCTGGCACTGCTTTTCTTGGGATGGTGGCTGACTAGGCTTTGCTGAGGGAGAGAGAATAATGGTGAGCTGAGACACCAAGAGTGACTGCTTCAGTAGCTTAAAATAGTCTCCTTTTTTCCCCCTCTGCATGCAGCTGCAAATCAAAAGTATCATGGATCATTTAAATATTGTACTTCCAGTCCTGTATGCATAATGGCAAAGGTAGTCATAGCATTGTTTTTTCTCTTTAATGAGGAAAAAGCTCATAGAAATTGGATGCTACTGTGATCAACAAAGTAACGGAGAGGTGGTTAAGAACAATAAGAGAATTATTAAGTTCCCTACCTAAACCTACCTTCATATTTAAAGGACCAGGGGAAAAGCTTTAAAAACATATGAGATTGAAGATAAATTATTTAAAGTAAATTGGGAAGCGTTTTGAAAGCTCTGTTGCTCTTCCTGAGTCTTTTCATGTAAGACAGTATTGCGGAGAGCAAAGCATTGTGAAATGGGGTTGTAGTTACAAGAGCAGTGACAGTGTGGTGCTGCATCGCCAGCAGCCAAGTTGCTCCGGAGACCGTGGGTGTGGAGCGCATGTGGCTCCTTCCTGACGCCACAGGTGGGCTTTTTTTCTCCTTTATAATCTTCAGAGCTTCTCACTAGCTTTCAGTACTTCCATAATGTTTAGAAAGCTAATGATGTTTACACTCGGGTGGAAAAAAAGAGAGCTCTGTTGCAACTTAATCTCTCAAGAAAAGCAGTAAAAGCCATCTATGTGGTATATGTAGGTAGCAAAACAATGTAAAAGAGTCATTTGGGGGGAACAATCCCTCCGTGGCAAGAAAACGGTCCAGGAGACATAATTTTTTTTCCTATTTAGGTGTCTTTGATCCTGGAATGCTTGATGTGATTCTCTCTTTCCTTCCATTTGAATCTCCACTGACAAGAGATAATCTGCTGCTTTTTTCATTTCCCTCTCATCCAGTTTATTTATTATAATATTAGACTTGGTGTGAAATTGTTTGAGTATGCTTGTACCTAACCAGCCTTCTGGAAAAAAAAGACTTACTGTCAGGCTCCTGCCACTGATAGACAGACAGACAGACAGATAGACAGAAAGAAAGAAAGAATACTGAGGCTTCCCTCAGGTCACATGTGGCAGAGTTTATGTAGAGGTGAAATATTCAGTAATACTTTTCAGTAAAATATTTCCCCCGTTCATGGCTTTGGGATTTGATCCAGCTTGAAAGTTCAACACATAAATACATGCTTAATTCTACATCACGGAATTCTCGTTGAGTCTAACAGTCAACGTGTGTGTGCTGCTGAATTTGGGACCACAACCATGCGCAAGACTCACTGTATGTCTGCAAATATCTGACTCTGTCTACTGCTCCCTCTGTGAGATCCCAACAACCTCACTAACACTCTTTGCCTCTGAGCAGGATGTGAGGAGCACAACCAAGATAATCACTTGTGTTCCAAAGGATAGTGTGTGGCAGGAAAGCCTGGACTGAGAGAAATGTCCCCAGAAAGTAGCTAAAATTTTCCTGCAGAAGGAAGAATGAAGGTTTTTTTTTTCCACATCATTCCCCTTGCTGATAAAAGGTTTGAGATTGTGTTGAGAATCTTCCTCAGTGTACTAGTAAATACCTTTTTTACTTTAAACCAAAGAACAGTAAAATGGCAATTAATTTAGACTAGGTAAAATATATAATTACCTAGTCATAAAATGGACCATAAAAGTACTATATTGTTGAATCCATTTCATTAGTAGCATGTACATAAAAACTGTTTTAGTGTTTAAAGACGTAAGTATTGTGCTTCATTGTTTTCCAATGACAGTGCCTTGCTTTTTCTTGGTTTTGCAAACAGACCTCTCTGCAATGTTACTCCAGGAGTTGTTTAAACTTATTTTCCTTGTATTATCCACATTATGCTAACTTGGTCTTGAAACAGCTCAAAAGCATCAACATAACTGAAGAACCCAAAGCCAAAAGCTGTGGGTCACATATACCCAGACTGAATGTGGATGAGGCAGTTTTACCTGGACTGGGAGGTGGGTTTTTATGCCCTTTTTTTCATTTTGTTTTAATCCCTAAATTTGGGGGTCTTGCAGACAAATTGGTGAGTTAAGGAGTAGTGGGAATCCTGTAGAGCTGCCTTTCTAACTTTAATCTCTTTATTTGTTTGCTGTTTTCTATCTGAAAAGCTCGCAAGTCTTTCAAGATCCACACACCTTAACTAGCATGTTCTACCAAAAAAGAGAAAAAAAAAGGAAAAAAAAAATAGAACCTTAAGAGATGAGGAAAGTTGTTTTCCTTGAGTTTTTAATCTCTGGTAAATTCAGTGTAGCTGCTTTGCAATGTCACCAATTCCTGTGAAACAGAATATTCTTCACTGATCAAGAATACAAACTGGCATAAAGAACTTCTTCATTAGGACATCAAAACTGTAGGAATATTTTCAATTTTTGCTGTAACTTTTTCTCCAAAATGATTTCACTTATTTTGTGACCACCTAAGGCTCTCTGAGGTACACAGCAACACAGTTTGAGACATCTCTGTGATGTTCTGTACATCACATAGTTGCTAACAACCTGTCAAAGTCATCCTGACACCAAACTGAGAAGCTGATGGTTTTGGTAACGTATTAGCAGAGATGAAAAAAGATGGTCCTCATTATTGTAATAAAACCAACAGAGACACACTGAGAATCAATTACTGATTCTGTGACCTGTTGAACTAACCCTCAGTCAAGTGGGGGAACTGCACAGAGCATCTTACATTATCAAATGATTTAGGATGGAGCACTGTCTGAAGACTCACAACAAGTCAAGGCAAATACATTTCCGTAAATTGTAGCTTGCTTAATTACCTTGTTCCTGAGCACAAAGATCAAATTGAGCAACTTAAGGTGCTGAAGCACTCTGCCAGCTGGTCACGAGAAGGAAATAATTAACACACACACAAGAGCTAAGTTTAAGGATGAGACTCCTACTGACAACAGCAAGGAGATCCAAAGTTAAGGCAGACACTGTGTCCTTGACTGGATCCATGTGCCTACAATTTGCAGCACATATTGGATTGGGGAAGAGCACCATGTGTTGCAGCCATTTCAAGCAAGCAGATGGCTTTTTAAAGCGCTCGGTGTAGGGAAAGCAAAGCCCTTTCAAAGGCTGGCATTTCACTTTCATTATTTGTCACAGACTGTTCCACCTCTTGCCTTCACAATGCCCGAGTATCACCAAGAAAATTCTCTCTCATGGAAGGACCTGTGCGAGCATGTGAAAAACATCCCCTGATACAATGAAGTGGCCAGTGAGACAGGAAATTAGTAATGATATTTCATGTTTGAAGCCACTGCCCAACACTGAGTTATTTTTCTTTCCAAGATCCCACTCTTGAGAGAGAAAGCCAAAAGTCATGGAAACCCTGTTTGGTGCCTACCTACACTTCTCAAAGGCCTTCATGCCCACAGCAGAATCTTTTTGCCTGCTCTGAGCATCTTGTAAAGGTAAGACCTTTCTTCCATAAACAAATTCAGTTATAAGGTGAAAAGTAACTGTTTACTGTAGAGAGATGAACCTAGGAGCCCAACTTTCACCCACTGCTTCCCGCACTTTTTAATAGGATCTCTCATGCCTGCCTGAATAGTCACCAAAGATGAAGAGAAAAAGACACCTAATTTTAACATATCATCTTGAAGGATGGACTCTTTGGAGTAGTGCGCACTACAGATTTGTTATGATCAGAGGGGCCAGATGTCACCAGCTGAGCCGTTCATTTGATGCTGCGCCATTGCTCGGTGCTGCTGCCATAGATACTGCCCTGCCCTTATGGTGGCTGCTGTGATTCATTGAAAGTAATATCATCCCAACTGCCACTCCGGGGAATCTTGCAGGCATGATTTTCTAACACAGCATGACCCATTAAAAATAACTGCCAGGAATCCTGCGCTTTATAAAAGGGCATCTTCATTAGCTCTCGCGGTGGGTCGCCAGAAAGTCCCAGGCGCTACAGTAGTCATGGGGTAATTTGTAGTTATCAGAAACATTGCATTTAATGCTTTTATTCCTGTGGAGCTGGAGCCCACTGGTTACTAAACACAGGCTCCTCCTCTTAAATCACAGAAACTGAAGAGGGAAGAGACCCATCAGATTGTTTTGTCAATCCACTCTTTGAATGCAAAACTGGCAAATGTAGAGTCTTCGCCGCCAAGATATTCAGTGCCAGGGACACTCACCACTGTGCTACGGGCCACTTCACTTATCAGTGCCTACTAGTGCTTGGCCTTTCTCCTAAAACAATGAATTCCTGGGTATGCCATGCAGCACTTCGTCCTTCACATAGAGTTTCATCCAAAGAACAGACTCTAAATGACTGCAGAGGGCTGTAGATTGGGCCTCTCACCTGCTCTATTTATTCTTCCAAATATACTGGAATAGAAGCTGGTGTTTTACTTGGATAGTTAGACAGAAGAAATCTAAACTTCTATTTCTATCATGTTGAATGGAAACTTTTTTTTTCCAGAACTGAACAAACTTTCTACATAATTTAAAATAAAAATCTTGGCTTTAGTACTGTATGGACATGTTCTACAGCATGAAATGTCAACAAGTCTTATATACCCCCATTGTTTATTAAAACAGGTACACACCTCCCTGAAGATCTGTCCTGCTTCCCAGCAGTGGAACTCATTTTATGGTGAGTTGGCAAGGGAAAAGTCCCCCAAAGAAGAGAAGAAACACATGATGGGTGTTATCCGTGAGTT
The DNA here is from genome assembly GCA_026261815.1 of Monarcha castaneiventris obscurior. Taxonomy (NCBI): domain Eukaryota; kingdom Metazoa; phylum Chordata; class Aves; order Passeriformes; family Monarchidae; genus Monarcha; species Monarcha castaneiventris. The sequence goes on from JAMPIT010000388.1 coordinate 11,543,370, forward strand.
TGTCACCCTGGTCCTCAGCTGCTATGGTGATGAATGTCCTACGAAGAAAACACCCCAGACTAGAGGGAAGGTTATGGTAACTAGCATTAATAAGAGACCTGAGCCCAGAAACACATTTTTTTAGTCCCTTCTGGTAAATGTATTTCCTCTTTTACTCTAGGTTGAATATTGACTCAAATGCAGTGGCCAAGTGACGTTCTGAAGCTCAGATTCTCTCCAGCATTGAGTATGAGCTATAGTGCTTTGGGCCATAGCAGCAACTCATAACAATGAGCAATAAAAAAATAAATTCCAACACATGTCGTGTTCTGCAAGGGTGTGGACTGAGCTTCAGTGCAAGTTCCTTGCAGGACTGAAAGAAAGGCCTCCAGGCTATGTTGCATTTTCTGAATGATGTCCAAGAATGAGTCCTAGTTCTTTGGTGAGTATATCAAATAGGGAGCAATTCTTTCCATTATATATTACCTCCCCAGTCATTATGAAATCATTTGGTATTCACTGTGATAGCACCAATCATTAATGCACTCATTTGGCGTTCTTATGGCTTGTCTTATGCACTTCCCTAGGAATTCCATTGTAATTAACCATTAGTTAATGTAAATAGTAATGGACATTTAAACGAAAGTGTTACCAGGCAGGGTGAGTAGTAGCAGAGAATCAATGTGTTCATGAAACCAGCTACAGTCACTTCAAAAACCTTCTCTAATGGTAACGAAAGCCTAATAGTAAACATGTTGCTTCAACAGAATCAGGGGCTGTTGAAAACATTTTACAGCATTTCATGTGAAAACCATATTCAGCATTCCTCCTCCTCCTGCTGCATCTCTGGAAGAGTGGACACATGGGCAGCCTTCGTGTTATGCAGCAAAGAGCGAGGATTACTACAGAGCGAGGATTTCTCTGCAGAGCATTATGTTCTGCATCAAGTACACCAGCAGAGCATCAGAGGCCTTGCCATGTTGCACAGGTCCTATGAGTGCTGGGTCACTGATACGTTTAAACCAAGGAAAAGAGCAATAAAGAAATGTGAGCCTATGAAAAGCTAAACTAGTTTTACTGTTTGCATGGCATCAGTCCTTGAATAAACTGAGGTAATGAAATGCAATAGAATGGGATCCAGTATAATACATTCTTCCCTGCCAGACTTGTGTTCCTAGAGATATTTTAGAGTTGGAATTCACTGACTGCTGTACAAGTGACACAGATCTAGTTTTCTGGTAAGAAGACACAAATTATCGAGTGGAACTGTGAGGATAATTTCTTGCAGAAAGAAAAATTAGTAAAACTTGATGTTTTGCCAGATTATAAAAGGCCAAAAAATTTCACTTTTCAGCCAGGGCACTAATGTGAATTATTATCGTGAGAAAGAACTTCCTTTTGCCAACTATAACAGAAATGTGAAGTTTTCACTGTCCTGTGGTGTGCTAGCCAGGGTTTCTGTAAATAACAATAATAACAAATCTAAGTCTACCTCAAGAACGTGGTCGAAATAAAAGGTGCTTCTTCCTTGGGTGGCCCCTTGGTAAACTTCATTAAAAGAGTCCAAAACCAAAATACATGAGAGCAGAGTGACTGAGCTTGTGGTATTTCCATCAGATCCCCTCAGTGCTTACAGGGCTATGCTTTTGCACATTCCAGCTTTTCAGCTTGCCGCTCTGAATGGTCCCTGAATGAAGCACTTTGTGAAGAAATCCAGTTGTGAAATGGAAAACACAAGGAAGAATTTCATATTACCCTTCCTTTGAAACTAAATATTTTCATCCTTTGTCTATTTTAGCTTTTCGCTGAAAGAAATGCAGTAGAAATCTTTAATTACTCAGAAAGTTCAGGATTCAAAATTTGTATTTAATCTGGATTTAAAGGAGTATTTTCTGAACAGATGTGCTGGTATGCAAACACCTGCTGCTTCCTTTCTCCTGAGCATGCCTAATTTTAGTTACTTATGTATTTTTTTCTTCTCTTTGTTCCTGTTATCGTGGTTTCATTTAGGTCTTTCTGATTCTGAACAATACCTTTGCTCTTTAAACTCCACTAGACTTGCTGAATATCAAAAGACACCCTGAGGACCAGTAGGACTTTGAGCAGAGCAGATAATTTCTCTTCCTTAGGGGCTGCTCTTTTGGGGCTCAGGACAAGTGGTCGTAGCCCATTTTGTCCTGACCTCCTCACTGTGCAGATCTCAGCCATAATGCTCCAAATGGAAAGTGATGTCACCACTATCAGTGCAGGAATTGCAGCAGGTCCTCGGTCCCACTTGTGCTGAACTGGCTGCACTTACCCTATTCCTCAAGGCAGTCAAACTGGGCTGAAGAAGGAAATTTTTCTCATTACCAACAGAAGACTAGTGCAATGCGGTAAGTTTTTCATCACTTCTTTCTGAATCTATGCTACAAAACTGATCATAAATAGTTTCTGGGTGCAATAAAATTGGGAGCCAGCCTTCTAGAGCAAGAGGGGAGAAGTAGGAATCTGGCAGAGACTTTGGAGCCATCCCAAATATTGGGTGGTGGGTGGCAGGAAAGTGAAAGCCATCTGGTAGCTCAGATTTCCTGTATAAGGAGGTCCTCTGGTTTTGAAAATGTGGGCCTCAGCTCCTCTGGGAAACAAATGCTTGCAAAATGAAGAAGGAAATGTAATGGTTTGCCTGCAAATTTTGATACGTGATGCAGTAAAAACAGGGTTTCTAATAATGACATTTCTACATTTCTTCATTATGAGTCATGAGTAAACATGACATTTCTGCAACGCGATCTAGATATGTGATCAAAGATTAAAATGGAGCCATTTTAATATTTTAATTATTTCAGCACTGTCAGGCTTCAGAGTCTGTTATGCCAACACCCAGTGCAGAGGAAATAATTTGTAACAAAGAATTTTATCAATTTTAGCTGCTTTTTTCTCCATGCGGATTGTGCGTGAATGGGTCATTATTTTCTCAGATTTGCTCATTATTCAAAATGATCCACAATGAATAATTTATACTAATATTTCTTGTTCTGCAGCTTCTTCACCACCAGTTTGTAGCTGCCTGGGCTAGTTTTGTCTGAACAAACATATCACATGGCCTCATTTCTGATTCCAGGTTGGCTGATAGGTGCTTTGCTGGGTAGGGTGCTCCCATTTACAATTTTTATGCGTGCTCTAGCAGATATGGCTGTTCTCCACCATTTAAAAATGCTATTTCCACAAGCAATCTTATGAGCCAATTCATCCATTATGATATTCATGGGGAGTGAACAAGAGTGCAAACACAGCAAAGAGAATTCAAAATTTTATCCCAGGAATTATTTAATTATTTTGCTGATTTTCCTTGTTCCTTTTTTTTTTTTTTTTAGAGTTCTCAGTCCACCCTGACACCTGCTTTCACTAACAGACTTTTATAACTACTGGAGGAGTGCCAGTGAGTTTATCTAGGTGCAAACGTCTTGTGAATGTGCATGAATCGGGAGGGAAAATCTTTCTCAACAGCCAGTGGCTTACAAATTACTGACGTCTCAGTCCAGGGCCACACGTTCCTAAAGGGTTAGGAAGAGGTTCCCCTATTAGTCAAGTAGTTTCAGGCATTTAACAGTGTCTCATGAAGTATTTGACTTGATAACTAGGGAGTAGTCCCAGATGGCTGAGTATCCATCCTATCATCCACAAAACCTAGTAGTGTAGTATGTGTAAGATGTGAGGATGACCCTTTTGTAATATGGTAAATCTGAAGAGCTCATCCCTAACACAGAAGAGATAAATCCTTCTCTGCTAAATCTGTATGTCTTCTCCCTGCAGATCTTGCTTTTCACACCACCTGTGGCAATCAGTCCAAATTTCAAATCCTCTACCAATAAGACAATTTTACTTGTGTATTGCCTAAACCAATCCATTCATTCATGACCCTTTGTTCTGGAAATACTTTTAACCTAGCACTTTTATGGTGAGCAGAAGATACCAGAGGTAGATGTCTCCTCCTCAGACTGCATAAGGTTTCCTACGGCAAAACCCAGTTTGATTTGTCAATTGGGCAGTCTGAATAATCAATTTTTTCATAATCTCTTCAGACAGTCATACAGTCCTCAAATGTCCAAGGTCTCACCGGAGTGCTAGCACCCTCCATGATGCAAGTAAACCCAATCGTATGCTGGAAATGATCCATTTGTGGTTCATGTTTGGAAGTAATCCAAAACCAAAGAGAGATGCGGTTGGAGCAATCTGCCCATCAATTAACATTACCGAATAACTCCTGAATTCCTGGTCTGCCAGAACAGTAGCTTGCAGTGTGGTTCTGGCCATAAAACCAAGGGTGAGGATGAGGCTCAGGGTGGAGGGAATCACACAGCTTGCTGCTTTATTTCGTGTTCCTGTGCCACATGGTGCGCAGGGGCTCAAGTACGAGCCGAAACTGCTTTAGAGAACGCCTGTTCTCCGTGAGTCACCAAGGGTGAGTCACACACACCGACACAGGATCAGAAAGCCTTCCATTTTGCAAATGATAAGTGATGATGATAGTTAAGCAAGGGAGTCCACTGTGACTCTCCTATTCCAAGATGTGTCATTATAAACCTGATGGAGCGCCCGCAAAGAAAATACCGTGCTCCAACTGCTTTGTTAGTTGTCCTTTCCTAGATAAAAGGAACATCCATACACATTTTAAGTTTCACCTTCACATTCTTTTATGCTTTCATCCTCAGAGGGGTGACTATGGAAAATGTCTGTAACGCAGCTACATCCATCTATCAGCCTAGCTTTCCCTGCTTCATCCCAGTAATAGCCAATACCAGTGGTTATGCAGAGCCCTACAATGGTACCTCCAGGAACAAAAAAATGTGGCTTAGAAAGATTTTTTTTAAATTACTAAAGAATATTTTTTCATTTTCCATCCTCTGCAGATGTCATTTTCTTCTGATGAGTACCTCTAAATTTTGCCCTTGAGTCATTACAGACACAGTGTAAGTAAGATGCTAAATCCAACAGACTGTTCTGGCCACCAGATGGAAAAGTTTCCCTTCAGCACCCACAAAACCATACATATGTAAATATAAATCTTGTTATATATTAAGTATTAATATCTAGGTATACCTGCAAGTATCTGTAATCATGTATAAAATAAAATAAAGAATACATCAAAAAATGCTAAGGTTCACCAGAAAATGGGCAAAATATAAGGAATTAGTATTAAGGTAAGCAACAAACTTTTATTTGGTTTCTTTCTGCCTATGTGCCATAGCACAGTCCTTAATTACATTACCATGTCTTATTTTTCTTCATTTTTTTCCTCATCTACGGAAAACAAGGCTTATGAAACTGGGCTATTTTTCAGTATTAGATTTTAGCTTTATCCAGCATGTGGCTTCATGCACTGTGCAGCTCTGCACTGGGTATAAAATTATTGTTTTCTTCTCCCCTTCTTCTTGTGCGGACATCGTAACAGTTGTTTATATTTTTTGCTGCATTTAACATTATACATTCATGATACAACTGTGAAGAAATGTGAAATCATTGTCTCTGGTTTACATGCATAAAAACTGAGGCAGAGACTAATATGAACGTTCTCAAATGTGTCACTTAATTTGGTATTCCCAACTCAGAAAATTACAGTCTGATTTTTAGAGTCTTTGGCATGTTCACAATCCTTTCTGTGTTCAGAGCAGAGATCATCTTGACCTCGCACATGTTTGCAGGAAGTCTGCAGCTCTAACAACCAGATCTCTGACCCAAAAAATTCAGGCTTCCCATGGAAGTAACTTGCCTGTCAACAGATGAAATCTCTGGACATGAAGCCTCTGGACATCCAGTTCTGTATGATGCCCGCTTTTGACAGAGCTCTACACCCGCTTTCCTTATTCCAGGCACGAGACATCTATTCATTCCCACAACACAAGCAAGGAGGATGTCCGCCTACAGTCACCACATTGCTCAGATACATCACCAGAGCACACGATGTCCTTTGCAGCAAACCAGACATGGGTCCTAAAATGCAAAGTAATGACATCATAGAGACAGTGCTATGCAGATTAGGAACTAGGGTGATGATTAAGTTGCAGACACAGCGTCTGGCATTTTGTGACATTCTTCTTTTGAGCTCTCAGCCACAGTGTAATGCATATGTCATTGCTCTTAGGCTTATTTATATGTTTTGCCCAATTCCAAATTCTTTGGTTTACCTTTGTTAGTTTCTTCTAATTTTCTGTTCCTTCATTGCACCCATGATGGAACAAAGCCAGTTCTCAGTATGGAAATCACCACATAAGCAGTTTGGACTTGATGGGGCCCAAACAACTGGTGGGAGAGTCGTCCTGCAGGCCATGTTTAGCAACATTGACTTAAGCCATTGGTATCACTGCAATCTATAGCTCTCTATTCCAGATGGGTTGGACCGTAAAACCGAGTGTTACCAAAAGAAGCAGAGTTTAAAAATCCAGCCCACAAAATGTATGATTCCTTTTGACATGACACTGTTGAGCTTTTCCATTTTCATCTACCTGCCTCTTTGCAGGGCTCCTCCACAAGGTGTCTGCATTGGAAAGCATGTATTTCATGCATAGGTTTCTTCTCATGCACTTCCTAGGGTGGACACTATCACTGAGAGTCTCAAAACAGCCCCACTTAACTTCATAGTGGTGGGGTATCTGAGTCCCTGGAGCAGCTTTGAAAATCTTGAGTTGCAAGCACCATTGTTTGAAAACTATGACAGTCTGTCTTGGTGGTGATATGAATAATAATGATAAAATGCAGCATCTATGCATTGGTCATTTAATTTAGGCTTGACTGGAGACTTAGCAAGCCCATCTTCCAGCAAAATTGATTGCCTGTGAGAAGTGCAAAAGGTCGCAGAAAGAGACCTTCCTACTACTGAGGTAGGATCAAACCAGGATTACAGTATTTTCATTTGATAAGTATTAAATTTAAAAAATAATAAAAAATCAAACATGAAACAACAACAAAAAACAGCTCAACAGTGTGCTTGATGAGTTTAAGACCTGCAGGAAAATATTTAATGTCACACAACAATGAAAAGAATTGGTATGAAGCACAAATGGCAAAGCAGTGAAAAGAACTGACACAAAGCATACTGGCATGTACAGCAACACCCACACAATCAAAAGCATTCAAGGAAATTTAAAAAATAATCAAATGACTAAAGATCTAGCTATGCAAGGGAGTTGTATAGCAAAAGTCCATCCACAGCTATCCCAGAGATTCGAATGAGCTGGAATTTCAAGAAAAGGTTGAATCAATTGTTAAAAGAAGAAAAAAAAAGAAAATTAATTAGGGGTAGAAAGAGAACTCAGAAATACAATAAACAACCCCACTCAACCTTTTTAGTTCATCTGTATTTCAGTAGACACATTTAGAGGTGCATTTGACCCCAAAACTTCGGGGGTTAGATTTTGAGGTGCTTCAAAATTGATAAGATATCACAGACAAGTTTGTATTTGGCCTCAGTCTCAAGCAAAAAAAAAAAATCTAAATCAAATCCTTTCCAAATTTTGGCTGTTTGGTTTAACCTCCCAGTTTGGATCCAAATCTATACTGTCTTTACTTCTGTCACTTCCTATCATGTCACAAAGGAAGAGCATACATCTGGATGCAATGTAATAATGAGACAAAACATAACAAACACTGCAATGGCTACCTTTACAACTTAAATGCCCTGGGGTTTTTTGTGTGATAAGATGTGCACTGGGGATTTTTGGAAATTCAGGGCATAAAATGCAGGAATGCCCAATGAGCCTCATTCAGTTCCATGACAGCATTTGTCTCTTAGTTACAGCAAGGGTAATATTATCAGCACCAAGCAACCCAGAAGAAAATTATCAATTGGTTACCAAGAAACCTAATGATTTCATCAATATTATTTTACCAGTTACAAAGGTCATTTGGAGAAGTAATGCCACACAAAATGTGCTTGTGAAGTGGGTGATGTGTGGGTGGCTGTTAAGGGTCAACACTTCATTTCTCATTTCTTTAATTGATACTTCTGAATGAGTATTAATTGAGCTGCAATGAGAAGAGTGTGCAGTTTGACAATGCAAGTGACAGGATGGAAGTGCCATTTGCAGAGTGTATATAACCACAGCTAACACCCTCAAAGCGTTAATTCCATTTTATGTCTTTCACATTTAATAGCAAATTTGCCATTTAATCTTTAAGACAGAAGTTACTTATTCTCAATCTACCTCTCACTTGCACTGATATAATCTCATGCCACTCAGACTGGCCTGTGGCATGAAGCACATCACACTTTCAAATCAGGTCCATTTTTTCATTAGCTCATATCCTTCCTGAGATGCCCTCCTTTACAGATGGCTGATCAGCAATCAACACTAGTTTGTTTCAATCAGAAAAGCAGCCGTAACTTCTCATTTAAAGACTGTTCCTGGAGAAGCGCATTAGTCGAAGGCATAAAGCTGGCACTGGGGCAACAGTGACTCTCACAACTGATTTCTTTTAGGATTTTTTTTAAAGAGATAGACCTCTTTTTATGTGGAGACCTGTTTTTTATTTTAAAAGGAAGCATAATGAAATCCATGCCTTTGCATGGGAGCTCTTCCTGTAGCATGGGCAGGTGCCAATAGACTGTAAATCTGAAGAGTGAATACAAAAGGTAGCAAAAGCCCAGGAGGAAGCCAGGGAATAGTTCCCATATGTATGTGCTGACACTTTCTCCCTCTCTGTTCCCCCTCTAGCAATGCAGAGTGTTGCCCTTTGAGCCTTCTTGACTGAGGTTAAGCATTTACACTTTTTCAGAGGACAGTCAGTCCACTCAGGGAGATACTGGCTTTCATAGCAGGAGTCTTCAAAATGATTTCCTCTCTGCTTGGGCAGCTCAAAAACACACGTGCACAGAAGCAAAGGTCAGATGCCATCCAAGTGGTGTAAGAGTGCCAGCTAAACGCTTGGGATATATTTTTATATTGGCCTCAGCTCAGCCTCCAATTCCACGGGAATCTATTTGGCACCCACAATTCTCTCCAGTGCATTAACCCTGGGTGCAAGTGATAGGATTTAGCCTTCCCGAACTGACTAGTGGGTGCAGTCAGATAGCTAGATAACTTAATGATATCATTTGCACTCACAGGTAACTAGAGGTAGAAAAGAAAGCTGGAGTTGCTGGAAAAAGACTGAAAAAGAGACAGAGGTCTTTTTCCCCTCTCTCCCCACCCTCCTGAACCAGATTTCTTGTATTCAGTGAGGAATTGCTTTTTAGCTTGCAGTCCTGAAGATACAGAGCTTCTGATTGCTTCTTTCCCTGTGTTGGCCATTTTCAGTTGAGTGCATAAGTCTCCTGCTCAGTCTTTTTCCTTCTGTTTGCACAAGCTGGCAATCCACAGGCTACCCACCTTTCTTTCCTTACTCCCTGCTTTCTCCCCTTTCATATCACACGTACTTGCTTTTATATTTGAGCTCATCCCAGTGGTAGCTTTTGCCTATTCCCATCTGCCCCTACCCCTTTGGTTTTTAATTGCTTGCTATTTCTGTATGGCTTTTTCCTTTTTTCCCAAATGCTGATTGTTTTCCGATACAGTTACCTCAGCCAGATCATCTTTTACCCACTAATCGCTCTATTCCCTAGGCCTTTACCCACATCCCTTACTTTATTCTCCTTTGCCCTCTCCCAATTTCTTACATGCAACCAAACCTGCCTTCAAAGAAACTGAGGAGAAATCTGTCTCCCTGCACCTTGCCCCGGTTGATGTTTTATACAAGAAAGTATGTGTGATGTCACCCACATGTCACCATCTCACCCATGATTGCAGAAGGATGGCATTAGATGATGATTGCTTCACAGGCTCATGGAAGCAGGGACTAAAAAAGGACCTCTTCACTAACTGAGGTCTGTGGATTCAAGGAATGCACACAAAGAAACTAAATTTATAAAATGATGCTGGTAAAACGTGCATTGGCAAAGGCATTCTGGCGAGCCAGAGCTTCTCTAACCAGTGGGTGTGGACCCACCTTGCATGCCTTCTTCAGTTTCCATGAACTCCTGCTACTTTATACCTAAACCAAATGTGAGCTGAGTCCAAAGATACTCTGAAACTTAATTACTACTCCAGTTTAGTATGAAGCCAGTGCTCAAATGGCTGAATTATACCATTTGGAAAGGACAATTGGTTATTACACTTATCAGATTGTTTGTGACAGGAATGGGTTAATTTTCCTAACCTTTTCTGTTCTTGTTCCACTCACAGGGTTGTCAAAAGGATGGATAAACGTGTTGCTATTTTCTGGTTTTGTTTCAGTGTCTATCACGAGAGTGGACCAATTTCATACCATTTGCTGCTTTCATTACTGTCTCAGGGTTGTCACAAGAATTGATAAATTTCAGACTGTTTTTCTTGTCCTCATTACAATCTTAAGGTTGTCATGAGAATGAATTGATTTTGTGCCATTTTCTGTTCTCATTACAGTCTTTGTCATGAGAATGGCTTCATTTGGGGCCATTTTTGTTCCTGTTACTTACAATCTTTTGTCACAAGAACAGGGATTATTTGATGAAAATGAGAAGACAGCATCTCAGACACTGAGATTCAGGGATAACTTGTTCTTGTGACAGAGATCATAACGAGGACAGAAAGCAGTACAGAATGTATCCATTCTCAGGATGATTTTAAAGGTTGTGATTTTATGACCCTGATTGTGCCAACTGGCTTCTCCAGGAGATTTTGCCACTTTCATTGTAGTAAGCACTACTTCCTTCAGGCTGCTGGTAGATTTCTCACTACTCAGCAAGGGAAGATACATTTATACAGGGGCTATGAGAAGTATTGCAAATGAGCAACACTGAATAGGCTTTGGCATCCACAGGGACTCATATTTCAAACTCCAACTGGAATTTCAGGAGCTTTTCACAGGATTCAGGTAGGAGTCACCACTATGAAGGCAGTCATCACTGCTGCATTTTGGAGGGTTAAACACGCAGAAGAGATGTGTGTGAGTGTCTGCATGGTTTTGGGTTTTCCTATGCTGCCTGCATAGCCAGTTTGATCTGAGAGCTCTGGGACCCTGAGTTCAAATGAAGGCAAACCAGTGACTGCAAACAAGCACCTACAACTCAGCTAGGAACGAGTTACTGCAAATGGCAGGGCAGAAGTGAGAGATCAAGGCATGTACAACATCCAGGGCCCAGAAAGCCAAGAAGTAATTATTGCATTCTCAAAGGTGATCAAAGAGAAGCAGCAGGAAATGTTAAATAAAGCAGAAACTCATACAGCACGTGAGAAGGGAGTGGGAATGAAAAAGGTATTACAGTAAGACTGAAGCTATGGACAGGGAAAATGAGAAAGTAGTTTTGGAGGAGGGGACAAGAAGCTGCACCAGAAGAAAGAATGCTAAGGCATAGCTAAACATTCAAATGCTCAAATTTGGTTGGTGCAAGGCAGAGAACTGAAAGGAAGGACAAGAAAAGGAGAAAACTAAAGAAGAAAAACACTTATCTTCATGACAGGATAGACAAGGGAGCCCTGAAGAAGGTTCATGTGTTTACCAGACACATTTTTAGTAATTTTAAGCAAGTGGCAACCTACTGCTCTGAAAAACCTTGCATTAATTGCTTTTGAGTTTGCCAGCTTTTATTTTGCAGCAACTATGGTTTTATTCTTGATTTTAGACTCCTGGTCCCACCAGAAGTGGAATAGAGGATATATGTATGGTATTCCCTTTGGCAGGCCTCATGAGACAGATCCAAAGAAAAAGAAAAGGTGACTTGGGAGCCATTGCCATACGGGGGATTCAAGCTGTGAACCAACCCAAATGGAGATCATGCCAACTGGAGTACACCCCTGGAACTGCTTGGATAATCATCTTGCAAAGCTGTCTGGGAAATCATCAGAAAACCCATCTGAAAATAAGTGTACCTGAGCAGTGAAAGACATCACCAGTAAAAGGAGAGTGAGGGGGATGGACATTCCCCACTGTCTAAATAAAACAAAGCAGGAATGCAGCAATAAATAGACCTGACAGATGACACCTGGTATTTCCTGGGCCAATTTCTGTGAACGTTTTATTGATCTTTTACATTCTGATTTGTCCATCAGAGCCTATGATCCTTCACTTTGTCTGTCCCATACCTCCTCCCCTGCCCCCACTTTTACCATATGTACCTAATCTTACTGCTCTGTCTACCATCTGCCATTGTTTGAAGTACAGGGGAATATAAGTTTAATCATAAAAATGGTGGCCCTGGCTGTGTATACTGTACGAATGTTCAACTTTCAGAAGATGAAGTGACCTCCAAATGGCTTACTGCTTTTCATTAATTTCTCTGTATAATTGAACACTTTTCGGCATCTCATTTAACAAACTGTTAAGCTCCTTATTGCACAGAAGGGCCATGTGATGCGCAGGGATTCTGAAATGCTTCCCCTCATTCACAGTTCTCCTACTAATATCCTGGGCATTATTAGTAGTTCACAAAGCCAGCACATTTTCTTTTTGATAAGTGTCGCTGTTCTGCCCTCCTTTGTCCACCTCCAAATGCCTCCTAGTACTTACAAAGAATAAAGCCGTGCTGCCTAACTAGCCTGGTGCTTTGGATTGTTACCCCTACTCACTCAGTTGCCTGTAAGGGGATGTACTTATATCATGAAAGATAAATCCCAGCTAGAAATACAGGTCCCTGACAACCTAATCACTGAAACCCTGTCAAGTAACCCCTAATTTTAAAGCAAGTGGTTAATTCCCAGCAAATTGATTTATGCACTGTTTGAGGTTTGGTGAGTTGTGTTGTTCATCTGTTATTACCACGAACTCAGCTCAGCCTATTCATTTAGACCACTGACACAACACAGTGCATCTCCCAAGAAAATTTCCTTTGTCAGCACATCTAGAATTTGCTAATTAAATCAACGATGACATTATTCACTTTCTGAAAAAAGCAACTTCTTTGTCCTGCCCCCCTTAATACACGTGTGTGCATAAACATGCGCACACCCAAGCATGTTTTTTCGTAAATGTACACAGTCCAGAACTTTGAATTATCTTTATTAACTGTTTTAGTCAGCTGTAGATCATCTGGTCATCTCAGTAGACATGTGCTGTCTATATGCCTATAAACTCAGTAACCTCTAAAGTGTGTGTGCATCTGTGTGTGCATGTGCATGTGAATGGGGCAACAGAGGGAGCTGTATGATGCTCATAAGCAATCATGAGTCTCACTTTTTCAGAGCACACCTCATAGTGTGAATTTTGGTAAAATGATAGGGTTGGCCAGCAACCCCCCTTTTCTCATCTGTATTATTGCAGATGAAGTGAATTCAAAACCCCAGAAAAGACAGGTCATCCCCCAAGCCCTGTAGCTATGGGTCCATAATACCACTGCAACTCTTTGTACTATTTAAGGTGCAGACAATAGAAGAACATAGAAGTTAGCCTTTTTTGAGCATCCAGTAAGTTTTTCAAAGACTTCTTATCTTGAGAGGTTAAAAACTCTGAATAAGTGACCAAAATAAATCTATCTATGCTCAGACTCCTGCTTCCCTAACTGTTAGGTGCCATGGAAGGAAGCCTTTATCTGCACGTAGATACGCCCCAGCAAAGGCCCTTGGTTCTGCTTGGGATACTGTCTGCCTTGCAGAGCCACCTTAATTTGGTAGTACCTTCTGCTGGGGGCACAGCATGGCTTTTACCCCCATGATGAATCCCATGTTTCCTCAGCTGCTCTACAGACCTCTGCCTTATTGCAGCCAGGATGTTTGCAATGCAGCTGAGGAGAGGGGTGTCTGCAAAGCTCTATCTGTGGCTCAGAAAGGTATTCTTGATTCTTGTGTGTCACCTCCTCTGTGATAGGTGCCTCATCCCCTATTTCCAGACCAGGACATGTCCATTCTTACAAGGAAAAAAACTAGAACGTGACAAGGAATTGGGAAGTTGTTTAAAAACTGAATGGCTCTACCTCTCTGGTCTGTACATGAACCAGAGTGTGGCAACTCACCTCCATTACCCTCAGCCTCTAGTTGCAGGGTAGCAGCTGTTTTTTCATCCTTATGGAGACTGAGTTAAAAGCAAATTTCACTTTTCAAGATAAACTGACCCTCAGCGGGCTCAGAAAAATAAAACCAAAAAGAAACATTAGACACCATGCCATAACCTTCCTTTTCAAAGACAGGGGTGTGCAGGGGTGTGCTGCATACACATACATGTACACATACATGTACACATACACATACATGTACACATACAGAGTTGCTATATACCCACTGTCTTCTGGCTGGCAAAGACTTTCCAATATCACTATTTATGACTGACCCATTTGTGTTACTACTGAGACACAAGTGGTGCATGGTACCACCCCTTCCAAGCAGGTCTTGAGGTAACACCTCCTTAATCAAATCCAAAGTATCCTCAATTCTTTTCATTCCGTTTAATTCTGTTTATTGAAGCCATTTAATACCCTTGTTTAGTCAAATACAGTCCTGATGTATGCTCTTGGCCCGCTGTGGAAAGGTTACAGCATTTCATGCTTTCATTCTTCATATCTGAAGGAGCCGTGCAGTTTTTCCACCAACTCATTGCTTGCTAATGAACTTTTTTTTTTTTTTAAGCAGCCTGTCATTTTGTTTAATGTTGCAAAATAAGGCAGTCTTTAAGTGGGATCTGATTTTGCTAAGAGATGTCTAAACTTAAGTGAGATAATGGATGTAACAAAATACCACCAAATATGACAGCTTTGTTCTGCCAATGTAATTTGCTGATTCTGGAAACCAAACGCAGAACAGTCTGTGCCAGTCTTAGAAAAGAGGCTTGTTTGACAGATATAAACCTGCTTAAATATCAGCATACACTACATTAAATAGCAGACTTCTGCATTCATTTGTGGGTTTTAGTCACTTGTCATAACACAGGGTTTTTATTTTATTTAAAATGTCTCATTGCTCCTATCACTCTGGTGCCCAAATGCAGTTGGCTGCTTCCCCCTGCCCCCACACCTAAAACTGGAAGGGGAAGTTTCTTGATGGAGACACTGAACTCCCCTAATTATACTAATGTTAAAAATCATACCTACCTTTTCACTCATTTCAGGGAAAAAAAGGTTTCTGTCTGCTATGTTGTGGAGAAGTTTTGGCTTGGACTTGGTCGTGCTCTTTCTACAGGTAAAGAAGAAAGATATATGTTCAGAAAGGAAGGCTAGGAGCACAAACTGTTGAGAAACTGCTGTTTTTTTCTTGTTGACTATGTGCTGTTTAGAGATGCCCCTAGAACCATGAAACAGAGCCATCAGTATTTCCTGGTAGTCAGACTGTCGGTGGCCTGTAACAGCATCTGCACATGGTTCAGATTCAGAGTTTTAAAGTGTGTGACCAAAAGTTGTTGGATTTACTGAGCTTCTGCATTCATTTGGATCTTTTTAATATCTTCCAACACATACACATATATAGACATACCAGGCTATCTTCTGTTTACTTGCTATTGACACTTCCACATTTATCAGGCTTATTTCACCCTACCTTAGTCCTTCTGTCCACAGACTGCATCCACAGTCTCTTCCTCCTCTCTGCAGTTCTCCCATATTGCTTTTTTATGCTCTCCATTTTTCATATTTAAAGTTTTAAGATGTTTGATTTTTAACAGCAACGTATTTCTTCACTTAAGCATTGTTAAGGTTCTTGTGACTTTCCAGGTGCCGATTCTGACACTCTCAAGTAAAATTAACTGTAATTGTCACATATTGCATGTTGCCAATATTTCCACAGTAAATTCTGCCCAGGAATGTGACGTTGACAACCCTTTCTCCTGCAAAGGAGGTGTGTTCAAAATGATCACCCATGTTATAACTCTCCTGCACTCAGACCAGCCTTATGCTAGTTTGCCTTCAGACATTTTGGATAAGAACATTAAATGATAATGTTTTTTAGATCAACAAAAATTAATGGTGCTATGACATTTCATCTCACTGAAGGATACACATTTAAATGTGCTGTCCTCACCCCGCAGAAAAGAAAAGGATTTTTCCTAGAGACTTGAATTTCACTTTAATTCTACTCTCACTTATATGGATTAAGCTCAGTGAAATCGTAGGTTTTTAATTTACTTGAATCAAGCAACTTATAAGTCTTTTATTTTAATAGCAAATTAAGCTACTTTTAGTCTAAATGGGTGATTTGTGGGCGAAACTATATAATAATTAAAATGAAAGACAGAAGTAAATCTACTCCACAATTTTGAGTTGCATCCCTCAATCCAGAAAATATCTTTCATATTCTGGTATAGAGTGGATATTCCTGGTTGTGTTACTGGTCTTATTTTGCAAGTGTATGATATTTTAAATGCAATTTAATAAAGGAATTAAGCTAAGACCTCTTCAGAAAACCAAGTCAATACCAGTCTTTCCCTGTCCCACTAAGACTCACGTAGAGTCAGTGGCTTATTCATGCCTCTTCTTTCAGTCACATAGTAGCAGGAATCATGACACCCTGCCTTGGCTGCTGAGGCCATGTAACTGTCCTCTGTCTAATTATGGAAATGAAAAGCCCCAAAAGGCTGAATACAGAACCATTATTAGAGTAGACCTTAAAATCTGTGAGGTTTTCACACCACAAGAATTAAACTGTAGGAGAGATTGGGATCAGAAAACTAAACACTTTAAGCACTGTGTCCTCTGAGAAGAACAGCTATTCAGATTAGATATTGATAGCATGCCTATATTTATAGACACTGCTAAATGACCCAAGATGAATAATTGTCTTTGATAAAGACAAACCTTGTAATTTTACACATTTTAACAAAATTGAAAATTGCTGGTAATCTAGCGATGGGATTCCTTACTTCATTTTAAAGTAGTAGACCTCTCTCTCATTCTGCATATAAATTTTCTGTGCCTCACAGACTTAGGATAGAGCATCTTTATTACTATTTAAGTCAGAAGCAGGAGCAAAGCATATTTTTGTGAAATCTCAGTTTCTTCTGAAAAGATTTCATGGAAGTTTTGACACTTGTCATTTTAGGAGTGGCCAAGGTGAGGAAGAAAATTCTGACTTGACACAGCATAGAACATGTCTGAAGGTCAATTTATTTTTGTCCTGGTAGGAGCCTGTAAGAACCATGCAAATTCAGTGGTGCTGGCATATTTTCCTGAAGATGGATGGACTGACAAATCCTGGAAATTTTAGGTTCATATTTAATTGGAGCAGTGACAATGAAAGACAAGTTCTTTTTTTTAACCCTTCATGTCTTCAGCACCCACAAACCATGCGCTTGCAAAAAATTAAGTTGACTCCACATGTAAAACTCTAAGGTATGGTTCCCACTGATGTAGATGAATCTGGCAGAAGGAGAGCTAGGGCAGAGGCTTTACATTATTTTCCCACTAGATATTACTTTTAACTATTAAAAGAGCAAAATCTAAGCATTAGGTAACATCTGCTGATTAGTGACTCAAAAGTGAGTCCCACAGACAGATATAAAGATGATTAGTGAGATCTTTGCCTTTATTTTCCAAAGAATCCCAAAAACCTAGCAGCATTGCTGGTCTCTGACACACATGGAAATTTGCTACTCAGAATCCTATGGGAAGAAAATGCACTTTATTACTAAAACTATTCAGAATAATCCATCTTTTTTGAAGGCCAAAACTGAGAGAAGCTATTTAAAGTGAATTTAATGTGACTTCCACTGTAGAGGATGGGAAACCAAAAGGAGAAGTTAAAAAAAAAGAAATCAATGCATGCCAGGAGTCAGAGAACCACCCACTCATCCAGGCAAGCCAGAGAGGAGTGCAAGAGACACAGCTGCCAGATAAAATACATTGCAAACCAAACGAGATCCAAAATATTGATGATCACAACCATCAGCAGAAGCAGGACAACCAAGAGAATTTAATTACATCTGCAGAGTCTAAACCTGAATTAAAAAATGAGGGCTGACTGCTCAGGTCAAACAAGCATCATCAGCAGGTATCCAAGCAAAATAGAGCTTTATTCCTGTAATTTTATTCACGCCAAGTCATTCATACTATACAAATTATCTCATTGAATTCAGCAAGGCTACATGAGTATCCTATTCAAAATTACTTGAGGCACTAGATTTGAGTCCTAAGCGTGGTATTTCCCTTTCAGTCTCTTAGAGCACAGAGCTGGAAAGAAGGTGGAGGACACAGACAAGGGGTAAGGGTGGGCATCAAGTTGAGAGCTCACAACCAGTCCAAAAACAAAGCCTCCCCGCCAGGTTCCTGGGGGAAGGACTATCTCCTGGATCCCCTCTCACCTGTGGAACAGTTTGAGATGCACCACTGGACACACACTGGGCGGGATGCCTCACTTCTCACCACATGACACTCATGGTGATCTAGCAGAGCTGTGTTGCGGCCATACACAGGGGAAAGCCCAGACCTGAAATTGCTTCTCCCAGTTCTTGGCTGACCAACAGCTTTGGAAAGGGACCTTGATCCAGCACAGCTGCAGAAAATTGCAATAGCTTCAGAGCCCCCCAGGCCGATAAACCCACCAGGTTTACCAAGGACAGCCATCATCAGAAAACCTGTTGGGGCTCTAGATCTCCTGGGTATCATACAGAAAACTGCCTGCACAATAAGGTATAGAATCACAGAATCATAAAGGTTGGAAGATACCTTCAAGATCATGTTGTCTGCCAACCCAGCACCATCATAATCACCCCTAAACCATATCCCCAAGTGCCACATCCAGACACCTCTTAACACTTCCAGAGATGGTGACTCCACCATATCCCTGATCAAATTATTCCAATGCCTGACCACTTTTTCAGTGAATTTTTTTTTTCTAATATCTAATCTGAACCTTCCCTATAGAGCAGATATGAAGATAAGAGGCTGTCATAACTCTTGCCCTATGCACATCACCAGATCAGCAAGGCTACTTCTCCCACACTGGACCTCATTCAGTTTTACACAAGCCTTTCCACACTATCACCAAGGGTGCAGGTATTTGGGTCCTGCTTTGGGAAAACATGTATTGACTAAAACTCCCTTCAATTACACCAATAAGAGCACTGTCATGTCTGAAGTCAGCTTCAAACTGACTGGTATGAGGTAAAAATGCTTTAGTGCTGTAGGAGGGCTATTTGTTCATCCTTCAAGGCAGGTAGGCCAACATTCTAGAACTTTGCTGTATGAGCATCTAAAACTTGACTGAGGTAGTGAATGCTGTTTTATCATTATCAGAGGGAGTTCGATTCATTAAGACTGAAGGATGGTACCAGCAAGGATTCCTCTTGAAGCTTATAGCAAAGATAACCTCTCCTCTCTTAATTAAAATACCATGCGTAATTACTTATTGTACGACACATATCTGTATAAACTATTAGTCTTCAAACCATGTTTTAGTCTTCATTTTAGCTTTCTTCTCTCCAAACCCTCAGAGAGATGTTTGTGGCTACAGACCCATTTGCAGGTACAAGGTTTTTGGTTCCTGCTACCTTTTCTGTTCTAGTTCTACCTTTCCATTCCAGCATTTCCAGTGTGACTCCCAGGGATGATGGGAGTGCTCTCCTCACCTAACCCAGGGTCTTCCAACTCCAGCATCAGGAGGTAGACAAGTGAGTTTGCATCTGTGCTGAAGGCAGCGTGGGGGTTAAGGGAAATAATATTTCACCCATACTTGAAGAGTAGAACGAGGGCAATTGGAACACTCTGCAGCTGGGTACTTCATGGCTTTGGCATTGATATTCAGAAAAATGAACAGAATTAACTTTGGACTTTGGTGCCTCTTATGCTTCAATATGGTACAGTACTGTCTAGGGTTTGTTCCTGGAAAACTTTTACAGACGTTGGAAAATGGTGGTTGGTGATGCTGGGCTCCCAAAGGTTGTCAGAGAGCTTTCTTCTAGTCCTCTTAACCTAATTTTTGCATTACACTTGCCCCTTTGACCCTGACACAGAGCAGGAATGCATGATCAAGGTTACTTTGCCATAGTGCAAACACTGTAGTTTGTCACAAACACAAAATAAGGTGACCCCTGAGATAGTAGTGGCTGCAATTCAAAGACTCTCCTGTTTGTCCTAGTTAATGAAGAATAAAACGTATTAGTCTGTAATGGAGAGAATTTTTGGTAACCTTCCTTCAGGAGATACCCAGAGTGAATGTCCTTTATCAGTTCAGTAAAAAAGGCTTATAAGCATGTTTTCTTTAAGCCTATATACACAATAGGGAAAACCATATAATATAAGTGGATTATTCCAAAAAATGTTTTGCTGAAAACTTGATAAAAAGGTTTTGGTCCCATGGCAGAAAGCTTAGTTACAAAAGAGGAAAAGAGGCTGCTCACCACTTACAGCCCTTTATCTCGCAGATGTTATCAAGGTTTCAGTTCAGCCTTACCAGCACTGAAAGCAGGAAAGAAGAACTTCATAGGCACAATTACACCCTGCAACTTTCCACCCTTGATCCTGAAAGTGTCTCATTCAGGGGAGTCCCAAACAGTTTAGTTCAACACTGGTAAAAATATTATTGCCATTAGCAATCTGGACAACTTTCCAGCTAGAAAGGAATTCCAGTTGGCAGGGACCTGCACCATGCAGCACACACAGATGTCCCTACAAAGGAGGCAGGATATTTCCCCTCACTTTTGTTCTCTTGCAGTGATGCCTGGTTTTCTCAGGGAGCCCAGCACTCAGCTCCTCTGAATCCTGACTCCAAACTCTGCCTGCCCTGGCCCTTGGTGCCTGCTTTGAATGGGCGATGAGCTGTTCCTATAACTGACTGCAATCTTCATTGAATAAACGAGGCAGATACCCTTTTTAATGAATGAAACACATTCCCTTTTATTATAGCGGCTCAGACAAAAAACAAATGGGGGCGGAGAGAGTTCTAATAATTCAGGTATGATTAAAAAGAGGATATTTACTGGCTTGTAGGCCTTGGGGAGAAAAAACAACACGGCAGCATAGTTTCTATATACATCCCTAGGGAAAAGTTCAAGAAATAAGAAAATGCATACAACCATTGTTCGTGTGCATTATGCAAGCTTTAAAAAAAATAGATAGGGCTGAGTTTCAGAGTATCAGGAAAAGTATTTGGGCTGCATTTAAGTGAGAAGGATTAGTTTGCATGATGTTGATTTATAAATGGCAACAACCAATCCCTTATATTCTCTCCTGCAGCCATCTCTCCTGCACAGTAATTCCCAATGTTCCCTTTTGAAAGCCCTTGATACTCAGTTAGCCCCGAGGTATAATGTTTGATAATATAACTACTGCTTCTGTCACTGCGTTTTGTACAAACGCATTATATGTGGCCCAGAATGGTAAAGATTTATGTATGGGTATGGAAAATAAAAATCAGCATTGATTAAAAGCCCCAGATAGACCATCCAATCCCGCCCAGAGAACATCAGTTATTTTGCATTTTGACGTGGCGATTGATAACTCATAAATGCAAGCAGGAATGACAAATGCGGATGGAAACTGGCTTTGACAAAAACGATAACAGTATCAGTCTCGAGGGGCGATGGAGGTATAAGCAGGAGCTGTTTAAAATATTTAATCATTTTATGAAGGCTGCAAGATGTTGTTTGACCCTGAAGGAGTGTGAATGTCACATGGATCAGAAATTGCCAAGTCTTTGAAGTGAAATAAAAAAAATGGTGTTATTATAGATCCTTCTTGACATCCTATCATTTTTGTATAGGATTAAAAATATGTATACAAAGCTCTAGATAAAGGACTCCGGCAAAAGATGTCTTGGTTGAAGGGAAAAAAAAAGTAAAGACATACTGTTGTGAATTTTTACTTCAAAATCCCAAAGCGTCTCTTTTATACTCTTCTGGAATGGCATGAATAGAACCAGCAGCCCCCTAGTAAAAAGACTCCTTTGGTTTTTAACTACAGGGTAAATTACGCTTTACTTTTGTTACCTTGGGTCTGACTTTTGGTCTTCAAAAGAAAATCTTTTTTTTTTTCCCTTGTACTTAACTGAGCAACGGGTATTGTGTGTGAATGTATGTAAGTATATCCATATGACCCCTAGCTGTAACACTACATTAAACATATTTATTTTATTATATAAACGCACAAAGGTATGCAATGTGCAAGGTGTGGGGGTTTTTTATGGGAGAGAGAGGAACTGGCAACTCAACAGTGAATTGATACACTTAATTCTTATCTACATTTGTGTTTTCAGATTTTCCAGGTCTTCCAGAAGACCTGGAACCTAACCAGTCAAGAAAAAGTACCAAAGCCACAAGTAAATTCTGAGTGAATATTCCCATATGAATGAGGATTAGTTTATGTTTCACTGTGGTATATCAGCAGATGAAATATTACACTGCATATTTCCTCTTTATCTGGTGTATTTCTTCCCTCCCTCCCTCTTCCGTACCCTCATCTCTCCCTTAAGCAACTGGGCTTCGCTTCATTTTATTATTTGAATTTTGTTTAGTCAGGGGCATGTGAATGTTTAGGACATTTATTTCAAGGGGGAGATTTCTGAAAACCGTGGCTCTTTTAGGGTCTGGTTTTGTCTTGTCCTTGAAATATGCTCTTTCTTTTCTTTCCAGTTTGGCCTGTTCCATATATTTCTTCAGGGCAATTAATCATTTAGACTCAACATATAATTTGTTTATTCAGTAGTTATATATATGCAACCTTTCTTTTCTTCCCTCCCATTAAAGATTTTGCTTTCCTATCACAGACATTTTCATCAAACCTCTGTTTTATGCCTTTACCTAATATTCACTGCTAGAAGCATGCAAAGATCTTGCTTGCTTTGTATTAAGTTCCCCTCGCCCTGCCCAAACCACTAGGAAATTACACATATTCAACTTCACAACAGACCCCTCACGGTACAGTGCGGTCACAGCTCTTTGTGTATCCTGCACGAGCTGATCCTTTTATTTGCTTAGGATAGCACAGATGCTTTGTTCCTTGCCGTGGAAGGGATTCTGCCTATTCTCATTTACATGTCCCATTGATTTCAGCTAAGTACATACAGTACATGGTATTGCAGCAAAGACCATTGGAAATATCTCTGTTATTGCAGCATGCTGCACACTCTGCAGCAAATCTGCACCACAATAAAGCTCTTCCTGCAGCATCCAGAGATCCTCAAATAGCAGCAGGAGGGAAATGCCTGATGGTGTCCTGAGTGATACGTTACATTTGACTGTCACTTCTGGTCTGCCTGCTGGAGCTGTTCTATCCCGGTTATTTATTAAAGAAATTTCAGGGTCGTTTTGGGTTTTTTTCCTCCCTCCCATTCTTATGAATTCCAGACCTTTTCCTCCTCCGTTCACAAATGAGCTCCCCTCTGAAGTCTGAATGACAAGCCGAACTTCGTGATCTTAACATAGATCCTTACAACACACAGCTTTTTGAATACTTCCACAGGAATATTTCATGCTGATGGACAATGCCAGAACGGACATATGCTTTTGTTGCCATTTTACTCGCACACCTTCCCTCAGTATGTCCCAGTCACGTCCAGGACTGTTGATTATAATTTGCCATGTCTCCTGGAAACAACAGCAGAGCATTCCTTTCAAAAGGGACTGAATTTGTCCCACAACATTTGCCTCTATTTTATGCTAATAAAATTCCTCCCTGCCTTTTTTTTCCCTTTTTTCCCTGTCACTGCAAGAGGGTTTGTCTTTCTAATGACACAGGTGGATGTGGTACTTGCCAAGGGGAGCAAAGTATTAGGAGCAGAAAAATATCTACTGACATTTCACCACGTGAGTGGCTTTGGGATGGCACAGGGAACACTTTCTCTGGCAGCAAAATCCCCAGGCCAGGTCCTTGCTGTAGACAGGGTATTTTCTATTCGGGCCAGTACACAGCAGGGCTGTGACTGACACCTCAATGTCACCTCCAGCTTTGAGCCCATTTGCAGGTGAAGGTGCCAGCAACAGTGGGTCAGCTTCCCTCTCGGAGGAGAGTGCAAAGCTCAGCTTGCCCAACCAGCAAATTTAGATGAATTCAGCTCATCTGAATTGTTTGTAGCTCCTATTCCTGTTTAGAAGTGTACTTTTTAAATATAAGTACAAATGAAGGCCAACAAAGGAGAGATATTTTGTATAGCCATAGTCTCCAACTTAGACATCTAACTGCTTTTAATTGGAACCGTAAGTCATTCAACCATCAAAATAAATGCTGGTCAGAAAGTAGCAGCCAATTTTATAAGCTGGATCCATTAAATGGACCTTGCACACATTTAACAATCTCTGCACCCACCTCAAATGAGACGTTTTTGTGCCTACAATATGAAAGCTAATTCTGCCATTGACCTTTCTACAGTCATCCCATCTTGCTGCCTGCCTTCTCCCAGAGCCTGTCATTCTCCATTTCCACACCAGAATGGGATAGAACTTTGACTTGCCAGTTTTATTTGCCTGAAAATGCAAATATAGGTAAACCATGACACTCATGAATTTATGATTAATTTGTGGATGAATGTGTGTTCCTCCAGCAGTTTTGCTTTTTTAAAAAATATTTTTCCATTTATTTTTTAAATTAAAAAATTAAATTTTTTCATTTGTTAAATATTTACCTAGTTATTCTTGAATCTTAACAGGTAAGGAATGACAAATTTTCGTTGAAGGTATCTTTTATTTCAGATGATTCAGAGTAGAGCAAATCTTAAACAGAGAATGATTAAAGATAGTGAAGTATTTTGTTTAGGGCAGTGCAAGATTTTCATATCAGCAGAGAATTAAAAACCAAAAGAATTTAGGGCAGACCAAGGTGACCTGCTTTTGTAACTTTTCTATAACCTGTTAGCAACCTGTAGTAGTAATTTTCCTTACAGTTCTTCTCCCCACACCTCTAACTTCATTTCTTCCTGGGAATTTCTTTCATGCAACTCTTTAAACCTGCTTGTTTGCTCCTTGTCCTATTTGTCCCTCAACTCATCCCATAGGATGCTTAGTTTGGAAACCTCTTCAGTATAAATCCACTCCACAGAAAACACTCCCATTTTGGGAGACTGGAGGAATGTCCTGGTAGCTTGGTACAATGGTTGGGTCATATGTTTTTTTATTAAAAAATTAGCTTCTTGTGCCAGATAATCTGCCACCTTCTGCGCTCTGTGAAGATCTGCTGAGGCTGCGTCATATAAACCAAACAGAGTTTCGTCAGCGTATTTAATTCACCCTTGTTTCTTTGGCTATCATTTGTTTATCAGGAAAAGACTGGTCTAGACCTTAATCAAAATGAGGAAAATGAAATCCCTACTAATTAGGGAGATCTCAGCACTTGCTAGATCTTTTCAAAGATGAAGAGGTTAATCATTTGCAGTCAGACAGTAAGAAATGAACCTCTTGTCTCTTCCTTCATCCTCTATGCAGTTCCTCCATTTCAACATCCTTGTTACTAAATCTGAGACAATGTGTAATTATACAGAAGGAAATCTCTCTGGGGTATAGCTGAAGTTGCTTAAATTGTGCTGATTTACAAAGATGAAGGATTTTTATTTTTTTCCCCCAAGTAGAAAAAAAAATTACCTTTTTTTCATAATGGCAAACAACCTCCTGCAAAGTCAACTCCTTTTCTGAAAGTCATTGCTAGTTTTATAATTTCTGAGTCATTAGATAACAGATAGAACTCCACACTTAGTGGTTTCAAATGTTTATGGTCTGCAATTCATTCTTAATGAGCTCTCTCCATGTCTTTATTCTTCTTCACACCCTCCTGCTGGGAAATGTCTTACTCTGCCTTGGCTTTTGTTAATGATTCCACAATCATTTCAGAGCCATTTCTTCTGCCTTATGTAATTCTGACACTGCATAAGAGCCTGGCTCTGCAGCCTCACAGTTGGAAATGTAACCTTTAATGTATTAATTTCTCTTGCTCAAAACAATTTAACCTCTGTCTTGGTTTTGTGATTGCTAAGTGTTCCAATTAAATGCCTCTTTCATTTTTTGTCCTGGAGGGCTTGATCTTACCAGTATTATGTTTAACATACCCTACCTAGCAAATGATGAGCACTCCAGGGTCCCCTCAAGTGTTCTTTATCAATCCATTATCTATCTCATGAGTGTCTGTCACATTTTCAAAACAACAACAACAGAAGAGATTAATTAAACTACTTTTAAACACTAAATAACAAAAACCAGTACAAGTGGAAACAAATAATTACATAGCAGGAGAAGGAGTAACCCAGGAGGAATAAATGCACTCCCCACCCCAGCCCCCTGATCAATAGTAACCCATGAATGCTATTTAAATGCTGAATCTTCTGCATCAGGATGCAGCCAGAATCAGGAGTTGTGAGAATGTGAGAATTAATCACAGTAACAAAAAGTCTCTGTGTGCTTGTCTTTTTTTATTTCACCACCTGGCACTTAACAAAAAAAACATGCCCAGCAAGTTCTGAGAGGTTTCAAACCAGTATCCAGCAAGAAAACATCCTTGTGAACAGAAAGAGAGAGTAGGAGCAGGGGGAAGGTGAAAGGATTGGAAAAATGTCCTCAGATAGGTCACTACCCCTAGAACTATTGTTAGTAAATAGTATCATAAAGAGTTTACTGTCAGCTGCTTCAGTGGGGAAATTCCATGTTTTCTGTTTCCTCCTAATTTCTTATTCCCCTATGTCAAACTTATTTTGACCATCGGCTTTATTACATCAGCTATTAAGGCTTTTGCCTAAAGTAACTGAAAGAGTGCTAGAATAAGACTTCAGCTGAGCCCATGCCTGTTTATTCCCAACTCTTACCAAAGTGCTGCCTGCATATCTGGGCTCAAAGTGCTGTGCAAGCGACCCGGGGGCAGAGGTAACAGGAGCAGCAGGCTGGCTTGTGTCACAAGTGCTGAGGGCCATGCTCGGGCTGCCCACTGATGGTGGGTAACTGGTGCCATCACAGCTGCTGTGCCCAAATTCAGGGCAGCAGCAAGCACTTGAGGTGACCTGCCGCTCCCCAGGTCCCTCCATGGGCAGGCAAATGAAGGAGCAGCAAGACTTCAGCCAGGCATCTGAGGCAGAGGGGAAATGGCTCGTGGTCACCAGAGCTGTTTGCTGATGCTTGCAGCTGTAATTCCAAGTACCTCCCAGACAAATGAAATTGTTATTGGTGTGCATGCTTCACAGGCATTATCTGAAAGCACGAAAGGATACAAGTCATAAGGAATTATTTCAAGGCTAATACCACTCTCTCAGTCATGATTTCTTTTCCAGCCATCCATCCCCAGGGGCAGTTCAATGGCAGCCCAGGGAGAATCACACCACAAGTGCAGCCTGTCCTTCTTGCTCTTTCATAAGCACTTTCTGGAGTCCGGACACAGGAGAAATAGCTTTGGCATATTTCTGACATTAGAGCCAGAAGTGTCCCTCTCTCTCTCTGTACCCGCCCTCCCACACAAGCAGCTGTTCTGGGCTGAGAGTGGTTATTGGTTTCTAATCCCACCTCTCACTTGCAAACTTCAAAAGCTTTAACTCTGCATTTTTCACAGTAGTGTGTTGGTCTGAGAGCTCAATAGACCTTCAGAAGAAGCAGGGAATGTCAGGCAAGGCCTTGCACTTTACTGAATGTGCACACACCTCTTCATCCCTGTCTCACTCCTGCAATCTTCTAGCTGTGCTCATGGCACTGCTTTCCCTGCTAGGAAAGCTGGTAGTTTTTCCTTTAGCTTTTGTTTTCAGCTTTCTGTTCTCTTAACGGGACCTGTCAAGAGCAAGCTCATCTCTGAAGGGTCAAATCTCATTCTGCAGAACACTGCAGCTTCCAAAATCGTTAAAGGAGTGCCTCAAGTATTTACCACTGGCATGAGGCTCAGCACCATTTGTCCTGAATTCCCTTAGTTTTTGGGGTGCTTCCACCAAGATGATACTGCAATAAGCTTTCCCACAATGCTTCTAAGATTCTTGGAGTGCTCGTTGGGCAAGTGTCTGACTGCCCATGGCTCTAACATTGCATGGTAGCTGTGCTCTCAGACACAGACGCACAAAGGGCATCATTTAGGTGCCCAGCAAAAAGCAGCTCTTGTAGTTAGATATTTCGTGAGTATCCACATGGTAACTGACAAGGGACAAGGGACAATATGACAAGGGACCTGTGGGAGACCCAGCCAACAGCAAACTGGGCAGCTGAGGGACCAGAAGGATGCCCAGGGTGTCTCAGATGTTCCTAGATACATCGGTTTGGGCAAATGAGCTGTGCCTAAAGTATCTGAAGCTCCTGAAAGGAATGATGAGTTTCCATGTGTGGGGTTGCCATTATCTGTAGTGCCACGGTCTGGCAGGAGCAAAGGAAGGCACCACTGTGAGCTGGCAGGATGGCATTGCTCCTTAGAAGTCAATATTTACAAGAGATTGCCAGATGGGTATGCAGATCTTCCTCATCCCCAGGCTAATCGAGAGTCAAAGGAAGCAGGTCAATGTTTGCAATGTTCAGCTCTCCTCTATTGCTTTATATCCACATTTCTGCATAGTGAGGAGACCTTTTCAGTAGTAATGAGATCTCAGCATCCTTTTCAATTACATAGTGGCCACGGAAAGCTGTTGAATAAATGCATTTTTATTTTCAGACTTGCAATTTTTACCTGTATTTATCACAACATCTCCTGCAATCACAGCCATGAGGTTTGGTTTTAGCAATTATCTGCTACAACAGCATCTCACTTACTTGCCTCTTGCTTAAAAAGCAAAACCCTGTCTGCTCACAGACCATAGCACTTCAGGAAGAGATTGGTAATTTGTAGACTGACGTTTTACATTCATGGATGTTACACATTGGCAAGCTCAACCCATGGTGTGCAATCTTTGGTAAAACTGAAATTAGAAATGTTGCTCCCCTTCAAAAAGGACGTGGTATACTGACAAAAACATATTTAAGTGTGTATTGGAAATCTTCTGTGAGCAAGTGTGATCTCTAGGAGACTTTGGAGATGGGATTCTTCGGATGACATGCCCTTCACTGTGGAGCTTCTTTCTGAGTCCTGTATCCCTACATACTTTTGCACAACTTGACCTCGCTCCTAACTGGAATCTGTGAGCACAAGATAGAAGAAAAATTAACAGAACAAAACAAAACAAACAAAAAAACATTAAAAAGAAATCAAAAATCACACAGCTGATTCAGGCAAAATTCACACATTAAGAGTTACACTGAAACAATTATTTGCCAGTGGTTTGGAAATCAATGCTTTTTTAATATTGATAACAATAATTTAAACTCTTCATTACTATCATTTGAACCATTATCTTTTTCCTTCCTGGAACCTTGTATATACTATGAGAAGTAAATTAAGTGAACTCTAGAGGCGTCCTCTAACTTCAGATAGGTTTTATGATTCTGTGAGAATATACCAGCTATATTTCATTTCTCTTGAGGATTCTACTCTTGAGAAAATGGTTAAAAATTTTCCAACATAATTGGGCTTTCACTGGAAAATTAGGAGTTCATTTAAATAATTTATTTCACATAAAGTGTCTTTTTATGTAGAAATTTTCAACTTTACATTGTAAAGGCAAGAACTTCAAACCTGAGAACTTCAATTTCCAACACAAACTAAAATAATTTAGCTTAACAATAGAACATCTTTGAAAAAAAGCCTGTCCATTTTCAGTTTTAAATGAAAGAAAAACAAATTGTATATGGGCAAAATGCTATTTTCTAATAGTTATAGAGCTGACCTCTCCATTGAAGTTAATGGACTGGATCATAAGGTATTTATTCAGTATTCTCTTGGGAATTTCTCCAGTTTTACACATGCAAATGCCAAATATCCAAATATTAAGTGTATGAACCTCTGAACATTACTTTCTGGAAACAGTAGTTGCTCAGCATTTATAAGTCCGTGTAACAAACTTCTTCACCCATGGCTGACTATCATCAGATGATGAATGCTCATGCAGTTTTTCTCAAGCTGTGGGATGGAATAATACTGCAAGGCACATCTTTTTCCCGTGGAATAGTCTTCTCACAGAACTATGCTAAAGCTGAGCTACTCATTCTATATACAAGAGAACTGCACAGGCAATATTTCTGCTTTTGCTGATCCAGCAAGAAAGACAAGCAAAATGGCTCTCCTGGGTTAGAATCTGTCCAAAAGCAGCAGGGAATATAAGGATAGGTCTCCTGTGCTTTGAGAAAGGAAGTTTCTGCTGGAGCTTGTACACTGCAGCCAAAGTTAATTAAGAGTCCAAAATCAACTTAGAAAATTAATAGCATGATTTTTTTTAAAGCTTAGCTCTGCAGAAAAATTCTCTGATATATCTGCATGATTTTGTATAAACAAATATACACAAATGCAAGACAAGATATTGTAACTTCAGTAAAACTGTCTCTGCCCAGCAGTTACCAAGATCATGTTAGGTATGTTTCACAATGGATCAACACGCTCAGATAGCACCGACAACAAGGAGCTGCAGCATAGACACCCATAAATGTGCATGCAAATGCAATATGAAAGAAAATTCTGTGGAAATTCAGACTTTTCTCTGCTAGCTGCATGTTCTCAGATTGTCTTCTCAAATGCTCACATGCCAAAAATGAAAACAGCTGCCCAGCTGCTGAAGAGCATTGCCAGAAGGGTGCTCTATAGAAGAGATGAGAACTTTGTGATTGTCACCTGTGGATTTATTACTGTCAACAAGTATCATAAAGCCAAGCTGTACTCACGGAGCAATAGGCTGTGTGAGTGGAACCATGGACCTCACTGTCATTTGCCACACTGCTGTTCCCTCCAGGCAACAGTCAGAGATTCTTGCAAGGGATGGTGAGTGCCTGCTGGGAGGCACATGGACTTAGAACCACCCCAAGCACATCACCATCCCCACTTCTTCCCAATATCTCTCCAACAACAACTTTCCAAAAGAGCAACCAGCTCAGTCACCCTAACAGAAAAACAATGCTACTAAAAGGGAAAGAAAAAGCCCAAACATTGTAGCGTGACTGCTTCACTCAAAAAATAAAAGATCGAACTCTATGGGTCTCATCTGTAGCTCTTTCTCAACCAGGTGACCCCACCACCTCTCTCACTGAGTGACCACATGCTAGGGTTTTTTTGGTACAGTGCTGTGTTGAAGGCTTTGTGCTCCCCTGGGCAATATTTGTGTAATAAAACAATAATGGTGTTTTCTTGCAGGAAGCTCATTGTACAACACATGCCATTGGGTTCAACATTTCCCCTCCTGCCAGCACTTAACAGGGAGTATTTAAGATGATATCAGAAAGTTGCTAGAAAAAGTTTGAAATAAGTAGATGTTGTAATCTGGCAACCAATTTCAGTCTTTTTGTGCAGTGATAGATTTAATAATTTATAAATCAGTGGCATGAACAAAGCAAGAACCAAAACAGAACTACCCATTTCAAAAGTGTAAAGACAGTTAACCTTTAAACAGATGGATAATTCCAGACAGCACTGTAAAATTAATAGAGCCTAAACTGTAGGTCTCAAAGCTGCAGAATACATCTTGGGAGACCATGTTTTTGAGATCATCATAAATCAATTTTTTTCTTATCAGTCCCTTATGCATAAATCGACTACAAGGCCTGCTAGGTTATGAATATGTATGTCATGACATGACAACGGATCCAGTGCTCCAGTATCAAAAGTCCTGTGATCTTATTGCTTATACTGAACCATCAGCTTCTTCACATCATACAGAAACAGTTGCAACAACAGTATGAAGGCTGGACTGGGAAAAGGCAAGAAGAGGAGATTTTCTGCAGGGAAAATTTTAGTGAATGAAAGCACAGAGTCTCTTAAGGAATCCCATTCCCATCTTTGCATTATTTGCAATTCTTTTCCTCATTAAATCATGTCTTTTCAGAGACATTTTACTTTCCCCATCTCAAATCTTCCAGCTTCAGCAAGGAGCAGAAGGCAAACTGTGAACTGCAAGGAACCTGATGGCTTTTCCTGTCTTCGTGAACATTCATGCCTGTCCATACAAAAGAACAAACTTGACCATGCTCCAGGATAGCATAAACACACACCCCACAAAAACACTTACCAGGAGCAAAAGTTACTAGAAAACATATTGTTTTGCATTGCCTTAAAAAGCACTATTGAAAACATATTTCATAAAAGGATACATTTATAAGTACAGGATATGATCAAAAAACAGAAAGAATGAGGGTTGGGATGGAAGTGAAGCTCAAAGAGTGATGTTACATAGCTGTCAGGCTCAGATATGCCAGTCCCTGGGAGACACTTTCATTAGCAATAGGGAAGATGCTGGCTGCGGAATAAACTTGAAACTTGATCTGATGATCTCTTGCCTTGATACCACATAGACTGCTGCTAATTATGAAGCTGCCTGACAAGCAAATAGTGCTCCATATTTATATCAACAGACAAAATCAGCCAATTTGTCATTTTAATGCCTGATATAACTTTGAATTTTCCATAAAAGCGGCAAGGAAATGAGGACCAGAGTTTACAGTTAAGGAAATAGAGGGGAACATATTTCTCTGGATTCCCAGAGGTCTTTGTATTTTTCCCTCATCCCACAATACTTCTTCACTCTGTCCTCTGTAGGGATTACTTTTTACTCCTTCAATCACACAGACATGGAGGTTATCACCCACAGTAACAGCAAGGCAGGGCAACACAGTGAAACCAACCTGGTGTAAAACCAGTATAAAGCGACAATGAACTGGTATCATCTGGAATTATGTCCTCACTTTCATTTGCTTCCATCCTGGGTAGGCAATGGGACTTTATGTGAACAAAGGCAAATTAAAGGACATGGAACCGGGAGATGCGTCCTCACTTGAATATTAAACAAATGAGTATCAGCCAGCAACAAATGGGGGCTTTTCAGTCCTCCTTGATTTCACAGAAGCACAGGCAGCATGCACAGAAGCAGTGCAATACTAGAGGTGACTTGCTCACTTTACACACAAAAAACTTATTTGAACAGACACATGCTGAATAGAATATACAACATAAAGCTTCTAAGCTATATGTGACCCACTTTTGCAGATATCTACTGCCTCTGAGTGCTCAGTATCACATTAACATAAATGCCATTAAGTTTTGGCCCTGTATCATCTTTATTTTTTATAGATACATAATTATTGAGAAGAGGCTGTTAACTTTTTATAGACTTTAAATATAGTCTATCAGTTCTCTCTATCTCACTTTGTTTAAGGATTCACCCAGCAGAACAATTGTGTTGCTGCCACATTGCTCTACTTTACAAAAAAATATGCTTCTGCTTCATGGAGTGAGGAGAGATCCACTGTACCCTCTCAGGTGCACAGGCACCAGCTACACACAGCAATTGATACTGACTCATTGCAGACATGGGCACAGCCAGCCCTTTAATTTAAGAAAGCTTGGCGCCTACTTTTAATGTATGTTATAACCTCAGTAGTTCTGCAACATCATAAAAACAATAAAGAGCAATGTCCCATGTCTAGAAACAGAAATTATTTCTATCGGAATTTATGCATTCAGTGTAATTAATTCCCATTTTTAAGCCTTTTTTAACCAGGAAACAGTCACTCAGTTCCCGCAGGAGAAGATATTTTAAATGCTTTCTTTCTAGTTTTTTAAAAAATTGAATTTGCTGTTCCATCTGATGATGGGACAGAGCAGAACTTTGCAGAATGTTTAAGCACATTTTAATCCAGTCATTTTATCTGGGTTTCCCAAAAGAGACACTCAGCATAGTATTTCACATGTCCAAAAGATGAAACAAGGTCTCAGCTACTACCTGTTTGATTTTCTTTTTCTTTTTCTCACAAAATAGGGAAGAATTACATTTAGTATATATTGTGCACAGAGACGCTTACCTGAGATTTCCCTCCTGATACGGCCAGAGAATCCTTCTTGGGGGAAAATGAACATATCGGATGCTTAAAAATAACTATGTATTTTAGAAGCTACTTCAAAAAAATGTGGTATTTGACTTGCCTCCACCTCCCCAAAACTATTATTTTTCCTGCTGGGTTTACTAGCTGAAATACCTCAGTGTTTTCACTGAGCATTACCATGTTTACAATAAAAAGAAAGCCCTACGGGAGTCTCATTTGATTTCATTGCACTGTTTATAAATTAACAAGAAATGGAGACTGTTCTGAATGGCAGAGACAAAAAGAAGATACATACACATTGGGAATTCTGTAATGGCAACAACAAACACATCTCTGATGATAAACAAATCCCTGACCAGAGATGTCTGGCTCAGCCAAGGCCTCTGTATCCAAGACAAAATGAGGGGTCATGGTGTGGTGTTTAAAATCTCAGGGCTCCTGCAGACAATGACTGAGGTTAAATCTTGCTGATGAAATCCCAATTCATTGATTGTACTTTTTATTGCTATCTGTGGAGGTAGCTGGAAGCAGTAGTAAGCTGTAACTCGGAAGTCTGGTGTTCTCAGTGGTTTCATGGTGCTGTGTTGTTACTGCTTAATCAATGCTGTGATGGCAATACAGCGTTATTGACCCGGGCAATCCGAAATGCCCCTGCTCAGCCAGTGCCCTGCTCCTCGTGGAACATGGGCCCACGGACAGCAAAGAGCCACAGGGAGTGAGAGCTCATCCAGATTTTCTAACACCTGAGCACCTGCTGAGGAGCTCCACTGGGCAGCACCACCACCACCACAGCATTTCCTTAACCTGTGCTTTCCACCCAACCATCCTCTAAATACATCTCTTTTTGAGGCAACAGTTCAGGAGGCTGCTGGCTATGTATGGTGTCCTCAAATACCAAGGACTTTAATATTTTGTTACTTCAGACTCTGAGAAAGTGGTCCTGTGCCCTCAGTTTGCGAGGGTTTTGTGACTGGAAAAACGCTCTCAAAATTTTGTGGTATTTCCATTTATCCTGAAACAGAAGTTACCTCCCTTCTTAAGCATATTTACCTGATCAACAGCTACAACTCCTCACAGAGACATCAGAAGATATAAAATAGATAAATGTGCTCTTCACTTAAGCATGTGCTGAAGAAGTCTCCTGAATTGGGGTATGAATTGTGAAAAACCATAATTGTGTAAGATCTAGTTGCAACAGTTCCCACAGTGATAAGGGTTGGACTATTACTTTCATTAATAGACCTGGATTTCAATTGGCTTTAATCCTCCTTCAGCATGCTGAAGAATTAGAAGTTTAATGTAAATGTTTGGTGTGAAACAGAATTGAGGAATTTGTGGTGAATTATTTATTCAGCTAATTTAGCCTCTTTTTCTGTTAATGAATTCTTAGGTTTTTTATAAGTGCATTTGTTATTCCAACTTGTTTGACAAAAGATTTGTGTGAATCTGTTTCAGCTGGTGGTTTGTGAACAAGCTACTGACAAGGACTTTCTTCCCCTCGTAGCTGCTTGAGGTGATGGACTGGGCACCTGAGGCTCCTGGTGCTACTGCTGTCCCCAGAGTGGTGACCAATGCTTTTCAGGTAGACATGTGGGAGCTTGTGCAGAGAAGAACAGGGCTTCATGGTAGGATGAAGATTTAGGGACTGAGATGAAGCTGCCCTTACCTTGCTTTCTGGTCAGTCAAGTCCCATCTTACTTTCAGAACTGGTCAGAGTAGGCTACACCTTCACAGGTAAAACAATTTTTCAAGCATGCTACCTCGGCCACAATGCTGTTGCTGCATTTCAACAAATTAAAGGATATGAGCAGAGAGATCCAGCTGCTCAAAACCTACAAATATAAAGTAATTTAGAAGCCTTTGACAGAGGCAGAGAGGCAAGAATTTCTGATAAAGACACAGCTGCAAACAGCTTCGAGCCTTGCAATAACACAAGGAATGTGTATCAATTTCTGTCGCTGCAAACATCGACTGCTGAAACTTAATACCAACCTCGCCTTCGTGGTGATGAAGAGATGACATTTCCATTTTATTGATCTCACAGAGATGCAGTGCAGGAGGTGTCAAAGGGAGCTGGGCACGGGGGGGGCACCGCAGCCCATGTCCATGTCCAAGTGATGTCCTGAGCCTGTGTGGGCTGGTCCCCAGAAAGCTGGGACAAGGCAAATCTCTTGGAGGGCTACGCATGCAGCTAAGGAAGAGAAACAAGATTCCAGTGGAAAACCAGACTTAACTATAAGATCATTTGTGGCTCTCACCATACAGAAGACCTTTATATTCAAATAGAATTATAGAATGCTTTGGGTTGGAAGCGACCTTGGGTTGTAAAGTCATCTAGTCCAAATTGCCTGCCATGGGCAAGAACATCTTCAACTAGATCAGGTTGCTTAGAGTCCTGTCCACCCTACCCTTGAATGTTTCCAGGGATTGGGCATCCACCCCTTCTCTGGGCAATCTGTTCCTCTCCCTCATCATTCTGATAGTCAAGAATTTCTTCCTAATATCTAATCTAAACCTGCTCTCTTCCAAGGCATTCTCTCTTGTCCTATTACTACCTGTCCTTGGAAAAAGTCCCTTCCATCTTTCTTGTAGGTCCCCTTTAGGTACTGAAAGACTCTCCCCAGAGTCTTCTGTCCTCCAGGCTGAACAATCCAAACTCTCTCAGCCTTTCCTCATAGCAGACATATCTACACATTCATATTTAACATTTATGGCACAGTATATCACAGTAACATACCCTAGGAAAAGTTGCAGCAGCCGAGCTCCTTTGGCCTTTATGAAATGACAAAACATGAAAATATTGTTTTAAGAGGTACTAAGTGCAGATTATTTTAATGTGGGGCAGAGTAAAATTATCATCAGAGGGCACAACACTCGCTCTTCAAAGGACACATTCAGAGGCCTCAGTTATTCAGATATTCTGATTTTCAGCAATAGGAAGTACTGGGCTTGTCTTGGTGGTTAATTGCAAGGTCCAGCAAGACATAGTTTACAGCACTTCTTTAATTGCACCACAGTATTTGTCACATATATGGTATCAAAGTTGCCGGCACTGATATTTTTTATTTTCTTCCTGCAGGTTGATGATGTGTGAATAAAACTGCTTCAGTTCTTTTAACACTGTCCAAGTCATGAAACAGAACACAAAAATATTTTCAGCACATAAACTGAGGAAGGACCAGGAGCTGTTCATAAACATGTGCCTTTAATTTTGTTTCTGTCATACACTCCCCTTGCACTTTGTAAGGTGATTTTATTCGCAGACCTAAATTGTTCAAAGGCACACAATGAGGTATCTGGGGGGAGGGAGGTTGATGTGCATTTCTCAGGTTTGGTTCCTGCTTCAGGAGGGAGCTGCATTCCTCCTGTTGGAGTCTTCACTGAGCCCCTGTCAAGCCAGAGGCCCAAAAGGAAGGAAGAGAGTAAGGATCAAAGCATATTCCATAGATAAAAGTTAATCATGGAGTATTTTTTACTGGAAAATTTTGACTCTATCCAAAAAAGAAAAATTTTGGTTCCCCTCATAAAAAGAAAATGCTGAGAATTCTCATTTTATAGTGAAGAAAATGTTTATTTTACATCGAATGAAATGTTCTACTTGGCCACAAATTAAATTTTTCAAATTTTTTTTTCTATTTGCCTAAGAAAAAAAAGTTTTTCAGACCAAGAAGAGACTTTTCCCCTCCAATATTTCATTGCAGCCAGGCAACTGAAAAGTCAGTTATATGCACAGCTTTAGATAAATGTAGCAACTTTTGGCTTTACTGTGCTACAGAATGAAAATTGAGAGAGATTTCATTATTCCTACATGCAGGCAGGAAACAGCAATATGATTTTCCACTCCTTTAGCTGGGCCTTCTGACTCGGCAGAGAAATACTCTCACATAAGCTATGGCAGAAACATCATCCCACAAGACACAGAAGTGACCCGCTTTCAGAGGGACCCATCAGACCAGCAGATCATCTGCTGGAAGGAAAAGGAGGCACAGGACTTGGGGACATAGTGACAGAAGCAGGCAAATGGAGACCAAATGGATGGAGTGTCCTTAAGAAGAACAGCAGCAGGGGATGTGAGCCCAGCAGCAGCAAAGGCAATTGTCTGGGATGGCCCGTGTATGACAAATCCCAGCACCAGCTCCTGTACTGGTTCCAGTGCTGTACTGTCACACATCTTGCTGATGCCTCCCCCAGCTGGAGGGAGAGCAGCCCAGGGGCTCTGGCCCTGCAAAGATGTGAATGCACCAGGAGTCCTTGTCAGCACCACTTGCCTGGACACAGACCAGTACCAATAGAAGAGAGGTTGTGATACCAAATTGGGTACTGGCAGACCCATTCCCAGTGAAAACCTGATCCTCTCTGCAAGATCTGCTATGCCAGAGTCCTGCCCGCCTTCTAAGTAGATGTATAGGTTGCATCTACTGCTGGTTTTTTCTATCATGCAACTTTTCTTGTGCTGGAAGGTGATTTGGATTCCTGAAATCCGTCTGGGGGAGGCAAGCTGCTAAAGAGCAAATGAGGTGTTAGGAATAAGGCTCCTGCTTGTCTGTGGAGACGCCCATCTCTCCAAGACACTGGATTCCACATTGCTATCCAGTGGCTGACCTAGCACTGCACAATGATGGAGTGGCATCCTTTTCAGTGGACACGTACTTTTGCCTGGGCAGAAGCAAATTGTGGACACTTGGGAGCCAATTTCCACCTCCTGCTAGCTGCTATGCGTGGCTTCTATAATTTCACATGTATTGGCAGCACAAATAATTGCAAGGTGCTGTCTGTTAACTTGTCAACATCAAATTTTCTAGCCGTGGAAGTGACTTGACTGAACTTAGCCCTGGGCTGGCACAGCCTCTGTTGTGTGCATGGTGTGACACAGACTGTTGCCATAACTTCTCCAGGTGTCCACTCTCCAGAGTAGTTTCCAGTCCATGCCTCCTGCATCAGGCAAGAGTCACACCACACTTTGTGTCATGCACCCTGATTCAGACACTCCAGTCCACAGCCAGGGAACCTGCTGGGTGCAGAGCCGTAGCTGTGCCCGGGACAGCCCTTTCCATGCAGTCTCCAGCACACACCTCCTCACTGCAGCAAGCTGCCCCCACCTGCTCTGATCACAAGCCAGGGTGGAAATGCCCCTCTGCTCTGGCACCACCCTGTACACTCTGCTTCCGTGCAACCAGGAGCGGCAGGAGCTCACCCCACTGTGCTTTGTGTGGGCAGGAGCAAGGAGGAGACATGGCAGGCATGCCATCAGGTGGGTGTGCTGAAAGCAGGGACCTTTCCTGCACCCAGGCCCAGAAAGGTCCCACACCTCACAGTCAAATACCCACAGGGCACTCCTGCTCTTGCCACCTTGAGACCATCAAGGTTTCAGCCTCCATAAACCTAAGTGCCTGTGGTAGATTGAGTGGGAGCCAAATGCAGTTCAGCATCCAGACCCAGCCTAATTCTGCAGGGAATATATTTTCTTTGGAAGGTCCTGACGGAATCTGTAAGCCTCTGCTCCACCTCACAGTATCTTCCCAGTGGCTGCAAGTGTTTTCCTCAATGTTCAAAGCTATCTCAGTTTTGCTTAACAGCTCTCCAGAAGCATGAAAAGAAGGACCTCCCCATCTTGAAACCTGAGAGGAGAAGACAAGACTCTTTCAGGCTGTGTTATGCTTCCTCAGGAATCCAAATCCCCGAAGAGGTGATTTTTAAACCAGTCAAGACTTAATTTCTGAATTTTGTTGTGTAAGGTACTCAAAACATAAAAGTATCTCTCTAATGTGCCACTACAATGAATATGTAAAGTACAATATTTGCAATAATTTATCAGGAGGCCAGTTGAGCTGATAAAGCCTGAGACAACTTATGAAAATACCTAAAAAGGAAAATTTATATTTTTTTCCAGTCATGGATATAATAAGTATATTTTCCTAGGCACAGTCTGCAATTCCTGCTTCTCTATAAAATGAATGTGTTTCCCCAGTTAAATGTATAGCACCAGCTGAAGTGAATGGGGTGTGTGTTTGCTTTGTTTTTCTTATTAAATATAGATTTGTGGTCAATCAGGAGTTGTAAAAATATTACTGAGGTGGTTACAGCCAATAATATTTTCCTTTGATAATTTTATGGCCCTGTGGTCAAAACATGAGTGTCTGGAGTGTGAAAGGAAGCAGAATCTGATTCTGCATGCCATTACCAACTTGCTGGTAATTAAAAAACTGAAAAGTCAACAAAAAAGTGCAATGTATTCTCACTGTAGCTGTTGCTGCAGTAGTCACTGCCAGCCACAGAGATTTGAAGGCT
This sequence comes from Monarcha castaneiventris obscurior, assembly GCA_026261815.1. Taxonomy (NCBI): domain Eukaryota; kingdom Metazoa; phylum Chordata; class Aves; order Passeriformes; family Monarchidae; genus Monarcha; species Monarcha castaneiventris. The sequence goes on from JAMPIT010000388.1 coordinate 11,583,312, forward strand.
AAACCTTACCACTGGCACTGTTTTCCCTTCTCTTTCCCCCTTGTCCTCCCTACATCCTTGCAATACCCACTTTTTTCCCTGACATAGAAGAAGCCACCACCAGAGATGAGTATGGTTTTACAAATATAATTTTATCTACCATCTGCATCTGGCCGAGACAGGGAAATGCTGTTTCACAACAAACAGTTTCTTGGTTAGCGGGAGATTTGCCTCCCACCCTTTGAGCACTGCCTGCCTCCGTCTGCCTCTCTGCTTTCTACCAAGCTGCTTCCCATGTCCCCACCACGCCGTGGCACTGCTGGGGCAGGCAGCCACCCACTGCCCCTTCCTGGGGTGCTCCTGACAGGGCCACCCGCTCCCCACTGCCCTGACAGCTCCCCAGGGCCACGGGGATAACCCTGGCCTTGGCCAACCTGGGACCAAGCTGACCACACCAGGCTGGCAGCATGGACATGGGGTGTGTGGAAATGGGTTCTGCCCTGTCAATGAAAGAGCAGGGAGCACATCCACGAGAAATAGCACAAGGCTGCTCTTCTCCAGCAGTGTCAGCAGAGAACAGGCAAAGGCCTGCAGGAGGGTTTTGGAGCTACAGAAAAGACAGAATGAAATGGGCACTATGCTGTAGGGTATAGTGAAGCCAGTTATCTGAGACTGACAGCTCCCCTTTGTCCCCTGACTACAAAAACTGATACGCCAGAGCAGACTAGATGTGACAAAATGTTTAGAGCTGGAGAAGCACAGTGATAGCTCAGCACCCTTTCCTTTCATCAGCTCTGTGGCCACCATGTATAGAATCTGCAGGCTCATGCTCCAGGTTGTTAAAAGTGGATCGATTTTCTGAAATATGGAATGCTGAAGTTTCCAGAAGGAAAAATACACCTCAAAAATGTTTTTTTCTCCCTTTAATGACTTGAAGATGTTGCAGCATTAGACATAAGACAGAATCCTCTCTCATGAAGCACTGAGTGGCCAGACCTTACCAGTATTAATTTTTTAATCCTTTTCTGCTTCCTTACCAAGCAGCAGCAACCACTTTAGCAGAAGTGCTGCAATCTCAACCAAGCCATCCCACTGTCCTCCTCCTGACATGTTACAGACAGAGAGATGGACTCTCACTCTGGTAACTGGCTGAATGGCATAAATATCACCCCAACCCCACAAAATGTACTTTCCTGCTAGTCTGAGACTGGCCACTCCCAGACAGTGTGCTTATGGGGATGGGCTCTCCCCTCAACTCCACTCAGTGCCCTGCAAGCAGCCCCAGGGCACTGGGGCACTTTTGCCTTACCCTCACTTTCTGAGCAGGGCAGATGAAATCCTCTTCACTCCTGTTCAACAGAAGATGGGGTACAAAGAACCATTCATGAGGCAATTTGTCTCTGCAATTATTAAGGACTGCATATACTTATTAGATTACATATAATACATACCAATATGTGCATGAGTACATGGTATTAAGAAACAAAAGATTTTAGTCCTGCCTGGGCATCTTTATGCAGTGTCTGAACGCAACATTTTGAAATACTAAAGTACAAAGCTTTTCTTTTTTTTTTTTCCTGGGGGGAGCATGAGGCAATAATTATACTCCCCATCTTTTTTTTTTTTCCCCGGAAAGAATGTATTAAAAAAAAGGAGAAAAAAAGTGCCAGCATCATTTCCTCCCACACACTTTTTCTGTTTTTACCTCTTCAGATTTTTGGTGGAAATAAAATAGGATCCAATTATAAAATTGAGAGAAAAAAATTGATTTGTCAATTGAAAGAATGTTAACACTTGCAGAAAATTATATAGGCATTTTCTATTTCACTTTTTTTATGAAAAATCAGGACATTCTGAAGAAGTTGAAATGTTATTCTGAAGTATTTCAGTTTTGTCAGCTCACTATTTTTCAACAAATACGTTTTCAGTCAAAAATTGTCAATCTCCTTTTCTTCTCAGACCCTTTTGCGACTACCTCTCAGCATCTCCTTACACCATCATCTGGCAGCTTCTGGGCCCACAGTAAAGATCATTTACCTGCTAGCAATTTTCAGCTAATTGGGTCTTTTTCCTCATGCACCCTACAGCAAAGGCCAGAGGGGTAGCAAGACCCTCTTACTCCACCCAGCACCTCCCCTGGTCACCTTTCTGGACCCTGCTTTTGCAAAGGCATTTGTGGATAGGCAGGGGTGGCCTGAGACAAGGGACAGACTGCTTTCTTCAGCAATTATGGAAACACCTCTTTTGGTGGGGATTTTTTGGTGGGTTTTTTCCTGGCATTGTTGGTTTGGGTTTTTTTTTTTTCTGAAGCAAAAATATGGATTTATCTGGACGGGAATATGTTCCACAAATTAAATGATGTCTCATCGTGAGGGTAAGAGGGGGAGCATGCACTAGATTAGTTAATAGGTCTCCCATCTGTACTGTCTACGATATGATGATAAGCATACCTAGAAACACAGGAAACGATTCACAAAAGCAATCAGATAATGAGGAATATTATTCTCAGAAGGTCCTTCCTGTGTTTGAACAGGGGGAACAAATTAAAAGCTCAGGTTGTGTGGTAGCTTGGAAATAGTGCACACGGTGACTAAGACTCGTATCAGAGGCAACACTGAAATAACATTTTCTGCTAAAGAGCTTGAAGAAATATGTTACAAAATTATTAATAATGCATTAAAATTTGCAAAAGCATGAAGGCAGTGATAGCTAAGCTGTGTACTCCCAGCATTTGAGTGGAAAGGCAGAAGTGCTTATAAGGCACAGACAAGGAGGTACCTTCCAGTTAAAATTGCTCACAGCATTAAAAATGGGGGTGATAATAAAGGTTTGCTATTGCTTCTGGTAGTATTGTGCCAGAAAAATACAACACAGCACAAGAAAACAGAGCTTACCCTTCTTGAGAAACAGAGAGCCAGCTCTGTCCTGGCTGCATGAGAGCAGCAGCAGCAATCAGCCCCTGAGACCTGCTGCACGGCAGTGGCCACCTTTGGGAATCTGACGCAGGCAGGAGTGCTAACACCCACAAGCAGAGGGTCCTTCTCCCACCCTTCGAGCAGCCTTTCAGACAGGGTCCTGCAAAACATCCCATCAGCCAGGCTGCAGTGCTTGCTTTGCAAACTCCAGGGAGGAATGCAGTGATGTGGTGCAGGCCGTCAATACATGCCGGGAATGGCCGTAAAGGAGATCTTAAGCAGCTGCTCCTAGTGTGCTCCATGGAGGACAGAGAGGCCACACCAGTGTGCAAATCCAGCCCCCAAAGCAGTGATATCCCAAGGCTAAGGTTTGTCAGTGCCTTCTCTTCCTTTAGAAAGTACCACTACTGCTTGGCCAGACATTGAGGCTCCTGTTCAGACTGATGTGCTCATAGTTTTTGAGCCCATTTCTGTCCAAGCCAGCACCTTCTTCCTCTGGCATAATTTCAGTGAATTATTTATGCTCAACATACATGTATGCTCCAGGCCATGAAAGACCACCTTAAAGTTAGCCAGGCAGAGCTGTATGCATCTAACTCTTTATTGTAACGTGTTAGATGTAGTATTATTATTATTATTAAATATATATCAGGGCTTTTGGCCTCCTTTGATTTTGTGGAGACTGGGAAAACTGACACTTTTAAAAAGCCTACACCTTTGAAAAGCTAATCTTCATGCTTTTTTAATAAATTTATAAGTACCCCACTGGTAGCTTCATTGAGTATCATTCCCTCTCATTCTTGGTTCACTCTGACATGACTTGAAAAGTATGTGCTGTGTGCCAAAGATTTCTTTTTCAATGTCATAATTCCAACCACGAGATAATATCGAGCCATGGAAAAAGGACAGGTGACCTGCCAGAAGACTGAATAACCAAAAAAGTGCCTTTAAATTAGACAAAAGCCTTTTGCTTTCACTTCAAAAAAAAAAAAAAAAAGAAAAAAAGAAACCCGTACTGCTTCCCAGGTATGATCCAGATTTGTTATATACAACAAAGTTGTTCAATATAAATCTTTATTTCGTATTTCAGAAGGAATGCGATAGAAAACCCATTCTAACAATAAATGCTAGTCACCTGAGGTCTATAGCTTGTTTTGCAGCCCAGAAAAAAAAGCCTCTGTTCACCCTTGGCCAACCGAGTTACATTTTCTGCTATTATTAATGCATTGCAAGGGTTTTTTTCATATCAATTTGAAATTATACATCTGGGAAATCCCAGTACAACGGCAGTCAATGCTTTGTTTCTCTGTGTGGCCCTTTGCAATTACTAGAATGTGCAAATATAATTTAGCGCAGGTAAAATTCAATCAGTCACCCCAAGCACAAAGAAATCTCCATCTCCCAGAAAAAAACCCAGAGAGTGTTTCCCTGCAAATGGCACAAGGGAGCTGTAAGAGTTTCTAAAACAAATTTATTAGAATATTTAAATTCAAGTTGTAATGGGAAATTTAGCTCGATAGGTGAGGTGGTGGCAGGCTGAAACCCAAGCGAGGCAGGCAGGCAGCTTTCAGGGCTGTGGGCTCGCTCAAGTTACAGCCCCAGCTCTGCTTGCAGGGGGTGATTGCAGTGCCAGGCGGGCAGGCTGCCCAAAAAACAAGCCCCAGGAAGGCAAGGAAGGGCTGGGAGGACAAAGGGGCTGCTGAGGAGCGAGGGCAGAGGTGCAGTTCTCTTGTGGTGGCACCAGAGAAGGCAGGAGATGTGGTTCTCAGGCAGGCTCCACACACAGCCATTGACCACAGAGGCACCACCTGCCCAGCTGCGGGTGCTCAGGGGATGCCATGTGCCAGGCTTGCAAAATGCAGGCCCAGGAGAGAATAGCTCCACAGTTTTTTAAATTACACCATAATTAGGAGGCATAGCTTTAAAAAGAGAAAATTAAAGGGAAGAAAAAAATGCCACTTTTAAGGACCGCTGTATTTATGCTTCTCAAGCAACTCCAGTGCCATAACGTTTTGTTTTTGTCAAGCAGCAAAGGCTGCCCTTCACCTCCCGCTATGTTCAGTGGGAGCTGTGTCATCGCCTTCAAAGGAATCAGGATCAGGCCTCCAACGCGTTAATAAGCAACAAGAATTATGGAAAGAATTACATTTAATGTGAAGTCAGGCTGCCTGCAGTGATCGCACTGCACAGCCTGTCACAGATTGCTTTGTGCTGGAAACCTACAGCATGGACTGATCTGTGGATGAGACAACTGCAAGACATTTCCGCTTGGCAGGAATATGGAGGGAGAAGATGAGACACAAGTCAGCAGCATCTAAGTGCATATGTGGATGGCTGCAAAACTGTATATACATGCAACTCCACTTCTGACATTCTGAAAGCAATGCAGACAGGGTGTGGAAGCAACAGCCGTTGCACTTCCTGAGCAATCACGACCTCCCTCCCGATGAAAAAGACCTATTCTGCTCTTGCACATCTAAAATCCCAAAGTTCTAAAAGCACACGCCTCAGCGTTAAGAAAGCACCCTTTTACAAGTACTTTGGAAAAGAAAGAATAACACTTTTCTTTGTCACTTCCCTCTGAAAGAAGCGTTCCTGCCTATCTTCTAGAAGAATGAATCAACAGAAGAACACGTTACTCCAAAAAGCCTTCAAGCATACAAAAAAGGGGTTGGGGGATTGTGTCTAAGGTGACTCCCATGCTGGGTCTTTGTCAATGAGACCTATCTTACTGAAAAGGCTCAAGCAATGTTTTTCTTTCATGTCCTCATAAGCCCAAAGGAAGCTGTGACCACCGCAAGCGGACAAGCATACAGCAGAGCATTAGGGTGCCATTGATGCCTTAGGTTTTAACTTTTATATTTTTCAAATTCTGTACTTCTTAGAGTGTAACTCTGAAGTTCCTTGTAGCCTGTAATTTCTGCTCTCTCGTGTAAGATAGACATAACAAAGCTTCTCCAGGCTTTGCCTTCAAGGACAGCCAGGCTCTTCTAGGCCCAAAATGTGTAAACCAAAGAGTCTAAAAGGGGGGCAAGCTGAGGGGAATTATGTAATTAAACTGGGGCTTTATTTGCAGAATTAACCCTGATATGCAAATGAACCAAACCTATAAAAGTGTGAAGAACTCGTGACCTGTCATCCATCTTGGGGTCCATTTTGGCAGTAGCCTCTGGCTCCCCAGGGTGTACCTTGAAGGCCTTTCAAATAAAGCTGGAAAGTGTTCAGCCAGTGTGAGAGCAAGGGGGGCTTTTGCTTATTGTAAATAGGAAAGAACGAGAAACTGATGAATTTCCCAGAAATAAACAGCAGAGCTGAGAGGCAGCCAAATTTACTCATTCCCTAACCTGTGATTGCACCTGGACACTGAACATGGTCCTTCTACCCACAGCAGGAAACAAGGTTATTTCTGTGATCCTGCATCACCATCACAGAGCTATTTTCCATTCATCTGTCTAGCGGGTCACCGGCACACTGTGGCAACTGTTTTTCTTCACAGAATGGGCAGCTTTGAAAAACAATCTTTTTGGCCCCAAACTAATTGTGGACAATGTTTTCACAACCCTTCTGATCAAAAATGTGCCTACTTTCCTACCCGCTCATATTTCTGCTGCTCTGGTCTTCACCTTTGGACTCAGTCTTTGCCTCCTTTTGCTCCTACAAAGGAGCAAAGCAAAGCCATTTCCTGGAAGTTCCTCCTTAGTTCTTCCTTCTAAATCACTCAGTTATGTCCTGTTTTTATATCCTGCCCTAAACCTTTCCTTTGGACTATAACTTACAGCTGACTGTGTAAAACAACATCAATATTGTAACAGCCACTTTGGAGCTGCAGTGATGGAGCTCTCTAAATACCCATATTAAAATCTTACAAAATTTCGGGGGGGTGAGAGTGGGAAGTGCCATGAACATCCAGGTGCTGATGACTAAATTGTTTTCAAATTATTTTTTTTTAATTTCCAACTGGCCTGGAAATAGCAAAATGTAAAAAAGGTGCCTAGGGTTGTTTTGAAAAGCTCCCATGTTGCTACAACCCCTGCTTACCTTATGGATTGCTTTAATTCAGGGTACGACATTGCTCCTGGCATATGCTGAGTGGTTGCACCCCCACCTCTACATTAAAAATCAGTGTTTCCTCTGGAAGTTAAAACATCCTGAGGAAGAGAAAGGAAAGCAAGAGGATTTATCAGACAGAGCCTGACACATTGTAAAGATGCAGCATTGTTATCAGGTATCATTCTAACACACTTGCTGCTCTACACCACTCAAAATTTTATGACCACAAAAACAACCCACACATACATGCCAAAGCGTGACTAGCCAAAGACAGCTCTCAGCATGTTAGCTTCACTTCGCTCAGGAGACAAACAAGAGATCACAGATGAAACTGCATCCACCACGCTGACGTGAGCAGTAATGTAGGGTTTTGTCAGGGAGTCGATGTGGCTACCAGACCAAGTGCTTTCTTTTCGTGGCTTACAGTACCTGTAAAGCCTTCTGCTTAAAAGCCAATCAAATAAGACACCGAGTCACTTAGTTGCTTCCTAGAGACACATAACAAAAGCAGTCATTGTATGAATAGTTGATGCAAATATTTTGTTCACAGTTAATTCAGAATGAATAACACAGAATCGTATGGTTACTTCCGTGCTCAGGTACAGCAAGATCTATAATGCATAAAATTGATGTTAAATGCATAAAATCTCCTGCTTGGAGCATCAAAACATAGTCATGGCCTTGAATGCTGATGTTAAATCTGAAACATATTCCACATACCACATGGACTGCAGCTAACATTAGCAGCTTTCCATTGTAACAGCTACATTGCTGTAATTGGGCAGACACTGGCTGGGGATTTCTTCAGAGACCTCTTTTTCAATTAAACTTTAATTTTCAAGTAAAAGGGTTTATACAGAATGAGATCGTGTGCACACCTCGTTGTTGCACTGTTTCAGAGCATGTGAGTTCTGGGTTTATTATGTCCAGGACAGTGTAGGGCATGAAAGGAAAAGCAAAAGAAATAAAGGCAGGATGATCTGCTTTCCAGGCTCAGGATAAAACAGATATCCTGGTCAGCAATTGCAGATGTGTGGTCAGCTTGTCTAGTGCACCACGAGTTGTCTTAGCAAGGAGAAACGCATCCTGCATTATTTTCCTCCCAAGTGAAGACAAACAGGGAGAAAAGCCGCCAAGAAAACAAGAAAGGTGTTAGTCAAGGAAACTGAAAATTGCTCTTCTAGGAGGTCAGTCTTGCTGCAGCAAGGGTTTAGGCTCCCTAACTGCTCACTACCTGATTCCTCTGCTACTACTATACAACTGCCTGGGGCTAGTGAAAGGAGAAACCCCACAAGACAAGCAAACCCCAAGACTCCTATGAATCCCTGCTGTAACTCCTGCGATTCCTGCTCCCCCCATGCCTGCAGGCACCACAATGGGTCCCTTTGGTGGAGTTCAGGTGAATGTAGGAAGACAACTCTCCTCTCTGGGTCAAGACAGCCGCTCCCAAGCATTGCAGAGAAAATCCATTACTGCTTCCTGGTGTTAAACAGTTAAACCAGCTGGATTTGAAGATCTAGGAAATGAGGAGGATGAGATAACTACATTTGCGAGAACATTTGTTTTGAATCCAAACCATTTCCCCAAGTGTATTAATATGAATTACCAGGAGATTGTCTGAGGATTTATATGTGTAGTATTCCAAGAGAAAAGAAAAAAGAGCCTGAGCAGGAATAGTCAGTTTTAAATTAAGATAAATTACTCCAAGTTTCATTTTAAAATATACTCATGTCCATTGTTTACGATCCTGGAGTTCAAAATGCTGAACGTGTCTGCTGAGAGGATATATACCTCCTTTGCAAAACTCTGCTCTAGTCATTTGAAAGACAGCCTTATAACACCACAAGGCAAAAAAGGGAGGGGAGGGAGGGAAAAGGAAAGAAAGTGGTAGAGAAAGAGAGGGAGTGAGAATACACGGCATTATTGACAATTGCTAATCTTGGGGAGGGGAGGGGTGGTTTCACAAGTTTTAGGCATCAACTACAAATTAAATTTTGCCAAGATGAACCAGAGTATAGACCCTTTCCATTTACATAATCAAATAAAAGGTAAGATTCAGCAGCATGAATACTCGACCTGCCAGTAAACTGTTTGTTTCTTAGAAAGAGAGAGAGAGAAAAAAATTTCTCTAGCAAGTTAGCTCTTTCTCATACAGTTCATATTATACATGGCAGAGACAAAAGATATAAAATTTGCTACAATATATTAGTTTGATAACATTGTAGAGGGTTTCTCATCAAAATACAGAGATGGGGAATTATAGTTCCAAGGCCTAATTTAATAACAAAGCATGCTGTTGTTAAAACCATTTTTTGCCTGCTCTCTATAAGCAATGTGTGCATTGTATGAAGAATATGGGGAGAAAAATGGAAGAATTATGCAGACAAATAGTGGTATGTGGCCAGAGCTTAGGAAAACATGTATCTGCCTCTCAGTGTCCTTATTGCCCATAAAAGAACATTTCACACGGTCAACAGCTCAAATTTATGTGGACCCTTAGGGGTAAATTTTCAGTACAGTGAATAGAACTCACATACGCAATCACGTTATTGTTAATGGGAGTTCTGTGGCTACTTCTTCCACTCAGTGCTAAACATGGTGCCCCTTGCTGTAGAAAGCTAACTATCTGCAGACCACTCCAGCTCCCACTCTTGCTCTTCTCCTCCATCAGCAGTCTCAGAGGAGCAATGCCCAGAAAACCACTTGCGCCTTCTCCTCGCCCCTAGTTGCTGACAACTACTGAGAGGGCATGTCCCTTCCCCCCACCATAAGGACTGCACAATATCTGCCATGCTCTTGTCTCTTTTCACTGCTGGCTGCAGGTGAGTCTTCCCCTGGCTCCTCTCCCTGCCCAGAAATATGCCACTGTCTCTGCTGTGGTTTAAGTGCTGGAGACCTTCCAGCAGGGTTTAGCACATCTTTGTGCCCCCCTTTTCCCTTGGGTGTAACCAACAAAAGGGAAGGTCTTGTCTCCACTGATTTTTCTGGTTTTTTCTTGAAGACTGTTTCTTGCTCTTACCCTCTTGGTGTTCCTCTTACGAAGCTGGCTGTGCTGCACCCAAATAACCATCTGGTCATGACTCCAGCATGATGAACTGAGACCAGTGCAGGAGCATTATGAATTGAAATAATAGTTTGAAAATAGGTGACCAGCAAATGCCTGACAATAATTATGGGGCTTTGAAAAGAGGATTGATTTTCTTCACTGCAAGTAAGCTTTAGGGTGACATCTTAAAACTTTTTTCAGCAAATCTAAGGGCTAGAATCTTCACTTACACGTGCGTCGTCCCTAATCACCCGGCCACAGGCACTAGGACATGAATAACAATGCCAGGTACTGCAAAATTTGCAATGAAATTGTGACTGTCAACAAAACCAGAAGTTGCTGTGCCCCACCAAGCCACTTTACTCTGATAGCTTGAACATGCACAAGAACTTTGTGGCTGTTGGTCACATACCATGATATTACTACACCCCCATGTTTGGTTACAGGTCTTGATGTGCAGCTGCCCACTATGGCCAGGAGCACACCCACCCAGCCAACAGGAGTCTGTTGTTCTGTCACACCCTGACCTGGAGTTGAGAGGGCTCCAATGCTTGGGTTGCTGATGGCTTTGGTTGAAGGCCACTTGTGCCTGGCTGATGGTTATTGTGTTTCCAATGGTGAGGTTGGGTGTTCTGCTCTGGTTTCTGAAGTCTATAAAGTGAAGCAATAGTTTCTTTATAGTTGATCATAATATCACATAGCATTTAATAACAAAAAAGGTGCTGTCAACATCTAGCCAATCTTATAATCTTATTATTTATCTGCCAAGAAATGTAAAAAATTGGCAATGCTGAAGGTGCTCCTCCGTCTCAATACTGGTGGAGTATTAATTCAATACTCAATACATTCATCATTTGTGAATGGACTGCATCCATGGAGAGGAAACATGTACTAAGTGCAGATGTGAGCACCCAGACACTTTTCTCTGTGAAGTAATGAGAACCTGCATGACATCAAGAAAGTCTCACTTGGAGACAAACACAGGGCCAAGGACATAATGATATTCCAGGCAATTTTCATAGGGTCATCCTTATAACCTGTACCACAGAGACCCCCTGCTCAGTGGAGGAAGAGCTTCACTATCAAGACTCCCTGTCTATTTTTTTTGCAGCACTGGCTAGAGATAACGTACCAATTTTATTTGCTACCATTTAATTCCTTTCCTTTTAATTAGATGTGTTAGGCACTCAGAATCTTGTTTGGGATTGGTCTCACAGCCCATCATATTTCTTAAACTATGATAGGACAATTGGCCATTAATTCAAAGCAGTGCTAATAATGGTCGCCACAGCTACTAGGAGAAACAAATGGGAAGGTTCTTGAAAGACCTCTCCACTTTTAACCCCCTTGATACAAATTTAGATTGAAGCCAGACAAACAAAACCTCAATATCTCAATTATGTTTCGTTTAATTGTATGATTCCCTTTTGGCCTATATTATTGGTCAGCCCCCAGTGTATGAAGAAAAAAAAATTATAGACTGGGAGGGAGTGGAGGTGTAAATTATCTAAGTACACATATATCCCTTCCATGCTATGCCTTTCCATAAACCTTCCAAATGGCAGCCAGAGGAGGTTTCCCAGAGCCACTCCTTGAGCAAGGCCGGGGCACTGAGGAGCCTGGGAGCTGCAAAGCTGACCTTCGTGACAAACCATACCTGCATCTAGGAGAGAGCAGGCTGTGGCAGGCAATAACAGAGCTCATGGGGGCGAGGGGGAGTTGCCTGTCTCACAACACAAGCCCTGAATTTTCTGTGATTTTTGTTCTTGGAAATAATCTCGCCCACCTTCTCCCCTCCCTCCCTCCTTCATTTTCTTCTTCGACATGCAGCCCTGCTCTGGTATACTGCCTGAGTGGGAATTGCCTGCAGGTCCTGATGTAATAGCTGTGCCATATGGTCCCTTCACACAGTGGGAAGGTGGAAAAATCCAGAAGGAAAAAAACCAACAGCATCCCTGGAAAACTTTATGTAGCAGCTCAGCAGAACTACAGCTGTGGCCACAAACAGAGGCAACAACTGGAATATTACGCATGATGCATGGGGCACGGCAACAGCACATGGCCTCCCCAGAAGGCAGCTGAGCTTTATGTCCCATTTAGCTGAGAAACCTCCCCGCGTGCCATAAAGCTCCATTACAGCACACAAGCAGGTGTGGCAACCCCGGTGTTTGCTGTGGTAGATCACTCAGCTCCTCTTGCCTTCAAAGTACCCTCTGCTGGCTGCCTTTCTCCAGGTGTCTGCAGAGGAACCTAATGAGACTGATTGGGACGTGCTGATCAGCTTTCATTATGAGCTGTTCTCTAGCAGTCTGATTAATCAAAATAATGGTATGTGTTGCACATGTATTTTATGGCTGTACCCAGTTTTGCTTTCAAAACTAAAATAAGACACCTGTTTTCCCCACCCTGTCTTGCTGAGTAGTCCCTTTAAGAGCATAACCTTGTTATCAAATATATGATATACCATCAGAGCTGGGGAGCTTCATACGCATATAAATATCACTCTTCCAGTTTGTGCTTTTTATACTAGCAGAAGAATCTAATGGAAATAAATTCAGTCCATGGGTCAATTACAGGCTTATTTTCATATTTATGGACTTAATACTTCCACACACAAAAAGATTCTAATGATAGCCTAAGGCACAGAGTAATCAAAACAACAGCTATTGAAAGGGAAAGAACCAAAGAAAAGTACCACTTTGAAATTCTACCCCTATCTCCTGATATTGTTATATACACTATGCAAAAAATGCTTTTTCACAAATGAGTATGATTTTTTACCTACTTACCATCAGGGTAATCTTAAAAAGGAACTAAAAGCAAGAGTTGTTACTGGAACAAAAGCCATACTTTTTCCACCTCCAAATTCCAGAAATTAATGCTTCCATGTGAATAATGAAATTTACTTCTTTCCTCTTGTTCCTCCTTGCCCTTGTATCAGTTAGCAAAGGAGGATATCATGCTTCCTTCACAGATGGGGGATGTCCACATGGCTGTACTGACTGAAGGGTCCTAGAGGCACTGCCCCCCCCCCATGGGAGATGGCAGGCATCTATTCCTCACAAAGCAGCTACGTGTTTTTGGAGGCTTCACCACTGCCTTGGGGAAGGGGGAGAGGGAAAGACCAGCTTTAGTTTACTCTGTAGAGCTGTCAGGATAGGTAGCAAAGAGGTATGGCGTTTAGAGGGGCTAAAGGAGCTGCTGCCATTCCCTGTCCTGCCCTGCCCTGTCCTGTGAAGGGGCTCCTTCTTCCCTCATGCTGGCCATGGAGGGCAGGAGGCATTCCCTCCCCTGCTGTTACTGCTTGAAGCAGCCCCCTCCAAGATAATTCACAAATTTCCTCTGAGGTATCAGCTGGGCATATAAGTATTTGTTATCCCAGCTTTTTTTTCATGTATATTTTATCTACCAAGCAAGGGTGCGTGGGGAAGGAAGGGAACATGTTTAAGCTTTCAATGCCAACTGAAGCAAGATAGACTGCACAAGCTATCACTGAGAACTTAATGCATTGCAACTTCATTGTGCTGCTTCTTGAGTTAGCTATTTATTAAGAGTCACTGGATTGGAGCATCTTGCATGTGATTAACTATAAATGATATGTAGTTACTCGGAACATTTTGTGAAGTCATAGCAATCTCTATTGACAATGCATCTATTAGTTTGGTACATTTTCCAGCCATCAAGAGGATTTTTATGGATCTGAATTCAATGCAAAGGGCCCTAAACCTCAAGCCTTAGTTCTCTAGAAATCTGACATAAGAAATAGCAACATAAAATGAAATATTTTCCTCATTTGCTGATTATTTCCATGGCCCCTGAATGCCTATGAATAAACTGTGCCACACCACCTGACACAAGAAAAATAGCCATACAGGAAGCTTAATATTTGCTGTAACCTCAGTTTCCTGGAGCTGGAGCACTCCCTTAAATAATTTACAGCTCCATATGTGAGATAAGGCTATCTCCAGTTCTGGCTTTGTTGTGTGTCCTGAGTTATTCTAAACCACTTTGTGCAAGGGACATCCATCATTGCAGAGCCAGCTTTACCTTCATCCCACGTAGACATCTGAGAGACAGCGACTGGAAAGAATGCCAGAACTGGAGATAGTCTGATGTCATTTTAATGATTGTAAATTATTGAAAGAAGAATACCACAGACAGAGTCCCAGTCATTTGGAAGTGTTTGCTAAAATGTCTAAGAGGTCTTGAGTGACAATCTCTACTACACACATGCAATGCAAATAAGGTTGATGACTTTCATTTGGGAGGGAAGAAGAGCATAGGGCAGAGCACAATTTCCAACTCTATGCTTCAGGACTCTCAATGGAAAAAGGAGCAACTCCACTTGGGAATGACTCCATCAGTTCTTCCTATATTCCAGTAGCATTCATAAGATAAATGGTATTAAAAGCAATAAACCACCCAGTTTTATTTAAACACAGTTTATCAAGGACCCCAACTTTTACCCACTCCACTCAACATACTAACTTCAGCTGACATCACTAGTATCTAGCATCAGATTTTCTGGGGTCCAGCAGGCAGAGAAATTCCAGAAGCTGCCAAAACTGTTTTGTTGCAGCTAGAAAGAAAGCAAGAAGGGAATAATTATGAGGACAGTAAGAACTGTTGTGATAGATTCGTATATGAAACTGCCCTGGCAGCTGTGACCCTAGACTGAGCTTGGTGGTGGGCAGTGGGAAGCTTCCTAACCCAGAGGATAAGAAGGTAGAGGAGCACCACAAAGAGCAGCAAGCTGACCTCTTGCCTCAGGAAGTGAGATGGTTTGGACTGTGATCTTTTCAACTGCCTTCTCCAAAAGGAAATTTTAAAGGCAGTGCAGTAACTGAAAAGACGCTTGCAATGTCAAGAAGTGCTTTCTACGCAGTATTACAAACTCTCACCACCGATTACAGCATGTGTCTTCTCTGCCACACAGGCATTATCTCATCTCTTCAAACGACGGGTAGATTCAGTCACAGAGAGGTCATATCCAAAGTCACATACAGAGCTGGGAATTAGGACGCATCAAGTTGCACTGTGGCAATGTAAGACATGGTATCTGTTGACTTCACAGTGGGAAGCCCAGCATAAAAAAAAAATAAAATAAAATAAAAACATTACCTACTGTCATTTGAGGCATTTTCCACTTCCACACATCTGCTCAGGGCACTATATATTGGCTCCAGGTCCCCAAACCATGGGAAACAGCAGGCTTCCTGCACGGCTGCTTTGGTTGTGTTCCTCATTTCAGGCCATTGTTCCAGACTGTATCTTTTGTTTGGGCCTTGGCAGGCAGAAAGACAGAGAATGCTAATGAATATCTTCGCTGCGAGCACAATATGAGAGGCATCTCATTTTCATTTTCTTTCCTGTAAGTCTTGAGTTCTAAACTCAAGCTATGCAATCAAAATGAAATTCCCTGTAAAATGATGGGCTCTCCCTTTTGTGCAGGTAGCTGAAAGACACTGGATAAGCCACTTCTCAGGGAAACCCACACAACCTTAAATTTTAGAGAGCAGTACAGACATGCAATTTATTGTTGCAGAATGGAAACTCTTGGATATTTATTGGTAAAAATAGGAAATTCCTCTTCTACAATTTAGATCTCAAATACTGTCCATATTTAAGAGATTTGATGCAGGTGATTGTGTTGCTCCAATATTGGTAGGAGAAGCTGGCATCATCATAACAACACCTCTGGCTCCCTTTTGTTTCACCTAAATCTTTACCTCCAGAATCATGGGTGATTTCCTGACTTTTGGAAAGGTTCCCAGTTGTGGTTGTCAGCAGCACCCTCAGAACCTTTCTTATCCCTAATCTGCAAAGGTAGAGAGTCTCTTTTATGTGTATGCATATATTTCACCTGGCATTGCACAGAAGTAAGCTTATCCTGGATTGATCATGCTTGTCTAGTGTAAGCAGAACTCCTGCTTCTCAGGAAATGTAACCAGGAGTTTGATGCCTCGTTAAATCATCTCCCCCAAATTTCTGGCCCTCTGCTGGCTGAGATTTTCCAAAAGTGTGCAAAGAATGGTTTTGACTTTCAGCAGGCAGTGTTGAGCATCCGCAGCCACCACCGCCTCCCAGGGAGCTCCTGCCTGTTTGACAGTTTTGAAAACCATTAAGCCATTAAGCTACTATTTAAATTAAGAGCAAGAACCTAATTTTAGGTACCTGTATCTGAAATCTGTATTTGCTCTTTGCCATCACGTCAAAATTTCTCATATTAGGGGCAGAACAGGACTTCCTCAATCCTGACTTCATACATCAGCTCCTATAGTCTTGACCATCTCTTTTGGTTCCTTTCCTTAGGGAAGGTGTCTGTGCCCACTTCTTTTGAGGGTTTTGAAAATTAAATAAACCTCTTGGTGATTTGCATCTATGTGTAAATAGTCTGTATGGATGTGTGTACACATCTGCTTGCATATGTGCACACCTAAATCAAAGTACTTTAAAAAGCTTTACTGTACCATACACATTGTCTATCATCAGTGGAAGTTTTCACTGTGTTCACAGAAAGGTGTGTGTGTGTGTCTGTGTGTGTGTGTGTGTATGAGAGAGAAAGAAAGAGCAAGAGAGACAGACGGAGAGAGGGAGAGAGAGTGCACCAGGAATTATCTATGCATAAAGAAATTAAAAGAGAATATTTTTCCAGAGCAATTGAAGCCCATCTCCTGAACAATGACGACAGCTCCTCATTTTCGACAACAATAGAGGGCACGTAGGAGTCAGCTCATTAGAATATCTGTGGCTCTTTTCTGTTCTCTCTGCATTAAGCCCCCATAATGTCAGTTGTCACTTATTAATGACAATTAACTAGTAATCAGCAGTGAGACTCTTCGAGGTGGTCCTTGCCTGACAGGTGAAGAAAGAGAACATTGCGTAGTGCCATGCAGTGACATGGAACCTTCAAAGGGAGCACGGCATTTCCATAAATTATTTCAGAAAGAAATTTTCTTTTAGACATCCTCTTGAAAGCATTAGGATCTTTAACCCTAGAAGGACTATACGGTTGCAGCTGTCCTCCCTCCCCCCTCCCCTTATCACTAGTATTGGATAAAATTGGAAGGCAGCCTGATCTGTCATGTAACCCAATTCCCATCTGGGGCTGGAACAGCTATCAACCCACTCTGCTGAAACTATAAATACCTTCCCTTGATACTCAACCTTAAGTGCTCACTTAAAATGATGCCCAGATATCAATAGTGAGGTTGCCAACTGCGAGCAGCTAGGTGGATGGCCAGTAGAGACTGCAGCACATCTATTATAAAGTCTTTAAAAATTAAATGACTCACAAGCGCTCGATTTATGTACATGCATAGCCTATGAAATTGCACAATCTTCTCCCCTGTTTCTGATGGCTTTTCCACTCCCTTGTTATGTCTTGTCTTAAATGAGGTGGCAGCTACTGTTAGTGTGTGTTTTTACAGCAACCAGCACACTCAGGCCCTTGGACTCTGATTGCTATTATAATACAAATTTGATGTAGTTATTGCTCTTAGAAACACTGAAGTGGGAAAAAACCAAACTACCAGCAACAAAATAACCATTAAGTTTTCCCCATGCAAAGCTTTCCTCTCTGCTCCTCTCCCCATCTTATGCAACACCAAGAGCCCTCTTCATCATACTTCACTCAAACTCTTTGCTCAGGCTTCCATCCTTATCTTGCCTCCTTCTTCCTGACCCTCCAGCTTTTGAACAGACAATCCTGTGAAGTCTTTACATTAAATATTTCAGCTGTCCACTACAAAACCCTGAGACAAATTCAGCCTCATTCCATGTTTTTTGCAGGAGGTCAGAGAGGTTTCCAAACATCACTCAGGCATACTTATATCTCCCAGCACAGAGCCCCTTTGAGCTTCACCTTGCTAGGTCCCCTTTTGTCTCCTAACAGGCAAACAGGCCTTCCAGCCTTTCCCTTTTCACCCGTCTCAGTCCTAGCTTTGAAAATCCCTGACATCTGCTCTTGCTAATAGCAATTATTGTTCTATTATTTCTTTTCCCCACCTTGTCCTTCTTCTCACAGTGGATGTCCAAGATCCAATATTTTTTTGTTCTGCTTTTACCCATCTGATGGCTGTTGATCATTAGACTCCATTCTTAGTCACTCCTAAGTCCTATTTCTTCTTTGCACTTTTAAAGACTCCCAGCTGTCAAAGTGCACTCAAAAATGTGAAATGTGACACTCACCACCCGCCAAAACTTGGGCAGAGGATCCCCATGCCATGTTAAGTCTAGACCTGCTGCCTTTTTTAGAGCAAAGCTATCTAATTTTTCACATTATCCCGCCACAGAAAAGTGGTGACAAGAAATAATAGACAGTTAATGCTAAACGCTACATACTTCAGCAAGGTAGTGCTTTAGAGACAGCCAACAGTACAACTCTCCCTTGAACATAAAGACACACAGTGCTTTATGGTGCCTCTGAACCACATTTTATCATCATGCTACACACTCAGATACTGTAATTACGAATACAGCATGCCCACTGCAAACATGCTGAGTGCATTTGACCTTGGACTACGAAGTAATATACCAATTGTGGGCAGTGTCTGAGCCTCCAAGTGTATTTTGGAGACAGCATTTGCACATTAATAAGCTTAAAGCTTGTTTACTGTCAGAACTTTCCAGTTAAACCATTACAGTTACACTGGTAGCATTACAGAGTTTCCCTACCATGGCAGCCCTTGGCAGATTTTCTTATTAGAGAATAAAAGTGGCTTTTTCCAGTTTGCCTTAAATTGATTCCAAAGTACTTTGGTCTAAATTGAGAAAAAAAGTCCAGAATGAAAATGCCTAGGGAATGACTTATAGCAGTCACTTACGGATGACAAAAGCCATTAAGGAGTCTCAGATCCTACCTACAATGGGTCTAGTTTCATCTGGAACATAGGAAGAACAGAAGTGACCTACTACACAACTTTTTCACCTTTATAAGTAGTACTTAGAAATTAGATAGCAAAGACCCTGACGCCAAAGGGCAACATTGTCAAGAGCCACATCTTGTATTGCCATACACAGCTGGTTAAGCTAGAGTGAGGAGACATGCTAACGAAGCGCCATTTCTAAAAACATAAAACTTTGTAATGCTCTATCAAGATCAAAATCTCCTGCTATCCTGTTCCCCTCCCTCCCAGTCCACACTCCAACTCCTTGCAGAGCAATAGTGACTTGCAGAGCCACTCTGCCAGTTTTCCTTGCTGTGCTGGAGGCTGGGCAGAGAGCACGGAGAAGATGATCCTCTTGACACTGAACCTGTAGCAGTGCTTCCATGACAACAAATAAGATGTTACACTTTGGAATCGTGCAGGAATAAACTAAGCCTAACCAGGACTTGAAGACGGCAGTTAGTTTTGACAGAACACTGCTCCTCAGAAATGCTCGGGTTATACCACAATTTGTTTGCATGTCCCAATACACTGTGCATTTCCTGGGGGAAAAAGGAAAAAATGGCAGAAATCTTCTTTTTTCCCAGTTGGATTTCACTGCCAGAGACCATCTTCAGGAATGTACAGCAGTGGAATCCACTAGTTGCAGAATGGGGTAAATGGCACCTGATTCAACCTGTCTGTCTGTACCTGAGGACAATGCCCATTTCCAAGATAAAGCAATCCTGCCATTCAAAAATACAAAACTTTGTAATTCAGCAGGACTGATACTTGGTCTCATCACTGTTCAGTCTTGAGTGTCCAAACCTCGCTGAAAGGAAAGTCAAGGGGTGAAGGGATTCTGACCATGGTGATACACAGTATGATATAAAGAAACTGAAGTGCCAGCTGGCTGGTTAATACATTTTGCCAAACTGATTTAGCACCTACCAGTCCACTTGTGAACTTATTTGAAAGAAACTGCTTGCTCTTAGCTATTGTATCTTCCATCCCAGATCATACTGGATGGAACTCAACTTCTTGTTGTGATGATAAGCCTTCTGGGGAGTAAGGAACTGTGCCTGACATTATGCCCTAGTGGCTACACCTCTAGCTGCTGGTCAGGAGCTTTGGGCACTATTTCTGACTACATGGCTTGTAGAATGCTGCTTTCTGGATTCCACCACTGTGGGTGTCATTTTTGGGTAGGAAATACAGGTGCCATTCTGCTTTAGTGGTTCATGATGAGCTCTAGTACAAATTTCAGTTTTTACACACTCTTAAAGAGGTGGCTTTGGACAAGTTGTCATGTGTACCAAGAGAGGTGACTTCCACCTTCATGACCCTGAAGGTTGTGTGTCCCACCAGCCTCTAAGATTTCATAATGTATGCTGTTCTGAGCAAATGAATCAGCTCTGGACTCCTACAAGAGCAGATGGGTTGCAGGCACCCAGACTCCAACCTTCCTTCCTCAAGTGACCATGTGGCATTTAACCACGGGTGTCCTACATCTGACAAGCCTGGTCAGGAACCTGTCAGGCTTTAACCTGCAGCTTTAGACAATGCTGACACAACCACTCTGGGCTGAAAAACAGTACACTCTCATGATATTAAATTTTACTAAATTTATACTGTAGTGACAGTCAACACATTGTAACCTGAACAATTTAGTCTAAGAAATGCTTCTTTAAAAAGAAAGAATAATTTTAACAATTTATTTTCCCTGAATGTTTTACACTAAGACGTTTATCCAGAAGTAAAAACCATTCAAATCCTGACAACCTGGCTATAACTAATCAAATTTAAACTTTTTATTTTTCACAGGGAAGGGAAAAAACCCCAGGTAACAACTACAGTAGTTAGGATAAAACTTACTAGATTCATTTTGACCACACTGACCCAGATTCAGCGGTCACTGGACAGAACTGTAGAGATGTTTAAAAATAAGAGATCTTCACAACAGAGTAACTTGAGCTTCTCATTCCCACTGGGAAGGTCTACAGCTTTTATAATCATTGCATATTCTAATATTGGTTGTCTCAAAATAACAAGGTCCACTAGCCATGTATCAGCATTCACAGTCCAGTCCTGACCTCCTGGTGCTAAACTATTCTAAAATCAGTTTTTCTGTATCACCAGTCAAAAAAACAGAGCTAATGAAATGTGGGATAAAGAAACACATTTCCTAAATTATACTAACCTCAGGTAATCTGCCTCATCTTAGAACTGTAAAATGTTCTCCTTTTTTACAATACATCCAGTTTTGGATATTGATATTTTCACTTAGCTATGATATCACCTTCTACTTAGAATAGCATCTTTCATCCCAAGATGTTGTCTCTCCACCTACCTGTAGGATGAAGCTGAATACACACAGTGATGAAGAGAAACTAGGCAATGCCACATGAAATATTACAAGAAGAATCTCAATCAGAAGAATGGGGAAACCAAAAATTTGGAAGAATCATATTATATAGATTAATATCTGGCCAGTAAATTTGGGTTAGCATTCTGCTCTCATCCATGGACAGAAAAGGACCCTGCTTTTAAATTTCAGTGAACAGATGGTGAAATCCCACTTCCTGCTACTTTCATGCTGGGAGAGTAACTCAATACTGCATCAGCCAGGAGACCAACACCTACAGAGCTGCAAGAACACTCCACATGGAAACTGGCCTCTCCTTGGAGGTCTCCTAACCAGGACCCCTGCCATATTATTTAAAGAATATCACATGCTCAAATCTGAGATAGCTTTGGAAAATGCAAGCAAAAGCTGATGCACTGTGCCTTGATTAGTGTAACACAAGACAATATGGATATTTTACGCCTTTATACTTAATTGCAATTGCATTTTAGTGGCTTCCATGAAAAGGACAGATTATATTTGGTGTCATTATTACTAGTGTAACCATCCAGAGAAATCTGTAACATAGTTATGTTGCAGAAGATATTAGGGAATAACCCATGAAATGCTATTAAAAAAATAGAAAAGGTCATTTCATTTGGGACTAATGTCATAGGTACACAGGCCTCCCAAATTTCCAGTGGTTTGCATCAGCTTTGAAACAGCAACATAGAAAAAATGCACCAAAGCAGAAACCAAACTTGTGAAAATAAGCAAACCAAGATCTTCCACTCTGAGAAAATATACAAGCAAAGGTGCGAATACCAGCAATGTAATGCTAAAAAAAATGAGCTTTATACATCTCTGAAAAGCATCAGACACACTGGATTTTGCATACATTGTAAAACAGGTATACAGGCTTACAGACACTATGATGGGGTTTAAAACTCCTAGGTTTCTTTCCTTCAAGATCAGTCCCGAAAGGTTACATGGTCTCTTCCATCCAATAGCTTTAGAAGCTACTCATAGAATAGCACAGACTTACTTTAGTTGCAATCTTATTGAAATAGAGAAGAAATAAACTTTTAAAAAAATTCTGGGGAAAAGAACAACTCTTTTAAACTGTTCAGTTTCTTTTCTAAAAGGGATTTTTTTCTGAAATACAACATTCAAACAAAAGTGACAAAAATCCAAATAACAAAGATCGTACTGTCACTGTACTTCATTTTCTTAAGCAGGTGAACCATCAGAGCGCTCCAATTTTTATCTACTCCATATTTCAGTTGTAGAAAGTGTTACATCAGCATAGTCACCAGGTAAAGCCGCTGGTTTGTTCTAAATGGACTTTCTTCAGACAGTGGCACAGATGATGAGTGATTGTCCAATTCTGAAGCTATCAGAACTGAACGGATTTAGCAATGTCATAAACACCTCTCGAGGGAGTCACCTGGTGTTGAGAACTCGCTTTACATGCCGTGTTTCAAAATCAGTTTTAATGGATTTACATTAGATTCAGACCCACTTTAGAGCTATTATTTCTCCCTTTCAGCCTTTTCACACACTACTGCAATGTACTACAGCATATTTTATAATCACATGTTTGCAGGCCTGTGGGAAAGTAAACAAAACTTCAAAGGGTTATTATTTAAGGACTCTGTATTATGGCCACAGGCCTGACTGTTTTTCTTCCTCACCACCCCTTGGGCCCAAAGCACATAATCATCCAGTAATTGAACTGAAATGTCTAAGTGGCTAGATCCCCTGAAGGACATAGGTAGTTAGCAGCGAAGAAAGTAAGGGACATTTTAAAAAACCCTCATGGCACTTTCCTGCACTACTTAGAAACACCGTGCAAATATAACTGACCTGGACCTGATAGGTTTTTACAGAGAACAGAACAGTGCATGGATATTTCTGGAGTTGTAGCTGAAGTAAAGATTAAATGTCAAACTGTGCTGTATTTGGAAGCAAAGATCTTACATTTAAATTACTTTCAGAAGAGCTGAGAAGAAGAAACAGAAATATACATATGTACACAGAAGTATATATAACACAATAGTATCACTAATACCATGTGAAAGCAAACCCCTCTAGGTCCTCATATTTAATAGCCCCTCCAAAAAGTGTAATGGATAGCAGATCCCAGGCTTTCATACACTGTAACTGTCAAAGCACTCAGGAGATAGAGAAGTGAAGGCTCTGACAGCTCTCTTTTACATTCTAAATGACATCTGCATTCAACAGAACAGAAATAAAGATTAAGGGAAACACCTGATATGATAGCACTCAGCTTACCTCAAAATGCAATATTTAAAAAGTACAGAGAAACATAGGTCTGCCTCCTTGTACTGTAAGTAAAAACTGGTGTCAAAGCCTCTGAGGTCTTCACCGCTGCCAGAAAGGCAGCACCACGTTATCCAACAGACTGCAGGGGCAGGAGCCAAAGCCTCTCTCCATGAAACTGCTGAAATCAAAAGGTGCCTCACCAGAGGAGGGAGGGAGGAGACGGCCTTTGAACACACACAGAAAATGGCTACAGGTACAGTCAGACAGCACAAGGAAATTAACTTGGCCAAAAGCTTTGCAGCCTCTCTTGTGCCCCAGTGAGGAGCAGAATGCCCCTCGCGGCTCTGGCTCTGCACCTTTCCCAGCGTGTACCTGCTGCAAATCTCTCCTCAGAGGTTACCAGCATTACGGCTTCCAGCGAGACACGTCAGCACACAGATCACGAGAGATGATTTCAAATAGATTTTTGCTGGTTGATTATATAAACGATGCCTCTTATAGCTGGAACAACACCTCAAAGGCAATGTAATGACGACATGACAATGTATGTAAATCAAGAACTGCATGTGGGTTTATTTTACACTTGAGAAAACAGTGGATTTAATTGTGTGAACCAAAATGTACTGTACAATATTAATGATAAAACATCAAAATGTATAATTCATAGTGCATTGCTTGCTTTATTTTTATTTATTTAATTTTTTTTGTCAGATAGTTCCTTTAAGTACATGCATCTGGAAAGATGCAGGTGCCAGTAAAATTCCTCTATTTATATCAAGCTGCAGGAACTAAATTTTATTCAAAAAGTGTGGTTTTACATTATATACACAGAAATCGAATATAAAATGACAATATAAAAAGTTAAAAGAGAAAGCATACAGCCAGAAGGTACAAAGAAAGTTGAACAGTTTAAAATGGTACGATATGTAACATGTATTTTTTTAAGCTGATGCTGGCAATTTACAAGGAACAGAATCCAACATTTGCCCCATTTTTTTTTGTTTTCATTTACCAATGCAGCACACTATAGAAAGGTCAGCTTGTACCAAAGCTTAACATTTGTAAATAACTATAAACTGCAGTATTTTACAGAAAAAAAAAAATAAAAGAAAGAAAAGAGCATTTTTACATTTGTTTTAAATAACAGCTTGCATACTTTTTTTTTTTTTTTGCCAAAAAGTGGCAATTCTCAGCATCCAGAGGATTTGGGCATAGTGGCAACTTGGTTTGCTTTTTTTTAATTATTATTTAACTTATACAGTTGTGGCTTCCTAACCCCTTGAGTACTACACAGCTCTCCTTCTTCCAAGGACTGCATGCACAATATCTTCACAAACCAGTTCTGCATTAAAAAAAAAAAAAAAGGAAGCTCATTCATTAAAAAAAAAAGTCCTGGTTCTGACACAGCTTTTATTTTAATGAAATGCCTTTAAGCCTTTTGTTTTATTTTGTTTTTTCCTTATTTACTTATTTAGTCACTGGGAAAGGCACAGAAATGCTATTACAGTTCTCAGAGGGTTAAAACTTGACACTACCAGGTTCTGTGACCTTTATTGTCATGGCAACTTTGTAATTTTAGGATGTCTCTTTATCATTGTTCTTTGTGTCTTTCTTTACGGCTAAATTAATGTCTCTCAATAGTGTCTCCCACTATATTCTACAAAAGATAGCTTAACATCAAGGACAGATGTTGAAAATAAAGGTCAGACTTTGACTCACAAAAAAATAAAAACAGAAACAAAAAAATAACCATGCACAGATCAGACAAAGAGCATATAAATATAACTACAAAATAAGTGTAAGAAAAACCAAGGTCCAGATAGGCAGTTCAGCAACAAAAGTAAGACTGATTTCAGAGGCTCAGGTCAGGCCTAGTGCAGTACTATGAAGAAGTTTAGTGCAATGTTCCTGTGGTCACTTGCATACCTGGCTGCTTACCTGGACGCTATTGTTTTTCTAACTCAGTTACATAGATCAGATGGTCCTCTGGGGACTTGCCATGTGTTTTACTAAGGTGCAGTTTGACTGCATGCTTGCTTGCAAAAGTTCGGTTACAGAGCTTACATTGGAATGTGGAGCCTAAGTCCTCCTCAGCAATTCCAAGTGAGCCCAAAGTCTTGTTTGCGAGGACTTTTGAAACATTCTGCTGTTCTTGAATCTGATTAAGTGGCAACTTTGACAGATCCTTCAAACTAAACCCTAGATGTGTCTCTAAGTGACTTATGTATGTAGAAGCAGTCCTGAACTGAGAGGCACAATCATTGCAAAAGAAAACAGGATGTCCTGTGTCCAAGTTCTTTAAAAATTTAGTTCCACCTGTCCTCCTTAGCTGATACTTCACATTGGCCAGCCAGTGGCTAATTGTGGTCATGGAAAGACCAGTAAACTTAGAGATGTGTACCCGCTCTTGTGGACCTAGGTCCGACATAATGTATTTGCCTTCTGGGGTCTCCCTCAAGCTGGAAGCAAACTGGGCTTGAAGGATCAGAAGATGCTGAGGGTTCCAGTTGGACTGCCTCCCCTTCCTCTTGTGTACTGGTGACAGTTCATCCAGAGCTTCCTCAAAACTGCTCCCGTCAGCATCAGACTTCTCTGACACGGTAGAGGGAGTTGAAGACTTGGGTGTCAAACGGCCCGTGAGGTTCTTCACCATATCAGAAATATCCAGGAGGGCACTCTCCCTCAGTGGGGATGAGGCAGAGTCAGCCACACTGGAAACAAGAGGCTTGTTTTTGGACTTGGTTAAATCAATAGGTTGATCGCTGTTCTCGTAGTAATACCGGTCAATAGCATCAGCCTGCTTGACTGGCGTGGTTGGGTAAATGGGTTTGTCCAACATGCTGTTACTAATTTTGTACAGCATGGCCAAAGGGTCCAGAGAGGGGCTTACCGGCTTAGAAATTTTGCCTAAGTGGGTATTCATAATGGACTGTAAAGCGCTCAATGGATTAATGAAGGATGGCTCAGGTGAATGATCTGTGATAATTCCTAAATTGTTACAGCCATTTGCAACCTTTGTTTTAAGTGGCTCTGTACCATTTGGCGTATGTGCTTCTGCTGGACTATCTTTTTTGACCTTCTGAACTTCTGACTCAGAGCTCTTCTTTGGCTGCTGTTTGTTATTTATTTCTTCTGCTTTTGGGAAATCTTTGTTTTCTTTAGCAGCAGGTGACATGGGTTTAACTGGAGAAGTCTTCTCCTTCTCCAAAGGCTTCTCTTCCTTCTTCACGTTGATTTTACCTGTAACTTTCTCCACTAGTTCCTCCATAGCAGAGACATTGCTCTTGTGAGGTGGGGGTGTGAGATTGCCTGGGGAATGGATGAGCGCGTTGTGTTCTGACGACAGTGATTTCACACTGCTTGCGTAGGACGGCTGCATTTGAACGCTCTGCACCGCAGGCTGAAGGGGTTTGACTGTTCCTGGGAGCTGGTAAGCTGCATGAATACTGGGATATCCTCCCCAGGAAGGGGCTCCGTTCTGGGCTTTGCTGATGGCTGTTGTCACTGTGTTCTCCAGGGATTTCAATATGTCTATTCCGCCTTTAGGACTATCATCTAGGTCCTCCTCTCTGAGGTATTGATACAAAGTTGTTGGCTCAAATTTCTCTGTAGAGTCCTCACTCTCTTCTTTAATCTTTTTCTCTGTTTCAGTGACCACCAGCTTTTCTTTCTCTGGGTCTTTCTTTTCCTCCGAGTTTGTGGAGCCCGCTGGGGAGTCGGGCTGCTTTTTAATGTTGGAGGCTGGTAGCCTTGTGTGGGTGGTGGGTGGAAGAGGTATAGACTGTATTTTCTCCTCCACCACTGGGTCCAACACCAGCTGTTTGCCTTTTTTGGAAGCAGAATTGGTCACCTTCAAGAAATGACCGGTGACCATCATGTGAGCAGTGAGCTGCTGCAAAGTATCATGGGAACTGCCACATTCCATGCATTTCAGTATTTGGGCTTTGCGTGCCTCAAACTGCCAAGTGTAGCTAGCACCATTTTGATAGCCATAGCGGTTGTTCGGAGTCACGTAGGGGTTGGCAGTTTTCTGATCCTTTGCAGACTCACCCAGTGAAGCTTCCGCCGTGATCCCTGTTGGCTCAGGTGAACAAGGCGAAGCCAAGTCCTGAAGTGCTCGCTTTTTGGTAGAAGGGACCAGTTTGGTGATGGCTGGTACTGGCTCCTTCAGAGGCACTTTCTGGTAATGCTTTGTTTTTATCATATGGACGCTGAGGTCTTGCAAAGACTCAAACGAATGCCCACAGTACATGCACTTCAGCACTTTCTGGGCGTCCTCTTTGCCTTCCATTTCCATAAGCGATCGTTTCCTAGGCTTTGACCACCGCTTGGTCTTATCAGCTTCTTTATCTCTGTTGTCATCACGGTAATGTCCAGTTTCATTCATGTGCACTGTTAGCTCCACCAGCGTGTCATAGGCTGCGCTGCAGTCTTTGCAGCGGAACTTGCTGGCACCGGTGAACACAGACCCATAGAGTTTATTGTTTTGCCGGTAAAGCTGTACTGTGCTGAAGAGACTCGGCTCTGGGAGAAGTCCGTACGATGAGGTCTGCTGCAGAGTTTTAGCTAACGCAGCTTGGTGCCAGTCGTAACCTGAGCCACCACTGTTGCTGTTACTGTTACTAGTACTACTGGTGGTTGTACTGGTGCTAGTGTTGGTACTGGTAGTACAAGTACTCTGGGAATTGGCATTGGTGTCAGTACTGGTGGTGTTTTCACTCTGGCTGATTCCGTTGTTGCTGGTGGTTGGGTTGGATTTCTTTAAGTCCAAGGCTAAACTGGACCAGCAAGTCTCTGAAAGCAAATTTGCATACACAGCTTTTATTTGTGCCAAGCTGTCCTGTGGATAGGAAACATTGTCTGTGCACTGAGGATCCTCTTTCTCTTCTTTAGAGGAAGTGCTTTTGAAATGGGCCAGCTGATCGCTGTTTTCACTAAACGGCGAACCATAGCCTGCATCCTGATTAGTTGCAGTGCTGACTGGGGAGTTCTGGTAGCTTTGAGCCTCTTTGATCTCCGCTTCTTCATTGCACAAATACTCATTCTCCTGGATGTCCAGAGACAGCCCATCATCTTCCACGCTGTCTTCATCTATTTCTGCTGCTTTCAA
Source organism: Monarcha castaneiventris obscurior (assembly GCA_026261815.1). Taxonomy (NCBI): domain Eukaryota; kingdom Metazoa; phylum Chordata; class Aves; order Passeriformes; family Monarchidae; genus Monarcha; species Monarcha castaneiventris. The sequence goes on from JAMPIT010000388.1 coordinate 11,611,909, forward strand.
TTCTTCCTCAGGAACATATGCTAAAATACAGGAGGGGAGATGGGGGGAAACAAGACAAAGTTATCGAACATGCACATTTTACATGGCGCTCTTCTGCACTAAAAACAGTAACCATGAAGACAAATTTTGAAGATAAATCCAAAACCAAAACTCACCATCACTCACACACTCCTCCTATAAATCCACATACTCTGTCATGGTTACAGTTTGATATCAGTGATACTGAAGAATAAACTTTGACTTCAGCGGTAAAATATGTGCCAGGACCACAGTAAATACCATAGTATCAAAACTAAAATCAAACAAAGAGCCTACTAAACTAGTTTCTATCAACTTAAAAAATGGCCTGGTACTGTGCTATATTTACTGCACTACATATGTATGTGTAACACGTTGCAGCTGACCTGCATCCCTCAGACCACGACGCTCTGAATCACTGACTTGACCAACTCTACCTTGTCAGTTCTGTCTTTTCTTGCAAACTGGCTTTAGCTACAGCTTCAGGGGCCATTTCTGTGTCACGGATACCTGACTCTAATGAAGCCATACAGGGCAAGAGAGTCAGGTCAGCTGTTCCCAGGGTCACCTGGTGGCTGGCTGTACTGTGTCCATCTGAGAGCAGAACAGCTTTCAGTTTTGAAAGGTGAAAAGATAAGCAATACTGATTGCTTTCTGAAATGGGTAGGATATAGTTTGCTTCCTGTTACGATCTGATGTGGGTCCTGCATTTACCATTTTGAAAAAAGCAGTCAGGAACAAAAAATAAATGCCAGAGATTAAATTCTTAAAGCAACAAACAAAAACCTTGAGATTTCCCCTGCAGCTTGATTATTGGCTTATGGAAAATATGAAACTTTGCCATTGCATTGTTACCTGTGAAACTATATGATCTCACCAAACTATGTGTTTATCTATATCAAACTATTTGTTAAACTAGCAAATACGATATTCATGAGCAGATGGCCATTACATCAAAACACATTTACTCCAAGGGCTCAATTCACAGAAGTGACTTACATGTACCTAAGTGATAAATGTACACTTTCATTGCAAAGCAAAAAACATAGTTGTACACATTTCCCTCCAGTTTTGTAAAAGAAGCTTAAAAAAATCACAATGCTAATGGAATGTAGATAATTTATAAGAATGTCAAGGTAGAAAACATGGATTATGAACAATTTTCAGTAACTGAATAAAAAAGTGCTTCCTTGTCAGGTGAACTCTGCAGCAAGTGATGCTGAAATGTGTCCTATGTCCTTCCATGGTACAATACTGAAAGAAAGCCAGAAAAGAGACACTTCTCCTCCTATGTGGTATGAAGAAAATAGGTATTATCATGTTAACAAAGCTGAGGTCTTCTTCAGCTGGGGGAAGCATAAGTACAAGTCGAGCTTCTTTTTGTACAGTTGCTAATATATTCTGAAATGTCTTTTCTGAAAAATAAAAAGAATCTTCTTTCATTGTAATATGAATACTCTTCAAAACATCTCTTTTTCTCTTTTTTTTTTTTTTTTTTTTTGTTGAAAAGTAACAATATTACGGTCAGTACTGCATTATGTATTCACCTTTGCAATTCAGTCTTAATGCAGCCCCTAACTGCATCAGCTTGGATCTTTTAAGATGAAGTAGGAAAATACTCCATCTAGTACTGGAGTTGTGCTGAACCTTAAAATGCCCATTGCATTTGTCATCTGTCCCCTAAGTGTCAATTTTTTCAGAAGAGAATTTTACCTTTTAGTTTTTAAAAAAGTTCTAATCAGAGCCAAATTCCTTACAGATAAATCAGCCTCAAGTGTTTTCTAATATGTTTAAAAGGACAAGTGAGTACCAAGCACAATAAATAAAAGTCAGAAATAATCCTGGGGTCAAAGGCCAGGAAGATGCCAGAAAAGCATTGTAAAACCAGATGAAAATATTCTCCAAGAGGTGTTTTGTCCATAAAATGAAGAATAGAATGTAGAAGCAGTAAGAGAATTCTAAAGACAGTCAGCTTCCCTGTCCTGCAGCAATGCTGCTGTTGAAACACTCTGCAGATATCTGAGCACGGTAGGACCGCCGCAGTCCTGAACTCTAAGTACACACGTAGAATTCACTCCCACAGCTCCAGCCTAGGATCTCTTAGCTCTCTCATTTAACACACCTGTTTGCAGTCACTTCTAATGGCAAAAGACAATATATTTTTAAGTTTCGGAAAAGTGAAGAACAGTTAAAGAAGAATATGGTTTCTGATTTAGAAATTACTTTTAAGTAGAAAAAAACCCTCTGAGACCTAAAATGCACAACAACGGGCAGTTACCATCTGGCATTCTTATTAAAAATAACAAAACCAAAACAAGTACAAGCTAAAAACTGAGAGGACACACATTTTGAGCTTTTATGAACAAGTATCTTCTCACTAACCACAGTGCAACTATGCCAGTTTTCTCTAATTTTCACATCCCAATATTTTTAATTACTAGGTGCAAAAAACTGTTGTAAGATGCTGGATGTTCCTCTAGTTGATAAAGCATTTTGTAAGGATCCGTGTGAATTATTTGCTTATGTCTCTTTACTTAATTCTAAATTGCATAAATACCTATTTTTATAATTGCTATATATAAGCATCTAAATATCTGCTTAAGTAGAAACTCTACATGATCCACTGCCGCGCCTTTTATTTTCCTTTATTTACTTATGATGGCATTTTCTCTATTCTCATACTTTTGCACTGCATCATAAAAATAAAAAGGGGCTAAACCACACAAGAAATATTAAAATTACATGTACAGTCCATGTTAAACTGCCAAAGCAAAGAAACTGAGTGTTAGGGTGAAATATCCATCTTTTACTTACTTTTCCTATTCTTCGGTTTTGCTGAGACTACTACATGATTGAGTTCACCCCCTTACCAACATATACTGCATTATAAGGGTTAAGAATGTACAGTTGTCCAGAACTATGATTTTCTATGATTTCAGAATTTAAGCCAGTTCTAAAAAACCCTGAATTTGTATGATGTGCACACCCACGTCTGTACATGTATCTAAAGTCACAAAGAAATAATGTTTCTTAACAAAAAGGAGAGTAATTTATCTGTAATATTTAATTTCTATCACTGCAATCAAAAAATATTCTATTTAAATCCTCTGGTTATCATAGGATACAGACAATACCTGTTCATTTACGACTACTAATGTTTATGAGATGAATAGCAGCACACTCAACATATGGTATTTTGCAAGGTCAGTGCAATTCTCTAACTGAAAAGGTTTTTGTAAGAGCTAACAGAAGCAAACAAAAGGAAGAATGTTAATTCTTAAAAACATGTTAAGTTTTACTAAAATTCTCACAGAAATTTGACAAATAAATAATATTCAGTATTTTAAACAGAGCAAAAATGTTCCTATTACAATTACTTGCAGAGACAAGTAATATATTGTATCTTAAATAAAAGCATGAGATGTTCAGATTCTAAACTATGAAATGTAGATCAACAGACAGATTTCAGACAACATATCTTTCTGTGACCAAGCAACTCCTAGCAATCTTCTCCGGACATTCCTGTATCTGCAAAGACACTGCTGGTTTACACATGTCCCAAAAACACACAAAAATATCAAGAGTAGATATAAGCCATGATCCTCCTCAACAATAACTATATTCAAGGCAGAAGAAATTACAGAACGTAGTGTCAGCTTTCCTCTTCCTTCTCATTTGTATCTGGACAGACTGAGGCAAATGCAAGGTGTAAAAAGGGGGAAAAAACCTTCACATTCCAGACAACTAAAAATTAGGGAGAGCATTCTGTATTTCTTTTCTTCCTATTAAGTCTTGCTATTATTTTTTTGCCTATAAAATGTGCCTTCTGGATGCCAATGCTTCCCCATAGATATACTGTCATCTTTGAGCAGTGTTAAAAGCTGTGCATTCTAATCTAAGTGGACATGAGACGCTATATATTGTACATGTGAGTAGCACAGCACATTGTGTTTGCTTCAGTGAGAATATTTACACTATATATACACATCCATTGTTTGAAAAAGCAGACAGAGATCTGAAATGTAAGGATGTGGTTAAATACAAATATTCTCACATAAAACCTTTCCACAACCTTGGAACGGTGCTTTTGAAGGAATCTGTCTCTCCGGAGGTATTCTTTTCCATTCAGAAAGGGATTCAACATTGAATAAATTATTTTGAAAAGGACCAGAAGTAATAATTGTATTTGGTTTTAATAGTGTACGAAATTAAATGCAGTAAGCTCTTCAAAACCCCATTTTAAATCCTCCAAATAAATAAATTTATTCAGAAGAAAGACCTAAGCAGTGAAGGTCACAGTTCAGTAAAGGAATTGAATACTGAAATAATTTTCACTGAAATACGTAGTTCATAGTTTCAACAAATAGGGACAGGTTTAGGTCTAAAATTCTTCACTAAATCAGAGCCTACTCTGTGACTAAACAATAGTGGCACAATGTGACTGCTCACCATTCTTCAACAGATGTATTGCCACAGCTTCTAATATTTACCCAGCCAACAGGAGACAGCAGCTGCAGAAGTTTTCACAGCCCACACTGTCACCTTGCACAAACTGCACTCCAGGCTGGGGGTGATTTCCACTGAACTCAGGAACACATTTCATATCTTAGAAAAAAAAGCATGGATAGAAAAGACAATCTATAGCCACACATCTCCCTTATTATAGAAAAACAAGAGGGAGATGAAAAAACCCAAACCATTTACAGACATGTTTCCAGAATACAGAGTCATGAGAGTTTTACAGAAGAATCCAAAATCTCACATTGTGAGAGGTTAACATGCCTGCTGGAAGATTTGTGAATCTTCTGTATTAGTATATACAAATGTTCATACAAAATTCTGGCACAGATGCTACAAATCTGTGTGCATGTGTGTGTGTCTGTATTACGATGTCACTGTGGTGGAAAAATATGGCTTGGTTATGACAATGGCTGAGGAACAGCACAGACTATGAGACAACCAGATAACCTTACTACAGAGGTTTGTGTCTTTCATTTCTAATTGCAGCAAAATGGGGGGCAAAATACTAGAACTGCCTACCCTGTAATTCTAATGCAATGGGTCTGAAAAGTAGATAAGGTACTGTAACAGGAACAACCTCTGTGCTTCTAGCAGGTTGAATGATAAGCCTTAAAGGCATCCCATTAAAAGCCAACAAAAAGATTCTTCACCTCTTTCTCTTTTCTCCTCTACCCCCTTAAAATGAATGCTGAAAATTATTAGCCAACGCTGGCAATTGGAGAACGAAGCAGCTTGCATGTGGGTATATTTTCACAGTGATTCTAATATGAGAAATTTACTCGCTCTTCCCCTTCTATCTGATAAACTATACATTCAAGTGTTCTCATTAGTGTTCAGATCACCAAAGAGAGCTGGAGATGAATCAGTCCATCCACCCCTCCTCTCCCTGCTCTGTCGAGATTATTTCATTGAAATGTTCATTTTCATCCCTGCTGGCAACATTAGAATGGAAGTATTTAACCTGTTTCCATTACTTATACAAATTACCATTATGGGGTAGGACAGATGTTAGAATCATGCCACATAACTGACTTCCATACATTCTTTACGGGG